>JAHRHJ020003682.1:0-129528 GCA_019776745.2 Taxus chinensis | reverse complement strand
AGAAGAACAGTGGAAATCTCAATTGCCATGAAATCAAAATTTGAAGAAATATTCCAAACCGGTGCATGGATTGACAAATTGTCTATTACTGAGTTATTCTCTCTTGAATGCCATTGAAAAATCATATTCAAACCTCCCTTTTGTAGAAAGGAATTATCACAGTGAAGAAATTTCACTTCCAGCTCCACGAAGAACAAAGTTCAAATTCTTGTCGAACCGGCAACCGGATCAAAAGGAAATTTGACCAGTAAGACAAGAAGAAAAAACCTATCACAATGGAGTTGATTTCATCACGAATGGAGACAAAACCAGACCTAAAAATTTCAAGCTCTATTAATGTTTTCCATGACATAGTAGTGGAAAAAATTAGTGAGCTACCTCTCCACTTCTCAGGGTTTCAGTGGGCGAAATCACGCGAAAATTGGAGGGAATGATCGTTGAAAAATCTAGTTTTGCATGAACTATTTTTCATGCCATTAAGTACCTATTTTTTAGGGATATGGAGGGATGTGTTTTTTATCAGCATTCTACCCTCTTCAAAGAAATTTTCAAATTCCCACAGATCCGGTAGGCGAAATCATCCAAACTTCAAAGGGAAGGGTCTCTAAAAAATCTGGTTTCTCTCAAACTGTTTTTTGCACAACAAATTTGCCAGTTTCTCAAGATATGAATGACTGATTTTTTATCAGTATTCTTCCCTGGTAGCTCTATACCTAAAGCTCTTACCAGACATAAATTTTTATTTTTCATTTCTGAGATTTCTGGAAAGCGAATCATGATTAAAATTGAAGCACAAATTCATGACAAAGAGTCGAATCCAAAAAAAAGTTGTTCCCATCGCAAACAGAGATCATTTTCACCACTTACTAAAAATATCATATTTTATACTACCTGGCATGCTATAAATGATGAGTCCCACTGAATTACAAGTTCGATCAAAAAAGGGGTAAAATGGAAAGTAATAAAGAAAATGACATCTTCCCAAAATAGCAAGTCCCCAAATAACAACCTGCTAAAAATAGAAATATCTCAGGGACAAAGGAGGTTGGAATATGGTAGATGGTTCAAAAGTTGAAATGGGAGCAAGACAAGTGATATGCCCCAGAATAGCAGAGCACATGTTCATATTCTAAAAATAGAAAAATTTCATTTTGGAGTGGAAAATTGCATGACTGTTTTTTAACTCACCTTACTAATTTTTGGAATCCCTTTTGGATAATGAGATGGTTTCATGAGTTGAAAAGGAGGAATGAGAACTTCATGAAGGTTCTGGAAGCATCATCTTGAGTGTAATGGTTTACAGAAGAAAAGTAAGGCATCGCAAGGCACATCATGTGAATTCATCTTCATCACTTAAGGAACCGAGTGATCCAAATTGAATTGGTCAGAACGATTTCAACGAGTCAAAGGGTTCATCAACCAAGTTTCAAGGAGGTCGTCATGGGCATTGTATGTTTTAATCTTGATCTTGCAACAATAAACCTCAAAACAATGTTTCCAAACACTCATTCTTTAGTCCAGGATGTTCATGCATCATAAAGTTTGCGGTCATCACTAGATTGGGAAAATGATTCAAAGTTATTCAAGGGAGAAATCTTCATCAGTGTAGAAGATCACCAGTGGTAGAAATATCCACTCAAATTTCATGGCTGCATCAAGGCTTTCAAAGCATTTCGTCACGAGGAGTGCTTTCCCCTCTATCCCTTCCCTCTTCCTCTCTTTCCCTCTCTTCTTTCTCTCCCCATTCTAATTCTTCGTTATGTGTCATCATTGTATTTCATCATATACACTTAAGTGGTCTATTTTAAATTTGTAAAAATTATTTTCTCAAAATTATAAGAGAAATACTTAATTCATGGAAAATGAAAGGTCACAAGTGGAATATGGAAACAAAGGGTCTTGTGAGGGAGGTGAAAGGACAATTCAGGTTGCTATAAATTTTAATGAGCTCTTCATTCCAAGGGGTTCTAATTCTGAAATTCTTCTAGTTGGTTGTATTCTTGTAAGTTCATGAGAGAGATTTTTCTCACTTGTGAGTGAAAAGAGTTTGTCACTTTTCCCCTATTCTTAATGTCTTCCACTCTCATACTTTGTACAATTTTTACTTGAGCATCAAGATAAGAAGAGGGAGTTTAGATCCTTTTTTGACTAAGGCGTTTACTGATACTTTGTGTTCATTAAATTCTAATTGGTCTTGTTGTTGTTTGTAGTATTGTTTCTTCCTAATTTTTGTGCATGTGATGAAATTTATAACTAGTATGTGCAGGAACTGAATTTTTACCTGCAACATTAGTTCTCCTACCACTTTTCTCACTCCCCTTTCCCACTCACCATAAAAAGTCTTCCCTATCAAGATATTACTAGATTTTTCGTTGCGTCAGTGGAGTGCCCCTATTGGATCCCTAGCCACAAGGCCACCAGGAAAATCCACCTTTACTCGTGCATGCATGTACGATAGCTATACCGGTTAAGTAGATGAACTTAGATTCCCAGAGTATTAGCAAGAAATCCACAAGTTTTTCCACCCAACAAATTTTCTCGCTAACAGTTTTTGGCGCCCACTGTGGTGTAGATTTAACAACATTTGCACCCAAAATACGACTGCAAGGTTTGAAAATAAATTTTAAAA
Source organism: Taxus chinensis (assembly GCA_019776745.2). NCBI lineage: Eukaryota > Viridiplantae > Streptophyta > Pinopsida > Cupressales > Taxaceae > Taxus > Taxus chinensis. The sequence continues at coordinate 126,899 of JAHRHJ020003682.1, read as the reverse complement.
ATCATATTTCGAAGGAAAATAATTTTTTGAAGGCGATTACGTCAAGGAACAAAACTCGGTCACATTCGTTCCCCACACCATGAATAAATTTCAAGATTGGAGTGAAGTAACAATGCGTGATAGTGAAGAAGAAGAAGAAGATGTCTACCTAGAAAAGAAGATCGTTGATCAGCCATGGTTCCAGACTAGTGTTGAAAAAGGAAATAAGAAAGAACCTATAACCGATGAAGAGGAATGGATTCAAAGGAGACATAAGATAAGGTGTGAAGCTCAAGAATATGCCAAATTCTTACATGAGATGAACGGGAAACTTGAAGCAGCCCATAGTGAGGAAGAAGAAGAGGATATTTGTCCTATAGAGGAAGATATTGAAGATCATTCGTACCATAGGGTTTTCATACCCGAAAGGCTCCTGAATTCCACTGAAGAAAATCCTATTCTTGAGCCTTCCAATGAAGATAAAATCAGCATTCAAGAAGATGACTAAAGATAGGATGATGTGAGATCTCATTGCAAAATTGAGAACATTATCTTTCTTCCACCACTTAATAGATGACTTCCTCGTATACGGTGATGAAGAAATGAACATGTTGAAAAGAGAATATGTGGAAAGACTTTAGAGCATTATAAAATTAAATTTTGACCCCGAAGTCTTTGATGAAATTTGGAGGTATGCTTTTAGCTCTATAGATAAGATATGAACATCTTAAAGCACCATATCAAATGGAGGAAGAAGACGAGATGCGCCTTATGGAAGAAGACTCAGATGGCTGCCCATACTATGATGTTTTCATTCCCAAAAGATTCTTGGATGCTCCCGAAGAAGATATTATTATGGAACCTTCCGATGAAAACCAAAGAAACATCATGGAGGAAGAAGTAGAAGACATGAAGATAGAATCACCATTCAACAATTCCATCTGCCTTGAGGCACAACCCATAGGGGGAATAATAAATTCAATAAAGGAAGATCCTTGCTGCAAAATGGATGATCCAATGCTCTCTGAAGACTCCACCAATGATGACAAAGACAACCAATTCAAAGTAAGCATAAAGGATCTCTTTTCAAATTTTGATCTTTCGACTAATGATGAAATGGAGAGACGTGAAAAAGTGCAATAAATACACCCGACATCATGGTCCGAAGATGATGAATTCAAGATGGTCATAGATAATCTCTCCTCCTATTTTGATTCTTCAAGTGATGTAGAAATGTTGCACGAAGAAATGGAGGAATTCAAAGAATCAAACTCTCTTCCTGATGCAATCATGGATGATTGAATGGAAGAAGTCCACTCTCTTTTCAAATCCAAGGAGAATGAAAAATTTAAACACAACCTCTACTTACGTGGGAAGCAGAATCATCATCACTGTGAAAATAGATCCTTTCATCTTTCACATGAGCAAGAAGATTCAATAATGGATGGTCAAGATGTAGCCAAAAATTCTTCTCATAGTACTGCCCCAACATAGTTATGTGTTTCTTACCAAGAAGAAGATGATATGGATATTGATCTTGAAGGAGTGCCCTTCCCACGAAGCTTGGACCTCTTCTCCCTTTCAGTAGGTGTCATGAACTAAGTACACCCGTGTTTACAAGAAAGTGAATATTTGGCAACACAAATCATGGAAGAGGTGAACGAGGATGTTTTACAAAAATCATGTGCCCGTATGGATGTGATTTGTAACCATCTCTTGGAGGCACAACAAGAAGATTCTTCCAATGAAGATGAAAATGAGCCTATGGAAATTTCAAAAGAACTATTTGTACAAGATATTTTGAAGGATGCAAAATAAACTTAAGATACTCAACTCTGCATCAAATTTGGAAGCCTCTTCCTCTCAATTGAATCTTTATTCCTACACTTAGAGGGATAAATTTGACATCCGGTGCACTCTTGATATGTTTCATATCCCTGACTTGCACCACGTGTCGTAAATCGAGGACTATTGGGTAAAATATGTTGACAATCTTGAAGTTAGGGAAAGGGATCACATGAGGATGAAAATAGATGAAAATGAGGTAGTTCAATTTTGATTGGTTAGAGGATGGCATTGAGGATGATGGAACGGAGTTATTTGACCCATGGTATTAGGTCGTGAAAGCTTCACCTCTCCCATAAGTTTCTTGGAGCATCCAAGAATCAGGAGACATCAAAAAAAGGACTGAGGTAGTGATTCGGAGATCCAAAGAGTGGTTCAAGAAGAAGAGAATTACATTCATTGATTCAGGAGGTATCCACACTCTTAAGAAACAATTCATCTCATGTCTCCACTTCGAAGGTAGCTGAGAACGTTTCTAGTTTCACCCACTCAGAAAGGCTTCAAAAGAGAAAATCAATGGAATCTGAGATGAACTCACTAAATGAGGACCTAACAAGAAGGTCGAATCAGCTCAAGAACCTAGAAGGATTAGGAACAAGGTGAGATTGAACTACCTCAGCCATTTTACCCTTCAAAGAACTCAAAGTATATATTCTTCTATAGTTGTGCCTATTCAATCAGCCCAAGATCCACCTTCTCAACTCAGAGCAAGAAATTGCCATCATGCCCAACATTGAGCTCGAAGAAAATGAGACATTATTATGGGTACATGATATGATTGGAGGTGAGACACGTAGGAAACAATAGGTGGTGATCCCAGATTTCTAGACTATATCTACAATGGTGAAGGACAAAGAAGGGGAAGAAAGCACAAATTGCCTCCCGCTTTTTCATCGAAACTTCAAGGAAACCAATATGTGGAGGTTGCTCGGCCCAAGATTCATCAAAGCTATCAAAAATATTAGCCCATCTGATTATGAGAGAATCACCATCTTCCCCTTAGACCAGCGACACATGAGGGAGATGCTCATTTTTTCTCGGATTCTTCCACTTTCCTTCTCATTAGAAACTAGAAGTACAAGGGAGAAATTGATCAATTGGAAGACCATATAAGGACCCTTGCATCCATATGTACAAACATTCATGGATCCTAATGTTGCTCCATCAAACTCCAACTAAGGAAATTACTCCCATCAGTAGCTTTGACCATGAGTCCATCAGAAAGGCACAAGGTTTCATCATGTAGGGCCAAGCAAATGAAAAATGGGTGAACAAGATCCTACAGAAGGGTAAGGTGTTGCTTTCTGAGATCCTTTCATTGTTCAAGTACATGAGTGCAACGGCTGCTAAATTAAACATGACATAGAGAGGAGATTGAGGTAGAGAAGTAACATTAGGAACAGGTGTATCCACTGGTTATGAGATGGGTAAATTCAATTCATTTCCTACTTAGTAAACAAGGAAGTATTCAATTTTGCATCTGATGACTTGTCTCAAGTCTGTGAAAGGACTATGATTTCTTGTTATGAGATGATAAACCATGCTTTGGGTGAATTGGATTCGCATTCGAGGAACATATTGCAAATATGTAGGGGCTGTCAATGGTTAGATACAAAATCTTAGAGTTTCAGTAGTAGTTAAGAATACTTCGGCGAACAATCTATTGAAGCCATTTGAAGATCTTGTCAAGAAAGAGGCCAGAGATCCTTTTTCATTCAATGAGGACACACATAGGTGTCTTTGGCTGAAATAAGGGTTGTCATATCAAACACAGAAATATCATCAAGATTGGTTCATATAATGCAAGAACATCAACGCTCTCTCATAAAATTGGATCAATTCCTTGAGTTTTTTTACATCCCGCAAGCTAAGAAAGTTGCACCTATGGCAGAACGATACAACAAAGAATTCAACTGTATTGAGATCTCTCTTGAAGAAATTTCCAAAATTCCATCAACAAGCAGGTCTCCATATGGCGGAAGTATTTATCTTTAGTCTGAGTAGTTATATTATTTCTCTCTCTTCACTCTCCCTTTCCTCTCTTCATGCACATTATAATTCTTCATTATGGGGTTTGCACTTTTTCATTTTCATTTTATCACTTTTGTCTTATTCATTAATATGACTATAGTTGAAATTTGTAATAAGTTTATCTCAATTAATAAAAAAAGGACTTAATTTATTTCATATGAATTCCAAGAGTTGTAAGTTGTAAAAGACATGTGGGGGGTAGGTGAAGAGTCTCTTTTGAAAATTATAAATTGTAGTGACTTCCTCACTTCAATAGGTTGTAACTTTTTTGAATTCAAGAGTAGATAGCTACCAAGAATAAGAAAAATATAGCATTTTATTATATTTTCCTTTCTTATATGTTCCTCTCTCTCTTCATTGTCACAACTTTGTAAAAATGTCAATCAATAAGGGTGTTTCAGCTTTTCTGGATGAGTGAATAAATGAAATTTTATGTTCATGTTTTTCATTTGTCTTGGTATAATAAGCAAGGTTATTGATTCTTTCCAATTGTGTGTGTTAATATTAACTCACTTGACAAGAAGTTGATTGGTAAATCACTTCTTATTTTGCCTGCTTACTCATTACTTCGATATTGTTTTGTTATAAGTCAAGACTCACATGACCATCATCAACATCCAGTGGAGAAAATGATTCATGCTCACATCCAGTGGGAAGTACATGCTTTCAAATTCTTGATTCCATCAAATTACCATGATGCTTTGACTTCTTGTGACCAACTTGGATCAACATGGGTAGTTCAACATCTTCTTTTGAAGCTATGAAAATTTTGAAATACCTTGGGTCTTGAAATAGGATATCCAACCTCATATCGTCATGTCTTTGAATGGTGTACTTCATTTTCCTAATGGGAAGAAGTTTCTTCATTTTACCATTGAGTGGAATGATGGCGTATGACCAATCCATCTGTATATCTCCACCAACATCTTGACAAAATCTTCATGGCTCAACAACATACCATATGAGGCAGGCATGTCTGCTACAAGTATTCTCATTGTGATCTTCTTGTCAGGAAAATCTACAAATGCTACTTGAGCATTCCTGACTTGGCCAACCAGAGGCACTTCTTTCATTTCCATGGAGTAACAATGGCCAGTGGTAGGAGAGAGAGAGAGAGAGAGAGACCGAGAGATTTAGCAACTTTTGTAGGCATGACGTTGTCAGAAGCACCAAAGTCAATGATGCAATTATTCAGTTTGTACCCATTGACCAACAAGGCTATATAGAAAGGTTATATCTTCCCAGAGGTGGAGGATGTGGAAGCAAGATAATTCTGAGGAGTGGTATGAGGGTCATGAGGTAGTTCTTTGGAAGTGGAATATTTGGAACACGAACTTAAACCACTTCCTTTGATAAATTGAACAAGCCTATCAAATTGCTTGGGATGGGTTTTCAAGTACTCATACTCATAAATTTGAATTTTGGTTTTCTTATAATGGTCAATGATGTCAAAATGTGGAGAATGTGTAAGCACATCAAGGACTATGAAGCCTTAACAAGGGTAGGATTTACATTTTTAGGATCAATAGAAATAAACACTGATTTGTCAAGAGAAGTTGAATGAGACTTACCTGAAGAGGCAGAAGGAGTCTTGACTGAGATGGTCTCAGGATTCCTCTTAGTTGATCCCATGGAAGTGGACATCGATGATCCTCCTTTCATTGTTGTTTTTCATAGAGTCACCACTTGAGGATCTAAATTCTTAGCTTGGGTAGCAGAAGAAGAGATCTCTTTCTCTATTTTTGATTGAGTGAACACTACACATAGAGTAGTTATCTGTAGGTTCCTCAAAATCTTCATCAAGTGAGAATTCAAAATATCCAATCCTAGCACATTCTTCTTCTTCTTCCTCTTCAATTTCTGATTCAATAATTTCTTCTCCTTCATCTTCATTGGTCCCACATATTGCATTCACTGGTGGAGCTTCCAAGGCGAGCCTTCAGGGTGCTCCTGCAATTTGATTTCTATTTCAGTTCTTGTATGATAAATGTTGAGAAATTTCCTTCTTCAACATTGTCAAATCATTGGCCAACTTCTGCAACAATGGATCAACTCTCTTTCATCTTTGGAAATCTGGGATTTATCCTTCATTGAAGGATTCTTGATCTTCCCTAACATGATCAGGTCATCTTCCACTCCAATGGAAAGTTCTTGAGCATTGTCCAAATTGTTTGGTTGAACTCTCCATAGTATGAAACTAATTTCAGGCATCTGGGCATTAACGAAGAACCTCTTCAGATTATCCATAGTAGGACGAGAAACATCCACGAATCTTGTTGATCAACTTATTGAATTTTTCCACAAAATCTCTCATGGACTCTTGCAGTTATTTCTTCATCTGAGTAAGTTGAGCAAGGAGGGCATGAGAATCTTCTGCAGTCTTGAATCTTGCTTTAAAAATTTTCTTCATATCATCCCAATCAGTAATTGAGTGTGATGGAAAGTAGTAGAACCAATCCATAACGAATCTTGTAATGTTTCCATGAACAACCACATTGTGACATCTTTGTGTTGCATTCCAAGGATGCCACATGTTGTGATGAAGGTTGTGATATGATCATCAGGATGTTGCTTTCCATCTCCAAACAATTTGGGAAAGTTCTTTTGTGATCCTTTTGGAAGTTCATGAAGTGGTGGAGCTAAAGCCAACAAACCAATATTTTTCCCATGGCAGTAGTGCAGCCATTTCTTCCTCTTCTTCTTCCTTTGGTTCTTATTCTCTTTCTTCTTCAGGAGGAATGAGGACTAGTGGTTCAACAATTGGTTCTTCAGTATGACCTTCAAGAGGATTTTCATAAACTTTTCTTCTTACCTATACAATGGGAAGTCTAAAATCAACTCTTTGTTTCTCCTCAAATGTGGGATCAACAATGCCACCTGCACGATCAGCTTGGGTGTACCTTCTTTCTTCCAGTTTGTCTTAAAGCACTTAGAAAGGAATGAAACTGGAAAAGTGCATATTTCTCAACAGGATTGCAACAAGGCTTTTTGAACATTCAAATAGAATTTTTGGTATTTTTCAGTTTTTCAATTTTTATGGATTTTTGAAAATATGGATTTTTTGTATTTTTAGATATTTTTATGGGTGCACAAAGGGAAGATCTCTCCCTAATGGAGAGTCACCAAAAAATGTTGGGAAAATAATTTTTCATGTTGTAAATTATTGAGTTTTCACCAACAGTGCAGGGCTAAGCCCCTCCTTCTTGTGTATGGGGAGGCTCCCATTATTGAATGTAAACTACCTAAACTATCTTATGGGGTGGCCAATAGGTTGGGGATCACACAAGAACACTCCACTGAACCTATGGAAAATGCTTGTACAAAGTACAAGGGAGGAATTTGCAGCAAGAGAGGTAAAGGGGAGTTGGGGAAATAAGGAGAGAGAGGGTTACTGTTGTGAGTAGGCACTAGCAGAATTCACATACAATAACCAGAGTAAGGTCCACATTCAATTAGAAGAACACAACAATGCAAACCATGATAAGACATAACAAATCATAGACACAAAATTCCATTGATTCATTTATCAAAGGCACAAACACCTTTCTTGGTTTTACAAGATTATCATATATGTAAAGTTGGAAAGAGAGAGTAGAGGAACATAAGACAAAAAATAGAAGAATTGTAACTTTATTGCTTGATGTAGAAGTGGTAATCTCAACAACATACATTCAATCAACAATTTCCAACCCTTTGGAATGGAGAAGCCATTCCAATTTATAGCATTACAATATGTCCTTTCATCTACCCCCCACATGACTCTTCACCTATCCTCATCACTTGTGACCTTTCATATTCCTAGGAAGTGATTCTTTTTCTTATTATTGGAAAAATAATCTTACAATGTTTAGCTAAGGGTCACTTAAGTGAATAAGACAAAATAGCAAAAAGTACATTCTTAATTGAAAATTAGAATATGGAGAGAGAGAGAGAGAGAAAGGAAGGGTTGAAGATCTGATGAAGATTGAAGCTTTTGTTGATGATGAGAACTTGTTGATTTGAAGCATGGTGATCACAATTTCTTCCTTCTGCAAGATGTATGAACACTTCAAACTACTAAATGAGTGTTTAGAAACATTGTTGTGAGACATTCTGATGTGAGCTTGAGATGACTGCGGGCATCACTCATGATGGTTCTTTCTTGATCTCATAGTGAGAGTGAGGATCAATTTCTTATTCCTTAGGCTTTCACAAATGGCTCTTGATCATGAGAGACAACTCCATGGTGCTCAAACCTCTTGATGTTTATCCTTCACTTACTGAAATAGGCCTTCATCATTGGGTGAAAGGGATTAGCCTTGAATGAAATTCTTGAGAAGTGGCCACCAGTTGGAATGATGAGATGAGATGGCTCATCCATTCTTGTGATGACCTCACCATAAGGTTTGAGGTGAGTGTTCAACAAACACTACCAAGTGGATGATGGAAGAAGCATAATGAAATTGATTGATTTCTCATATGACTATGATGATCTGAACCAAGATCCCTTTTTGCCTTGACTCTAGAAACACTCCTTGAATGAGATCAATTCATACAAATGGAAGTAGGTTACCTAGTTTCCTCATGGATAGTAGGACTTTTCCCTGATAAAACTTGAAGGAATGAATGGGACATGAGGTGATTCCTTGATTCCTTGCACATGATGATCATGAATGCCTTGATAACTCATTTAGCAAGTTAAACATTCTTTTGAGAGAGATTATCCTCTATTTGTTCCATGAATTTCTATAAAATATTTTGATAATGATGACATCCCCTTCTCAACCAAGATTCCACTTAGGTGGAAGCATGATTAGACATTTCTCAATTACACTTCATGAAGAATTGATCCCTTCTCCAAAACGAGCTCCATATTCTTGTCCATGCACCCTACATTGAAACACTCCAAACTCTACCTTCCCCTAGCTTGTAGGATGTGAGATCCTCATAAATCATGGATCAAGTGTTTAGAAACATTGCTTGAGCTTGAATCCATTTTAGTTGAGGTTTACATTCACTATAGTGGGCTCCTAGTGAACAAGTCTCATGACAATCAGATACTTGGAGACTTGGACTCAAATGAAGTTCTCGATGTCTCAAACCTTGAGATGCTCCCTTCATGGAATGAATTAGATTAGAGGGAATTGATTTCTTTTTCAGACCCTGATAAAAATTAATGGACCTTACAGTGTTTGACATAAAAAATTTGTGTACTGGGTGTTGCAACAATTGTCTTAAACAAGTCCTATTTCTTTTTCTATTATCCAAGGATTTTTCCCTATCACCGAGGCTCTTGGGGTTGCCACAACTTTCTAGACTAAAATCAGAAACTTTCTTTCAAGTGGAGGATGCTCTTTGTGAAATTTTTCCCTATTTTCACAGATGGAATGTCTATATAGGAATATGTTGAGAATTCACCTTATTTGACCACTTACTATTTTTTAGTCATGTCTTGCCAAGGACATGTTATTTTTAGTAAGTGCACTACGGGTTCTTGAATTACAACGAAAGAGATCTTGGATTTCTGGGTTTTATGCTCCAAAATTCTCCACTCTAAATTTTGGAATTCCTTAACCAAACAAGTGGTAAAATGAATTTTTGAGGAATAGAGGGGAGGAAAATGTGGGATACTTGAAATGCAGTCCTATTTTCACTAAAATCAGATAACTTGTCATGCTTTGATGAATGGTCCATATCTAAACATTTTTGAGGAAATCCAAGCTCAATACGGAAAAATTATATTTCAGTATGGAATACATTTTTTGAAGAGAATTGAATCCAAGGTCAGTTCATACTAGATATACATTTACAATCCTCAATATTATTGATCCTTCGCTTAATTTTTACATGAAAAGGTAATATTTCCTGGTTTCAGATCCACTTTAAGGGATTGAAAAATGTTCAAATAAGATCAGAATAAGCATTGAAAAATACAATGCCTCAATTTCCAAGAAAAATTACTTTGAAACTGAAAACTAGGTATGCTAAATCCTTTTTAACAAATGATATCCAAGGGAATGGGTAGTGAAGCGACTTAATAGATGTGAATCAATCATAGGGATCGTTGTCCACTTCATATTATATCACAAAAACCATTACATGGTTAGGCTTCAATTTTGAGGAAACAAACATATTGGTTTCCTGTAGAATAGCGAGCTTAACTTGTGGGTTTGCTTTGGGATCTTTTCCATTTCTTGGATGGAAAATGAGTAATAGCTGCTTAATTTCAGGGTTGAATGAAATTCTAGTTGGTTCACTTAAGTGGTTTTTGAGTCAGGTATTAAGTTTGCTCTTGAGAATAGTTTTTTGCAAGTTTGGAAAGTTATAACAATAGGTGAGTGGCTTGAGCAAGAAAAAATTAATTGGAATCACTTTTGTTCATTGTTTTTGAGTTCTGTTCCATAATGTTAATTAGTTTCATCTAAGTCGTGGTGAGAAAGTTGCTTGTACAAAGCAAGAGGGTTTTGACACTGGCTCAAGAGTTCTAGAAACACTTCAAAGGTAAAATTTTTGAGAATGACCTCTTTCTTACTCAGGAAAATCCTTCTCATAATTTTTATGATAACCATCCTCTTGATGAATTGAATTTGAATGAATGCTGTTGAAGAAAAATCAACTTCTTTTTAAAATCCTTACAATGTTCATCAATTTCACCTATGTTGCACCTTTGATATGCTCTGTCTTGCTCCTAGACACAATTATGATCAAAATGATGCTTCAAGATCCTTGTGGAGGGTGTATTTTATTGTTTGATCTTGTGAGACAACTTTACAACCATGCGAGGATGGAAAAAATTAGTGAGATAAGTGAAAATGGAGCCAACAACAACTTTCTACACCTGAAAAATTCTGAAACTTTTATTTTTGGTAGGTGGGACCTAAGAGCTGTTATTTTGGGAATTTTTACCCTCCTATTTGCTCAAATTTGCTTCTCCACTTCTGAAATCTCCTAAGACACTCAATTCACCTCCATTGATGATGTTTTACCATTTTAGGAATTTCTATTTTTAGCAGGTTGATTTTTGAACCTGTTATTTTGGGAAAATTGCTCTGTTTTGCTTTGCTTGTTATTCATCATTTTTAATAGGATGTTCTGAGTGATTGGAGCTTGCAATTTTGAGAGGTTTACTATTTTTAGCATGTGAGTTAAAAATAATATGTCATTTTTAGTAATTGGTCATAATATGTTGGTTTGCAATGAAAACACCATTGTTGGATTTATCTCTGCACCATAATCTCATGCTCCAATTTTCAATATGTTATCCTTTCTTAGAACTCTTGTAAATTGTAAAGGAAAATTTTATTGATTGGAGGGTTTCGAGGGCAAACCGTGATTGCATATACCATTAATGGAGCTTGAAGCTTCAGTGATCATGAAGGAGCCTATCAGAGTAGAGTCATTTAATCAAAACTTTGGTGCAATTAGTTTTTTGGTTAAAGCTTATGAGAAAATGATTCATTTTTGTAGTAATGAGCTTCAAACCTTGCCCCGCTATTTTTTCCACTCATTTTATTGTTATGCACTTTACAATCCACTTGAAGTGTTGAGTCCGCTAATGGAGTTGTGACAATCACAGATGTCATTTTGAAAGTGGATTGCCATCTGTCGTGTTATCTGCACTCATCTGAGTCGCTTGCCTCCGCTTTACCATGGTCGAAGATAGCATTTTTCCATTCACTTTGTACTAGGGTTTTATCTCCACATTTTCATTAGGTCAGTTGGATAGGGAAATTAATAAGCCCGTTTGGGATCATCTGAGGTGTTTGTGGATTTGGCTATGTCTCCACACTATTTTTCTTTGAGTGATCAAAGACTCATTTTTGTGGTGGCTTAGTTTCTAAATGCTACGTGGTGGTTGGTCGGTGTTGAGAGCTCACCAAAGCTCGTCATTGAGCTCAGGATGTAACTCGAATATGATGTGCTTAGAGGTATGAGATATTTGAATTACTAGGTGGTCGGGCACCTTTAGAAAAGTGTATTTGAATGTCATTTTTGGACCCCATTGGTAAACCTTTTTAAAAGACAATGATACAACGACCCATTTTCTATTGCACTTATGCCCAGTCACTGTGTTAGTTATATTGTTGCCTCATCCTACAAACACCTTTGTCCTAGCAAGAATGCAAACTAGGGTTTGATGGAGGGAGCATACGGTATCCATTTTTGTACCCTGTTTCCCATTCCAATAGGGACAAAAAAATGCATTTGAGAAAGTTCTGACAGTCTATCTATCGTACTGTAAAAATCCCAAGAGATTGAGGGAATTTCTATCCCTGTTTTTGTCTCTGAAGAACCTCAGAAGGGGATGATGATGGGCACATTTTTGTGTCCCCTTTATCCCCTTGGGAAAAGAGGGACAAAAGGGACAAGAAAATGCACTTTGAGAAAGATTGTGCCACTTGGCATGATCTAGTGCAATTGGGGAAATGGGCTTAGCAGTTAAGCACTTTGTCGGGCTAAGGAGGGTCACATGAGGAACCAGAGATGGAATATCTCTTGGGGTGTAATTTTGTGTCCCCCTATTTCCCCTCTGGGGAAAGGGACAAGAGGGACAAAAAGGTGACCATGGAGCAAGAAGCTTGACATGTGGCACTTCAAAATCTGGCAAGTATGGAGAAACACAAAAATACACTAGATTATAGGACTTGAAAACATAATTCCTGAAGCTTGGAGAGGTCTTTTATTGAAATTTTATATGATTTTGACTCCCAAGACCATTTCAAGATCAATGGATAGGTTTCAAGACCTGATTACTTCCTCCTCCAAAAAATGGTCCTTTTTCTTTGGGACAGTAGGGTGTGCCTATGAAAATTGAGCTACCTTGAGAAGTAATAGGTCTTGGAAAAAATGTGACGATTCCATTCATTTAGAAAATTATTTCAGATTTTAAATTACTATTTTATTTCCTCCTAAATCCTTACTTATCTCCCAGAATCATCTGGTGAAGTTTAGGTTCCACTTTTGACCATTCACTCCTTACACCTGAAAAACCCGCTTTTAGCACAACCTATCCCTAAACCTATAAATATTCCCTAAATCTTCCTAAATCACTTCCAACACCTTCTTGGATCTCCAATACCACCTAAGGATGATTATGATCCTTTGGAACCTTCCCAGAGGATGCACACCTGCCTTGAAATGGCCAAAATTGGCCTTTCTAGGATTTTTGGAGAACTAGTCTTCAGAAGTACTTAACTGTCCATGAAATAGTTGATCTTGTTACACCATTCCAAATGCCTAAACTTTCTTATTAATCACATTAGAATTACCTGCAAGGTCAATATAGATCATGACATAAGAGACAAACTGATTGAGATATGGGTTTGGGAAGACTCAAGAGGCAAGTTTTCAAATTTGGGCTTAGTTGTTATGCTTGGAAGTTTGAATTTTTAGTCCAGCACAAATACATGACAACATGTATATGTGTGTGTGTGTGTATATATATGTGTGTGTGTATGTAGTATGTACGTATATACCCAAATATGTATGTAAATACATTACATGTAATTCCATGTATGTATGTACATATATATGTATATGTACATATACATACGTACATGTATGTGTATATACATGTGTATATATACGTGTGTATATATGTATGTATATATATACATATATATATACACACACATATGTATATATATATATCTATGTATGTATGTATATATATATATGTGTATATATACATATAAACCTCATATATATGTACATATATATATAGGTATGTAAATATGATGTACACACATACAGATGTGTGTATATATATATGTGTATATATATATATATATATGTGTGTGTGTGTATATATGTGTGTGTGTGTGTGTCTATATAAGGAATGAAGTACATTTTATTTACAGATATGTATTTTCCTTGAGCATGAAGGCATGTGTACATTATAATTTAAAAATATTGTATCCACAAACTAAGTTGCCAAGAAACGGAAACGGATATGAAACGCCAATTTTCAAAAAACCTTGGATACGAAACGTTACCGGAAATGTCCGTACATATGTATACACACACACACACACACACACACATATAGATATATATATATATACATATACATACACATATATATAGATATATACACACACACACACACACACACACACACACACACATATATATACATATACATATAGATACATATACATACACATATATACACACAATGACACATATACACACACACACACATATACATATATATATATATATGATATACATATACATATATGTATATATATAGATATGTATATATGTATGTAAATATGTATGGTATAGTATATATAGTACTCGTTTTATTATTGTAGACCATAAGAGACAATTGATAAAGCACTCAAAATATTTTGTATTCATTGAAATTTGAACTTCTAAAGAGTCAATGACTCATCTATTCAACATGGTTACAATTTCATATGATTCACATATACATGATAATAATCTAGATTCTAGAATATATCATCCAGATTTTCCTCATAATCATCTCCACGAAAACTGAATTTAGCAAGAGATACAAATGAGAGAGTGATTTAGAATGGACCCAAGATGTCATTATATAGCTTTTAGGAAGTGTCTTTAGCAAGTCCTTAGTCTAGGTAGGTAGATTAGGTTTAGGTTCAATTAAATGCAGTTATTTTTTATCTTTTAAAAAGTTTTGATGCTTTAAAATTTAAAAAAATGTTGGAAACGCGGCAGATGTTTCTGGAAATGCCTGTGACATTTCCAGAAAGAGTCTGCCACATTTCCCCACCGTTTCCCTCCACGTTTCCGTTTCCAAAACGTTTCTGGGGTGAAACACCACCCTCCTAGGCGTTTCCTGGCATCACAGTCCACAAATAAATACATCAATATAAAAGGAATAAGTACATTTTATTTACAGGTATATATTTTTCTTAAAAACAAAATCATAGCATACTTTATTGTTTGGAACTTGTGTACCCATCCTGAAGACTACTTCTCGCACCAAGTAGAAATTAAACTGAGGCAGTAAGAATTGCAAACCATCAACAATTGATAAAACTATATTCTTCTCAGACAATGCTATAAAACTATACACTTCCCAGGCAAGGCTACATCATTTCACCATCGCAAACTGAATGCCCACCTTACAAGACTGCCAAGGTCATTAATTATAATTCTCCATCACTAAAAAACACTGCAGTGACCTGAATCTTCCGGGCATGTTGCTGTTGCCCAATCTGCACAATTTTCTTGAAATGTGTCTGGAGTGCTTCTTCTTCCATAGGGCTCTGCAAACGTTGAAGCAACATTCTAGCACTACCCTGCATTGTCAAAATATGAATTATTTAAGCATATATTAGGGGAATAAAACATGGAGCTTAGAATTTACATATCAATTATTTCTTAGCTGGATTTGGTTTTTCTTATATTGGAGTCAGCCTATAAGTAGTCAGATTAATACTAGTTCAAATAAAACCTAGAAAAATATCAACAACTTAAATCATAAGATATCTATCCACAGCAGCAGGGGTCAATGAAAATCATGCCTTTGGAATTCCAGGTAAGGTGGAGGGGTAAGGTTGAGAAGAGCCAGAATCCTCTGGACTGTCGCCACCATCTCCACTGGTCCTCTCCGTGAGACTCTTATGGCGCTCTTTACAATCCTTTGGCTTTCGAAAAATACACTGTTGAGATCAAATTAATTGGGCAACATCCAACCAAAAATGTTAAAAACCAACAATCAATTTGTTGATTCCAGAAAATCTTGAAAAAGAATATGCCTACAAATCAACACTGCTCATTGAGTTCGGGAACCATTTTCATTCCATTCCTATGTAGGCTTGTTAGATCAAGCCAGCAAGAAATCATCAATCCAAAAACAGGAAGCAACAAGCGCTTTGACATCATAAAGCAGGGAGAGAATGTCACCTTTATTTGCAAACTAGAATTTATGATATCGCTCACAAGTTCCCAATTAGGACCGACATCATGGACCAGAATAACAAGTGCCTAACAGAAAACATATGGGCAGGTGAGATCGATTGCCAGGAAAAATGTATATTTGATAAACCACATTTAAAAATTCAGACAGTTCTTTAGCATCAAGTAGCTAGAAAGAACATCACCTGATCTTCAAATGTTGACCATGGAATGCCTTGTCCTATCTGATTGGCAGCAGCCTGCACAATTCATAAAGATGTACAGAAACATCCAAATTTAATCATCTCCCTTGCTCATTTTGGTGGCCAGCAGTCAAGATTACAATTTATTAAATGATTTGAATAAATCTACAAACCAGAACATTCAAATCATAGGTATTATAACTATTTAAATGTGCATGCAACATTTCTCTTTGGACTACACAACAGATAAAATGCATTGATTATCTCAAGAGTGATCAACAATTCTTTGCCATCATAAAAATAATGCAGCATACATAAATGCTATGATAAAAACTTGTGCATCGCTTACCTTCAGTGTTTTATTTTTTCTGCCTTTGTCTCGATTAGTTGTGATTTTAATGGGCTTACTAGAATTTGACATATTGCTCATTTGAGATGCACCCGGAGATGGTGCTGAAATAGTTGCAGGTGCTTGTGGAGACATATCCGAGAACTGCTTCGGAAGTTTCAGTTTCTTTGCAGAAGACTGCCCAACAAATCCTTGTGAGTTTGTCATTTGATGATCCAAGGAAGAACCTGATCAAAGACAACATGAAATTAATGTTTCAATAATTTCTTAGATTCATTTGCTCATGAGAAATGAAAACAAATAACCTAGAAATGAGAAGAGAAGAGAGAAGTCACCTAAAACAGTGCTTGCAAGAAATCCTTGACTTTCAAATTTCCGTTTTGTTTGTTCTCTCTGCACATGGAGCAACCATTTTCATATGAGAGCTTCCAATTTAAAATTGGGTCTTTCATATCATCATCATTATTGTTATTGGAAAAGATTGTTGAAATTTAAAATTTCTCAATATGTAAGAAAATTCATGTCAAAAACACTTCCCGTGACATCAAAAATATTCCAGAAACAAATTGAAGCTGTCAAATTAGAAGTACTATAAATGGATTATCTTGCATAGTGTAAATCCTAGAAGTGAGAACCACGAGAGTTGAGATATTTGTAGAGCAATTTCATCTTCTCCCTTACTCTCAATTGTTGTAACTGAAAGGAATCTGAAAAAGTTGCAAACCCAAGTGCCATCTACATATGGCAGTTAAAATTTTCACTAGCCACCAAACTGTACACAAAAGGTTATGCACGCTAACATTAAGTACAACACACACACAAAACCTGTAGACATGTGCATGAACTACAAGCATTAAGTGCACAACATTTCCCCCTTGTTTAGAAAGAAACTGTCCACAATTTCCCCACAAATGTGTTGAGGGAAGATCTTCTTAGTTTGCATAGACAATCTGTGTCTTCAGCCAGTAGGTTATAGATTGCCTGTTTCAACTGGTCTACATATTGATTTGACAGGTGTCCTTTCTACGAGAGAGGGTAGAAATCTGGAATAGTATCCCAAGTTCCAACAACTTGTACCCCCTCTTCAAAATGTGGCAGCCCAAAATTTGAGGTTGCCGACATTGACCACAGCATGCAATCCCATTTGAGCTAAACAACTATGTACCAGACTCTAGTACAGATATCTTAAATACATCTATCTGAAAATGGGCCAAGAGATATCAATCTCAAGGTATTTATCTTGGATTTTTCACATACTACAATTGATTAATAACTCCATTACCTTCTTCCACAAATTTTGCACTGACTGGTACAAATGGCATCAATCTAGCTGACACCAATGTGTCAGGCTCAAAAAAAATCTGCTTCCAAGAAAAAAAATGGGCTCCAAACTCCACCGTATGGCCAAGATATTACAATTTTTCAATTGACTTCTCCAAGCATGAAAAATAAAACCAAACATATAGGTCAAATGAACATCAAAAGTAAAAACTAAGGTCCAAATTAACCTACAATGTAAAAATGAACATCAAATTTAAAGTAAAATTAATTGTTAACATTCATAGACATTACAGTCAATATCAAACTTATCCATAAGCAGGTATTGCATTTGCATTATATGCTAGGTCTTCCAATACAATATTATTAGCTCGCTAGCTTAGCACTCCAATTATCTATGAATAAAGATATACCTAAGTCTCATAGACGGGGGGGGGGGGGGTTCCCAAATTTTGGGGACGGCAGGGGTACTGCTATTAAAATAATATACAAAAATTATTATCTGAATATTTTAATTGTCCCTTCAAATTGAAGATTCTAGGGGCTTTAACGATTGTGTTTAATGTAATCTATTAGGTATTTTCAAAGATCATAATTTAATGTTCTTGACCAGTAAGAAGTAGATAGCATTTTACCAAAGTAAGATAGACATCATAACCACTCTGTGTGGCAAAGATTTTTAAAAAATAGGAGACGTCCCCTCTAAGTCCCCAAGTCCCCGATGACGTTCCTAGACGTCACCAAAATCTAGGGGACAAGGTCAGTCCCCGCGTAACACTGATTTAATTTAGTTGGTACTTCCATGGTCTTGTTGAGTATCCCCTCCATAGGATATGTACATATTCAACACTTGTTATCTTTCAGGACTTTTAAAATAACTTGGGATTCTAACATGTATAAATACATAATCATATATTTATTTTTCTTTATTAAAGCATTCAGTCGACATTAAAAAATAAATTATTGTTAACCAATAAATCACCTACATCGGCAAAGTCACAAGGTTTGAGTTCGACGAGGATTCGGTTGAAGTTCAATTAGATAAAGTTCGAAAAAAAAATCGCCATTAAATTCGACTAATACTATAAAATATAAAAATAAAATTTATTATTAATATTTGCATTCTAAATTAAGATATAAAAACAAATAAATTAAAAATAAAAAAATAAAATCAAGATAAAATATTAAATGTTGAATTAGATATTAAATATGTATTAGTAAAGATATATAAAACATATTTTAAAACTTATTAGCATCCTAGTTTTAAAAGATATATTTAAGATAAGCAGCATTAGTTTAAACAATAAAAAATATATAGGAAAATATTAGCAAACTATTCAGAGATAAAAAATAGTATATTATATTAGCTTATTGTATAAAATACTTAAAATAAGTATTAGTTTAAAGTTTTAAACAAATAGAATGAAATTAAGCTTTGAAAACTTTATACAGATCGAGAAGTAACATAATAAAATAAAATTATAATAGTGAACGAATGAAAAAAACAAATTATAATAAATCGAAATCTAGGAAAAGTTTGAAGAACTGCTGTGGTACTGTGTCACGACAGGACACGCATAAAAAAACCCAAATGCCGTGCAACGTCGAGTGTTGAACATCCACAGCAGCTCCTGTCACAATGTCACCCATGACTACCTCCAGAAGCCCTCACCTTGCAGAAGCCCTCAACCCCTAACTGAAGGCGAATTTGAACGAATTTAGACTTGTCAAAATTGGAGTTTCAGGGTTTTAATCGCCGAATTTCAAATTTTTATGTAAAATTTCGGCGAACCTTGTGACATAGAGACTTCCAGTTTAAATGCAGCAATAGCAGCTGAAATTTTTTACACAAACTAAAATGCAAATCTGAACCCTTACCAGTCTATAAGCAGAGTAAACTGTAAGCATTAGAGCCGTGCATTACATTACAGAACGTATATTCATAAATCATGCATTCTCAACAGAACGGGACTTTATAATAGAAAGGATACAGAATACTGCCATGTCTGCCGCTGCAACATACCAGTGACTCTAGTGTAAATGCTCATCCTATGTAAAATTTCTGACTACAATATTGCCTACCAAATTGTCTTCCACCATCAAGTTAGCATGGTCCACAATTGTGCCAGAGCCTGTAAACTTAAATCTTAAATCGATGAACTCAGTGACTTTCATTCCCTCAAAACTTCTCCTCCGATTGCCAGCTGTCCTATGCTCTTTCTTGGAAAAGCATTTTTTGAATTAACCGATCTGAATCTCCTATGCTTGGAGCAAATTGTAAAAGATACTTGTACCATTGCAAAGAAAATCTTAATTCTGATTTGTCTATTTAAGAAAATGCCACACAGATGATTTGATTGTCATGTATAAAATGTTTTGGCATTTTTGACATATAGGAATTGTGAATGTCTTGGATTGATGGCATCCCTCATGTTGTGATCTACAACTGTCTCTGCTAGTTTTGTCATAGCAAAAGTGTTTGCAAGTCTTGACATTTAATATTTTAAACTACCGAATGTCATGTGAATAATCACCTGTTTCAATAAGGATAGCTGTTGAGCTTAATTGCTTTAATTGTACATTCACTAGTTGAGTTGAAACATAATGCAGACATGTATAACAAATCAAGAGTTGAGCATAACAAGTTTCAGTGCAAATAATACTCTTGGCCACTTCGCATGAGTTACAGGGATTTGCAGTTTAATCAGAATGCCAATTACCGATGTTCTAAGGTTTAAACATCTAGAAATTGAACTTCTCACCTCTTAGCTAGATATGCCATTTGCTACCAGAGTAATATTAAAATTAAGCTATTTTTTGTATTGATTCCTTTTTGGGCAGCTTTATTGGATTGGAAATAGGTGCTTTTATTTTATGCTTTTGGCTCATTCTCCTAGGTATACCAGCGGTTATGAAAAGTTTGATTGTCACCGTGAATTTCTTGTAGATTGTTTTAATAGAATGAGCTATCCCTGACTTCATTTATTGACCAGAACCTTTCGTTCATTGATATACCAGTTGGTATGGGGTTCATTTGAATGCAATAAATGCTGACTCTAATATGAATGCTCAAAGTGAAAAGCATAATATAATTGGAATCGAGTGTAATATTCCACTTCTTGATTGCCTTCCCAGGGATCACTTGTAAGAGCTCCATGGCTTTTCAGTGGCATTTCCATAAATAGATGGCTTCCTCTGAAGAAAGAGGGAGCTGATAGCAAATGACTCTTCTTTCAGGATTTTATGGAACATTGTGACCACGGACTTCAACAACATTGTCATACATACGCCAGTTGTGGCTCCACTTTTCTTGTGTGGCATTAAGTACTAACATTAAGAAGCTGCCTGACCTCAAACTGATCATTTGCTTCCAGCCACATGTCAAGGCATGTAAGATCTTTCCATGTAATATATATTTTGTTTGAATTTTAGACAGTTATGAAGAACTAACATGGCATTCAATTTCAGGATTAAGTCACATGAAAAGAAGCAGCTAAAGTGTACGGGCGCATCAAGTTACCAATTTGATCAAAAGTGTGCAGTGCATAAATCAGTCATAATATCAAAGAATCTGGAAGGACTCAAATGGAAATGTATGAGCATGTTTATTTCCAACTTCACCAAAAGAAGGCTTGTCAAGCTCACGTGTTGCATAGCTACACCAAAATCTCAGCTCTTCGAATGAGTACAACTTCAATGTTTAGGCCCCCTGTTTTAAATTACCAATGACAGAAAAAACCAACACCAAAAGATTTGGCAAAGACCACTAATAGAAAAAAAAATGTGACAATATAAATCCATAGTATATAATGTCAATCAGGATTTATGTCATGCAAACTTACTTGGAGATGTATCGGGGGCAACCAAAGCAACACTTTCTATAGATGCAGCACGTTGAGCTCCGGATTTAATTATGAAATTTTCATCCGTGCAGGTAAGACCAGAAAGCCAATAAAGAACCTATCAAGTTAAATACATTAGCTATAGAATCAGTACTAAAGCAATGAAAGAAGAATGAAGAACGTAACCCATAGATCAAACTAATTGAAAGGAGAAACATTTCATATATGCTTAATAGGATAGGGCAGATAACAATTAGAAGCAAACAAAGCAACTAGATAAATCCCAGTCTAATTGGCTGATAATCTAACCGCTCGTCATTTGGCATTCCAATCAATTACTATCTACAAAACCAGACAACTTGAAATGGGTGTTCCGTGTACATGTATAATAGACCATGCAAAAACATGCATATTTTAATCCATGTAACAGATCGAAAGACAAGGTGAATTGATCAGTTTTAAGCACAATTACTGACTTCAAATACACAAACCTAAATGGCACAAAAAAAAGGGAGAAGCATATGGAGAATTGAAGTAGACCTCGTATCTTTCAGTTTGTAGCTGATTCTAAATGAATCCATCAAGTCCTGAGCAGTTATTACAGTACTAGGTTGCCAGGAAACGGATACGGTACAAGTTCGGGTACAGGTTTGAATTATAGAAACACCAATTTTCAAAAAACCCTTGGATACAAAACAACACAGAAACGTCCGTACCAGATATAATTAAATAAATAAATATGTATAAAAAAATGCATAATACTCATTTTTTTACCATAAAACATAAACACTTAAAAGGCTTTGTATTCATGAAAGTTCAAAACATTCAACATGCTTAACTTTTCATGTGCACATGATTATAATGTAGATTCTAGAATATATCATCTAGATTTTTCTCAAGTACTGCTGAACAGAAGTATATAGCATTTTTATTTTTATTTATGGCATTTAAAAAACAGTACCAAAATGGTACAGAAACATCCCAGGTATTGCAGAGCCGTACCCGACACTATTTTTGGAGTTTCAGAAACATTTCAGGCAAGTATCAGAACCAGTATCAGCACCCAGTACAAGGGTACACTGCCCTGGTTGGCATTTCCGGGTATAGTCATCAAGTATATTTATATAACACCACAAACAATTTCAATAAATGATCCTAAACGGTTTAAAATTTTAAATCAATTACGATGGATAACGAAAAATTCAAAATTCTGTTGAGGGAAAGGACCCAAAGCTCTCACATTCCATCATGCTAATGTTTTAACCCTTATTGGCACAATGTTAATTCTAGGCACCTAACCAGATATGTATAGTTAAACCAAACCGAAGCTATATAGATACGCTTCCATGTTTGATCATTACTAAATAGACTATAACCAACAATTATTTTTAGCAAATAATCCTAGGTTAAGAGTAGTGGTGGATGATAACATGGTGGAAAAAGTCTGCATTCATAGTCACTTGTCAAAGCTGATTTGATATCCAAAGAGAGTACCTTATAATGAAATAAGGAATGAAAAGACAAATGAGAAGGAACACCAAAACATGAATCTTAAGAAACCTAAAAAGCCACAAAGCAATGCATATACTATTACTTTAGAAAATAAAAAATAGACAAATATATAACCACCTATGCTGAATGTTAAATGGAATACATATCAAAATTAGTACAAAAGGTGACATTGCCAAGTGCTTGGACCAAATTTAGGGTACTAAAAGCTTGTTGATCAAGGGTTTCCATAAATGGCTTAATCTGAAACCATTGTCATATCTATGAATTTGGGTATCATTCATCATCTTCAAGCATTGGCTTCATTTCTCTCTTCCTTGAAGATGGATCCAGTAGTGGGATCTGAAATGTTGGATGATTACTTCTTTAGACAGTTGAATCCAGATAATAATCCTCTTTACTTTTGCACTGCGAACAAGATAATCTCAAAACTGAAATTCACTAATTTTGTTTTATTGCTATTTTTCTCAATTTTCATTTTTCATTAATTTTCACTATTTTCTCCAAGTTTTCACTGATTTCCTAATTTAATTATCACTAATGTTTCACCAATTTCCCTAAATTTTTAATTTCCTTAAGTATTTGGCATAGTTACCTAAGACTTTGGGATGGGGGGACGTCGGGATGTAGGGACGGGGTTTCCGAGACGGTAAAAAAATCCCAGATTTTGGGGACGGCGAGGGGACAGTTGGGGGACAGCTATTAAAATAATATATAAGTATTAAAAATATACAATGGGTCCCCTAACCTTGAAAAAGAAAAATGAAAGCTTATAAGTTCATAAACATAGTCAATAATGTTACCAAAGGGCTTGTAACATGCCAACATCTCTTTATCATGTCACTTACATGATTATATCCTCAAATTAGAAAAATAGCTTTTTGGAACACTATAGGCCATGCAAACTACATGAATAGACATCCATAGACAAAACCAGCTAAGGTGACTAAAAACACTAAAAAATTATATACAAAGTTGGCCTCTATAACATCCTAATATACTTTAATATGCATACGAATTTATTGATCCTATTGCTATGTATAAGAAAGGCTTTAAAATGTAAAATAACAGCGACCTCTCGTTAGAATATCTTCTTTTGGAACCTACATAAGATAGTAAAAATCCATTTCTTGGGAAGGTAAGTTTGCATGGGAAAAGGATTAGTTTTCATTTTCCTCTTTTCAAAGTCATAATCCTTTATGCTTTTTAGATTTTTTATTTTTTTGGAACTCCTAGGACTTCGGGGACTTTGGGGCTAGGCATCCCGAGGACTTCATGGCATCCCCATTGGAGTCCCCAAAGTCTCGAAGCACCCGGAACGTCCCAGGTGCGTTCCCTAAAGTTAGGGGACGTCCTTGGCATTTTTGCATTTGGGGGGTGTGTGGGGGGACGTTTCGTCCCCGTCCCCAAGCACCCAGGACATCCCAGACATCTGGGACGGCTTGGGAATGGGGGGTGCACATCTCTCAGCATTATCCCATCTACACATTTACTGATTAAACTTAAAGGCATCCTACTCAATCCTACAAGTCCATTAGGTCACGACTTATTCTTCGACATAGAATCTCTAGAATCAATGCATCTTCAAACTCCCATGTTAACAAAGGTAAATGGGTACCTTCAATCATTAACCTTAAGCCTATACATGTACATGCTAATAAATGGGAAACCATATATATTGACTTTTCTCAATCACATATCTAGGAATTTCAAACAAAATTATCAAATTATGGTAGCAAGCAAGCTAAATAAACTATCTAGAATTATTCTATTGACTCATAAGGCACCAAATCTCATACACGACCTTAACACGAAAATAATATCAAAAATGCAACTACCTAAGAATATTGCCACTAACTAAGCATATCATATTTATTTATGCTTTCATATGCTTAGTAGGTCGGCCTTGGTGCTTTACATAGCATAGTAGGTATATATAGGAGTTAGAGAGTAGTAGATTATCATCATATTGAGCACTTGAGTCTTATTGTATGGTTTGGAGGTTGCCCCTCGAAGTGGCTAAGTCATTCTACTTGCATATTGTGATCATTTCTCTATATTTTGGTGTTCCTTGGTGTTATATTGCTGCTGATATTCAGATCTATCTAAGTAATTTCATTACAAGTGGTATCAAAGCTTCGATCTATGTCCAAAATTGGGTCAAAACCCTAATTTTGAAGATTTGGCTATATATCCAAAAAGGTGGCAATTTTTTCTACAATTTTTTTTTCTGAAGTGGCAAAATCAGTCAAGTAAGGTTACTCTAAAAATTTCAATATCATTTGACTTGTTTTAAACAAGTTATATCCATTTTAGGGTTTTTCATGAATTCGATCTGTAGGCCACAATTTTTGAATTTTTCAAAGTTGTTTACATTTTCAGAAAGATCTAAAAAATAAAAGGGGGTTTATTCTCTGTATTTTCTGAATTAAGGCCTAAATAATTTTGAAATTGGACACTTAAATCTTGGTTAAAGGAGTTGTTCTTGAAACCCTAATTTTTGTGCATCATGGGGATGCAACCTTTCTATGGAAATGGAGAGATTGATGCTAGGGAATGGTGGGTCGAATTTAAGAAGAATTATTTTTCATCTAGATGGAAATGGTCTTGGTTTTCATTTTGGCTTTTTGGTCCAACACAGAGTTGGGTCTCTCAATTGAATCAAGAGAGTTTAGATTGGTCTTGGGAGGAAATGGAACAAGTTTTCTTGGCCAGGTGGAAAAAAGAGGATGAGAAGGGTTGTGAGAGAAGAAGAAAAATAAGGAAGAAAAGAAAAGAAGAAAAGAAAGGAGGAAAGAGAGAAGACGAAGGAGAAAGGAAGGAAGAGGAGAAGGTAGAAGTAGAAGAGGAGGAGGAAGAAGAGAAGGGGTGATGCAGAAGGAGAGAGGATCAAGTTGAAGAACAAATAGAGGATAAGAGTTTAGATAGTGTAGCTCCAAAGATGGAAGCTTCAATATTTCAGTTTGAAGATTGCATCCATAGAAAAAAGATATAAAGGAAGTTCAAGTGGATGGTAAGAAGATTCAATTTTTTGAAGATTTGAAGCTCTCTAGTCTCAAAGAGAGTTTCCACTTTCACATACCTAGCACATTTCTGGCTTGGAGAATGTCATTGCACAAAATGTTTCAGCCCAGATAGAGTTACTTGAGTTGGATAAAGAAGGCCAAATCAGTTTGAAACATGAGGAAATTCTTCATATGCGCATTAAGAGGCTGAAGAAGAGAGCAATTGCTGAGTATCTAATCAAGTGGAAGAATCAAGACAATGAAACTGCAACATGGGAGGAGGAAGATTTCTTGTACCAGCATCCAAAGATCATCAACTTTGCAGACTACACTCGTGTGAAGCAACATCCAGAAATTGTCAACATTGGGGACAATGTTGCTTTGAAGGGGAGGGGCATGCTACACCCTTAATCCTAGGTCATATATCGGGATATGTATAGCTGACTTGTGGCTAACATAATCTCTTATCATGTCATATCATATTTATTTATGCTTTCATATGCTTAGTAGGTCGGCCTTGGTGCTTTACATAGCATAGTAGGGTATATATAGGAGTTAGAGAGTAGTAGATTATCATCATATTGAGCACTTGAGTCTTATTGTATGGTTTGGAGGTTGCCCCCTCGAAGTGGCTAAGTCATTCTACTTGCATATTGTGATCATTTCTCTATATTTTGGTGTTCCTTGGTGTTATATTGTTGCTGATACTCAATCTATCTAAGTAATTTCAGAGAGGAGATGAATGCTGCCATAGAGGGTCAAATTCTTGAGCATCCTGTAGATTCTTTTCAAAGCCACAAAGGCGGGATAAGTGACTAATTTTCTGTTTTATTACAGTGCTCAATGGCTAATGACCTAAGCTACAAAGAAACATGTAAATGGAGGGCAATTTGTTATCATATGGATAATCTTGTTCAGCTAGTAACTACTCAATTACTTTCTTGCAACAGACAGAGGCATAAGCGTAAAGAATGGATAGATAGGTAGTTGGATGGATGAGCTCTCAACTCCTCAGCAAAACTGACATGGCAAAGAGGTACACAGATGATACTAGCTTGAGTTGACGATGAGACATAGAGAAATTAGAGGAGATCCTTGCCCACAAATCAACAACATATCGTTCACAAAGGAATTGGAGATTGAAGGCAGCTTTCCCTTTTCAGATGTCCCCTGTTACAAGAAAGGAAGACGCTTCCCTTGCTCAGCAAATTTACAAGAAACGGATTTTTATTTGCATGTGACTTTGCATCACCATCCTGTAAAGAAAGTAGGTGTTTTCAAGACCATCACCACTAGGGCTTCAAGAATTTCTGATGAAAAATATTTAGATATGAAATAAAATTATTCCACGAATGATGAAAGGTAAAGGGCCTTGAGAAGCATCTAATTACAATAGAAAGTACTAGGGTAAAGGGACCCACTAGTCGAAGACTAAATAAATAAAAAAGAACAAAAGCAATGAAAATAAATAAGGGGTAAACCCAAAATAATAAAGCTTCAACCCATGTGGTTAAGATACCAAGTCAAATAGCCATGTGGGTGGAGCAAGAACCCCCAAAGAGCATGGGTTGATGAAAGTTGAAAAGACTGCATGGTAGTCCCATCAAACATCTTTGGCCATGCTTGGGAGGAAGAATCATCTATGTCATTGTCTATCAATGTAAAATGGCCAATGCAAGATTTGATAATGTTCATCAAGGAGTGTCTAGAGCTAAGGGGGCCATATTGGGTAATCCCGGGAGGAAGTAAAGCATTCCCCCTAGAACCTCTCCTAACATCCAAGGCCAAAGAAACTTGTAATCCGTACCTGGCCCTTGCGGCCCGAGAAGTTGTTGAGATGGAGTGGATCCACGACACCAAGGAATAGATCCTATCACTAAGAGATAGTATCTTGAGGAACCTTAGTGGTAGTGATGTGTAGAGATGATCGTTGCTCCTCTAACCTAACCCTCTCAGTGTGTGAAACAACAACATCCAAGCTTAAAGAAAAGTTGATCAGCCTAAGGGCTCTGGGAGCTCCCTATACAGACCTGCGTCGAAGGGTGACAACCTCTTGAAGGAAAAATCAGGAATGTAACTATGGTTTTAAGAAGAATGGCTACAAGGGTAAGAAAATATTGAGGGATTTTTGATAGAAAATGGAGCAAACATGAAAATAGATGTCGAAGGATTCAACAAATATTCCTCTACAATTCCTTCCTTGTATTTTAGGTATTTCCAGCAAGATTTCTAAAATATAAGGTGCTAAACAACACAACTACATTTTTTCCACTAAACAATCTTAGAAGTGGTCTATAAATATTATATGGAACCTAAGATAGAAATGTGGTGTCTAAAGGACTAAATGCTTGTGAAGTGCACCTTACATTGATGAAAAGGGCAGGTCCATAAGTATAAGGGTCAAGGATCATTGTGCAAAGATTCATCTCGATAGGATAAGCAAATCAGCTTTGCCAGAAAACTCCTCTACAAAACACCACACTGCATAGAGGTTGCTAAGGTCATCATTATTGAGGATCACTATTTCAAGCATCACTTAAGGGGGGCCACTAAGATAGAGGGTGAGGGATTCGCTTTAAGCCACCCTTGGAGAATCACTATCAAAAAATTAAATGTTGAGCCCTTATAGTATATGTCATATTTATTTGGTGGGTTACAACTAATTATTGAACCCATAAAAAAACATTTTAATATGGCTCATTTGTAACAGCCAATCGCACTTACAATTGTCTCCAATGTTGGGCCTAACTGACATTATGTGCAAATACTAGAGATACATGTATAAAGAGCTATGGTCTGCAATTCTAATGTCTTTTATCCTGATAATGGATCATGTGGCGTAATCCAAAACAACGGGGATTTGAAAGATACTGCATCATTTTTTCCAAATATTTGTTTCTATAATATTGAACTAACTTGAAACTACCACAAAAATATAAGTACTAAATAATACTAATTCAAGATCCATATCAAGACTGTAATTTGTCACCAATGAATCACCCAAGATTCAGTATAAAAACAAGTCTAAAATAGTACTCAAAATAATGCCATACTACACTTAGAGGTCAATCGTGCACATTTGATTTAGGAGCTCGTGTTTGTCTTCTTCTCTTTGTGCACTTAGCAGGAGATCCAAATTATTTTTCAATGGTTTCAAGGAAAGTCCTATTTTTGAAATGTTTCGTAGCAAAAAGTCAGAGAGAGTTTGTCTCTTGCAATTTCAAGGGTTATCTACAAGGAAGTTTATAAAGCACACTTAAAAGGTCAATCAAATCAGTCTAATGGAAGTTCTAGTTTGCACATCAATGTTATTGGTATCATTACATAAGTATTTGCTATATATGACCTAGGAAGCCAGGTACACCCCTTGGGGTTTGGGGTACGGCTACAATACGCACCCAATATGGGTACGTTACTTGGATTACCCTTGGTGTTTCTGAAACAAACCCACAAAGTTCTACTCCACAAAACGGGTTTTTTTCCTTTTTTTGGTCAAAATACAGTCAAAAACAACTTTTAAAAAATTAAAACACAAGCCCTAACCCATGATCGAGCTAGCAGGAGCAGCACTACTACTCCTTGTGGTTCATGATGGTTCTACTTCTAATAAACCACGTGATGGTTCCAATTATTCTCTTTCTGAATACGCTGGAGACCATTTAGATTATGAAAATAGTGAAGATGCTGATTTGTCTTGATTTTTGTGTATACATCGTAACTGTAATGTCCCCTTTTCCCAATCGAAGACCTTTGGCCCATTTCGTCAACCCGACGGCCAAAGGAAAAATATAAGGGTGACTTAAGTCACAATGAGTTATTACAAAGTGCAAAAAAATATTAATAAAGCACTTGTATTAATTTATTTGACTTAATAATAAATTGGGAATCTCTAAATAGGTGCATTGGGTCTAATATTATGTTGTATCCTTTCTAGGGAGAGTAGAAAGAGACCCATGCTATGTTTGTCATCCCTAGGCAAGAAAATGCGACTTGGACAAAGGAAGAAAAGTAAGTTTAGAAAGGATAAAAGTTATCACTCTTCCCAAGAAAAGTGCGACTTGGCCTGGGAGACCAAATAGACCTTAGGGAAATAATAAAACATTATTTAATGTTTATCTGCCCAAGGAGAAAGTGCGACTGGTTTTTGGGTATATTTTTAGGGTATTTTGGCACTCTTCTTTCATTGGAAGATGAAAGGGTCATTTTGTAATATTTTTCCTATAAAAAGGAAAGGGGGCGGCTTGGGCAGATCACCATTGTAATCATTTTATCATTTCTGAATCTGATCTTAAGCCAGGTGCTTTTGTATAAAATATTCTAAGGACGAAACCCTTAGTATATTGCCTCTAGAGGACGAAAACCCTCTTGGAGATTAGGAGGAATTTCTACACTGGATCTTCCATAGAGCTTATAAGAATTTCAGTATTTTCCAGCAGCAATTAAGGAGTTTTTGGCAATAAAGGATTGAAGAATTCATCGCAGCAGTGTCATTGTATTTTTCGGTGTATGAAGCGACCCACTATGTGGCTGGTTTTCAATGTCTTTTACGCATCTCAAGTCTGAATTTCATTAGCATCAATTGTACTGATTTCTGGAAGTCCAAATAACTATTTTTCAGTGATTTTAGAAGGTTTTATAGTGCTGTACACAGTCACGTAAATCTGCAGATTTCTGTGTTAAATTCCAGCCTGTTTTATATTCATAAACATCAGATTTTGCTTTATAATAAACTGTTACAGTCTGAGCTTTGTTAGGGCAGGGATAGATAGGGCTGCTAGGGATTCTATGTGGACTTCCCATCATCAAAACTAGTCGCCTTTGCTAGAATACAGCTGAACTGCTATATTTATGGCTGCACAGTCTTCAAAACAGTTCTGGTTCAGTTTTTGGCTAAGTTTATATGCAAAACCCTAGTCGCACTTCTTTCATAAATTCAGATCTATACTAGTGTGAATGCTTTAAAAGTCATATATCAGCTTTCTGTGTCGTAATTGATCTAAATTGCATTGAAGAACAAGCAAGATCCATTTGGGGATCTTTCAGTAACATTTGCACATTGTACTTGTTCTAATTTGGACCAGTGCATATCATGACATTTGGC
Organism: Taxus chinensis; assembly: GCA_019776745.2. Taxonomy (NCBI): domain Eukaryota; kingdom Viridiplantae; phylum Streptophyta; class Pinopsida; order Cupressales; family Taxaceae; genus Taxus; species Taxus chinensis. The sequence continues at coordinate 95,889 of JAHRHJ020003682.1, read as the reverse complement.
ATTGAATTATCAGCATGCTTTGTGGTTATATAGCTTATTTTGTTTACTTTATTAATATTATATGGTTAGTTTGCTTATTTAGCTATATTTTCAATATTTTATATATTTTTTGTAAGGCCATACCCAAGCCCCTGAAAATAAATTGCCGTACCAGTATACTAGGTCCCCATCCCTGTATCCATACCCATAACAGCTACCTAATAATTAACTGTGACAAAAAATAAAAGTTGTTGATAGCTTGATATTATACTTTAAATTTGGTGAGGTATCTAACTTAGTGACACGCTGATTTTCCTATCAAAGTTGTCAATACTAGTCTCACTAACTGCTATCAGTTGTTTGTCAATAGCAACATTCTTAGATTTCTTGATCCAAGTTTTCTGAGACTGAAGTTCAGTCTCCGCATATCCTTCTCATTTGTCTTTGAATCTTTAGTGTTGGCTAGAGTTAGGGCTAAAATCAGAACCGCTAGGGAAGTCCAGTGATGTAATTATTAACAGCCCCATCTTATCACAAAAATAGTCTTGAACCATAGAACGTGTGTTGCAATCTCTTTTCCTCTTCAAATTGTCCTCTCCTTAAGGTGGGTACCTAATTCAAACTATCCATGATTGAATTGAAATGGAATCAATGGATATTTATGGGAGAGTGCTTTTCTTCCTTCCATGCCAGCACTTCTCATTGACATGTTTACCCTTGAAAATCACCTTTTATAGAAGGTCGGCTGCCTCCTCCCTAGTTCATAAAATGGGAATTTAACAAGCACTCGGAAGACTTTAAGTTCAGTGGACCCAGACATGATAATTTCCATTCTCATCATTTAAAATATGTGACTTCAAAATGTGAAGCAAATAGCACAAAAAAGGAGGAGGGGTTTTTATTTACAGCTTTCTGAAAACAGGAATTCCTTGACAACATAAGAAGCCCCCATCTTATGACATGCCAACCCAATCAGGCATGGAGCCTATTAAGGAAAAATTTATGAGATGAAGATATATTACACGTGCAGAATAATTGGCTAATGTTTCTAAATTCTAAGATATTTTAAGATGTATATGAGGGAAGGTAAATTTTGGGTCAAAACCTATGCAACATGCCTCACATATGAACTCTTTATGCAGAAAATTATTTGCACCTACAAAGTGGCGCAGACACATCATGCATATATGTATAGTTTGTTGGATAGATACATCCATATATAGGCTAACACTTGAGACAAATATAGAATTGAGCCTGTGTCTGAGGAGTAATTGGGATGTGATTTTGTTTGTATAAGCGAGACCTGAGTTTGATTCCCCAAGAAAAGCCATTGGGGATTCCAAAATGGGCCAATTCATTAGCTTTTGGGTATCAATACAGCATTGATATCCCCAGCAATTAAAAAAAATCTAGTACCCATATTTGTAAAATGTGGAGAATCTAATAAATTTATGTACAATATATATATAGCAAAACTTGTCAGTTAATAAAGATAACCTATAATATTTTAGATGGGGCCAACCAAAACAATCCAGGCTCCATCTTTCCAAAACCCCACAAGACTTTAGTAAAGGGGAAGTGTGAAAATTTAGCATCTCCAGCACCAAGTTTGGTCCAAAATATCATCCAGCAGTATTTTCCCCTCAGAAAATCAAAATCCTAACTAGTATTAGTCCACCAACATACACCTAAACCCCTATCATCTCTTCCAAGCTAAAAACAGAACAAGATCTATTCAAGCCTATTTCTTATACTAAATCATCCATCATGTGTTGTCAAGTGTCCAACAAACAAAGCCAGTATATCGGTAATTATACTATGTTATAAACCTCAGGATTCTAACCAGCGGAAACAACCAACAAATAAATGAACACAAAATCCTGAACTGCTTACTAGTTCCTGCAACTTCCCTTAAGCCATGAAATAAAATTGAGTTTCCCAAGAATACCCATTTTCCTGTCAATATTCACAGTTAAACTACCAGCAAGGAAAGCATTGATTGAGCAAAATTAAACTCGGTAAACATGAATCAGGTTGAATGGGAGGAGCTTAAGTGGTAAATCACCGGGATTTCATAGAAAGAACCCCCGGGTTCAAATCCCAAGGAAACATGTTTAATGTTCAAATTGGGTAAAATACCGTCCATGACATTGGCCTGCAAGAATAAAATATAGAGAAATGAATCAAGAACAAATGGGATGAGCTCCAGCAGTAAATATTTGGAACTTTCATGTCGAAGCTCTGAGTTGAAATCCTAACGAGATATGTTAAATGTTGAAATTGGGTAATGTAGCTCATCCAACTCTGGGGCAGCATAGCCGCATGGTTTAGGATGGAAGAGATACTCTCCTGTCATGTTATCTAAGACCAATGTAAGCCCGCAAGAGGAATTTAATAATTTATCGATTAAGAAAATGACATGAACATCAAGCAAATTTCAAAAGATTAAAAGATAAAATTTCTTTTGAAATACCCATTTTTCTAGTCAGCATTTCCAGTTAAACTATTGTGCTTGGAAGGCATGAACCTGAAGCAAAATTCAGATTTAACGAAAAAAGAAACCCAATTTTCTAGTAAGTTTTAACAGTTAAACTGGCAACCAAAAACAAATTGATCAGCAAGAAGCACTGACTTCATAAGGCACGAACTGAAGCAAAATTCAGAGAAAGAAAGAAAAAAAAAAACCATTTTTTCCAGTCAATCTAAACAGTTAAACAAAATGCCAAAAACAAATGGATCGGCAAGCTTTGAACTCAATAGACCTGAATCTGAAGCGAATTTCAGGGAAAAAGCAAAAGATACCCAATTTTCTTGTCAATATTTTCAGTAAAGCTACCGACCGAGAACACATTGATCGGCAAGCATTGAGCCCAAAAGACATGAATCCGAAGCAAATTTAGAAATTTATATATTGAAAAAAAATACTAGTGAATGTTTACTGTTAAAATACCAGCCAGATTAGAGATGAAAGTTCCTAGTCCAAATTAAACTTATTTGATTAGAATTTAAAGCAAAATTCACGAAAACATTAAAACCCATTTTCTTGCTCAATATTAACAATTAAACTACCGAACCAAAAGTGATGAGCAATAATGGAACTCTGTACACACAAAAAAAAACGCAAAATTCCGAAAAGATTAGTAAATCATAGGACTTACAGGGACTTTTTGGGATAGTGCGGCAGGAGGAAAATAAATAGTGAATGTCATGGAGCAACCCAATGCCGAACTGTAATGCTTGTATCGCCTGTTGAACCCATCAAACATTTTGTTGCAGCTAATCTCAGTGGGGCTCTCCATCTTCAAATGCCCTAACAATAATCTCAGTCTTCTCTGATGATCTTCCACGCTGAAATTTTGGGTTTATAATTTTCGGGCTCTACTGGTAGAATTATGGGTTCGTGCGTATAAATCTTTTTTGAGGGGGTGGTCACATTGGCGGGGCTTATAACGCATGCGCTTCCCTGCAGGTCACATTGGCGGGGCTTATTATGTATGTGATTTCCTGCAGGTTTGGTCACGTCAGCGGAGAATCTGGCCCTGTGAGGTTGCTCCTCTTTTCGTAGTGGTGGGCCCTGGCATGGCAAATATCATATCAAAACTAGAGATTTAAAGCTTTCAATTATTTATTTTTTCATAAACTTGTAAAATTATGGTAGTTTTTTTTTTTTTATATTGAAGATGTTATTTTTATTTTAAAAATAAAAAATCAAAGTACAAGAGTCGAAAGAGTTTGTATATTTCCTTAGGGAAACAAGCTATTTGGGACGAGATAATAATAATCTTGATTATAATTGATTTGAACATTACAAAGAGATAGTAATAATCTTTTTAATTGGAATATATCATGTATTAATTTAGAATACTCACGGTTACAGTAAAAAGGTGTCCCGAAAAGAGTCGGGGAATTTTTATATTGGAACAAACAAGCTCAACACAATCTAAAAAGGGTGAAAACCAATCCCTAGAAACGCAGGATTGGTGGTTGGGAAACCCCAACAAGCATAAACAACAACCTAGCCCTGCAAAACCCTTGTAAATCGGGAAAAGTCAAGCAAGGCAAAAAGAAACCCAAATCAGGGCAAATGAATCAAGACCCTAACACGGATAAAAACCCTAGCCAGGGCATACTAAGCAAGGCCAAAACCCAAACTAACAAAGAATAGCCAAAATGCCAAAAGACAAGAGAAGGAAAGTCACAGTCACCAACCGTGCCAAAGCACCCGCCACCAAAGAGAACACAAGCTATGGAGACCCAACCAAGCAAAACCAATGTTGTCACCATTGCAGCCACAAATTTGCACCAGTGAAACATGGCAAGAGAATGGGAAAGCAAGCCTAGAAAATAAAGCAGCCACCAAGACATCCACACCAATCTTAGAGCCATAAAAGCACACACACAAACCAACAGATGGACAAGAAGCCCCTGCCACAACCACCACAAAAAAAGTTGATTAGATGTGCCGCAAGACCCAAACCCCCTTGCCCTGACCATTGGTACCACATCAGCAGTGCTCCTGTTAGGCCCCGCACATGGGTAAAAATTCTAGTGATGTCATAGCGCTCAGTGACCCCCTGTCCGCACATACAGAGAAAAAAAGAGGGCAGCCCTACTCACCCATGCAAATATATAACAATTAAATGTTTCTGCAATAGATACAGGATATAAAAAAAGAATTTAAAATTTGTATTTTATTAATATTGTCAGATAGTATTGACAATCCGGACGGGCATAGGATAGAGCCCGGGCAGTGCCTGGAGACGTGAGAATGTGCGTACAGACCCGCTCTGGGCGTCCTCGAGCGAGCTTGGAGCCGGTTTTTGGTCTTCATGTGTGAGGATCTTGTGAGGAAAACCATTTCCTTATGGTTTAATGAGAAAGAGGAAGAGCAACGAAGAGCGCCTCCATCGAGATAGTAATAATATTGATTCAAACATTATCGTTATAGTGAAAGAGTATGAACAAATATAATGTTGGAGTTATCTAAGTGATCCTCGATCTTCTCAATAACCACAATTAAGTCATGGCTTTGTGTGTTGATCTGCTTCAACTATAGAGAAATAAAAGAATGGAGGTGAGCTTGTTAATGGCTAAGATAAAGTCATTTTCTAGCGTACAATTGTTTGTAACGACTTTTCCAAATGTGGAAAAGTATAACAGTTGATTAGTATTCCAAATGATTGAGAGGGGGGGGAAGAAGACTGATGAGGTTGGTTTGTTGGTTGAAGTCGATGGGAAATTTATTAGGAATTGAGGAATAAAGAGCATACCACAACTCATAAGAGGAAGGGTAGTACCAGAAAAGATGAGCAACAGTTTTAAAAGCAAAGCAAAAAGGGTAATTTCTTGTAGAAAGGCCAAGTTTGGATATGTGACCAATAGACAATTTCATATGGAGAATACGATAGCCAAATAATTGACATTTGGCTTCAGCAGTGGACTGCCAAATATCACAAGCCATGTGTTGGTAATGAGAGTAGGCGAATAACATTACCATTTAACATTAAGAGAGTTTTCCAATGGAATTGGATCTTGCATAAGTCAATACAAATGTCTTGGCCAATGCCAAACATTCCATGGAGATGTAGGATTGGCAATAGTTTTTAAAAGAATTTTATGAGGAATAAGTTGAATGAACGAAATACGTGCTCATTTGTAATGATCACAATATGCAAGTAGAATGACTTAGCCACTTCGAGGGGGAAACCTCCAAACCATACAATAAGACTCAAGTGCTCAATATGATGATAATATCCTACTCTCTAACTCCTATATATACCCTACTATACTATCCAAAGCCCTAAGGCCGACCCACTAAGCATATGAAAGCATAAATAATTATGATATGACATGATAAGAGATTATGTTAGCCACAAGTTGGCTATCCATATCCCAATATATGAATTAGGGTTAAAGGCATAGCATGCCCCTCCCCTTCAAAGTAACATTGTCCCCAATGTTGGTAAGCTCTGGATGCTTCTCCCAAAATGCTTCATCCTCCCATGTTGCATCTTCAATGTCCAAATTCTTCCATTTGATCAGATACTCGGTGATGACCCTTGTCCTCAACTTCTTAGTGTGTGTCTGTAGGATTCCTTCAGGTTCCAAGATGATACATCCCTCTTCATCAAGCTCTGGTAATACTGATTGAGAAGACACCTTCTACCCAATGACCTTCTTCAGGCAAGAAACATGGAAAATTGGATGTATTTTACTTGACTGAGGAAGCTCCAGTTTATATGCCACACTGCCAATTTTTTTCAACACTTGATAAGGCCCATAGTATTTGGGTGAAATCTTGTTATATTTTTTTGTTGTTTCAAATATAGTTTCTTATATGGCTGCAATCACACAAAAACCAAGTCTCCAACTTCAAAACTTTGTTCACTACGGTGTTGATCAACTTGTTGCTTCATGTGGTTTTGTGCCATGACCAAGTTATCTTTTAGGCTAGAGAGAACCTCCTGTTGGTGTTGAATGTGATCCTCAACTGCTCTTACTTTAGGTTGGACCCTTAAATTGGAAGTGAGGGATGGTGGATGGTAACCATATAATGCAAGGAATGGGGACATTTTGGATGAAGTGTGAAATGAAGTGTTATACCACCATTCTGCAAGTGGTAGCCACTTAACCCATCTCTCCTGCTTATCTGAAGTAAAGCATCGTAGATACCCCTCCAAACATTTGTTTACTACCTCAGTTTTCCATCAGTTTGGGGATGATATGATGAACTACGAGCCAATTGAGTACCCAAACATGAGAATAAATCAGTCCAAAAATTGCTAGTAAATATAGGATCACAATCACTGATTATAATCTTGGGTGTTCCATGTAGCTTTTGAACTGTATCCATAAAAGATATGGAAATTGTACTCATTGTAAATGGATGTGGCAAAGCACAAAAATGAGCATACTTGGTGAGTCTATCCACCACCACCATAATTACACTTTTCCCTTCAGACTTTGGCAATCCTGTGATGAAATCCATGGAAACCTCTTCCCACCACTCACTAGGAATAGACAGAGGTTGCAAAAGTCCTAGAGACTTAATAGTTTCACCCTTGTTACACTGACACACCAAGCATTCGGCCACAAATTTCTGGACATCTGCTTTCAACCCTTCCCAAAAGAAATCTTGCTTAACTCTGTGATAAGTTTTTAGGAATCCAAAATGGCCACCCACTGGAGAAGCATGGAGCTCTGAGAGAACCTGATTTTTAAGGATAGAGTTTTTGCATAAGTACAATTGGTCCTTATACCACAATGCATCCCCCTTCCACACAAATTTTTCTGAAGTGCTTGGATCATGTTAGAGATTTTGAATGAGACTTTGGGTTTCTATTTCATTCTTTCCATTCGGATCTTTCCTGATCTACCCAATCTACTGTAGTATGGACATGGCATTTAATAATGCCTCTGTGGACTCATCTCTCCTGGATAGTGCATCAACTACCACATTTTATTTTCCTTTTTTGTAAATGATCTCAAAGTCATATCCCAACATCTTAGTGACCCATTTTTGTTGTTCTTCAGATGAGAGTCTTTTTCTCTAAGAAGTATTTCAAGTTGTCATGATCTGTCTTCACCTTGAAGTGACGATCCATGAGATACAGTCTTAACTATTTGACTGCATGAAGAATAGCCATCATTTCCTTCTCATAAGTTGGTTTTGAGAGGTTCTTACCTTTGAGTTGATGACTCTCAAATGCAATGGGGCAGCCCTCTTGCATAAGTATTGCACCTATGCCACACCCTGAAGCATCACATTCAACAATGAAGGTTTTGGAGAAGTTTGGGGTATCCAGAACTGGAGTGGAACACATGGTCTTCTTCAATGATTCAAATGCCTGGGTTGTTACATCATTCCAATGAAAAGAGTCTTTCTTCAATAAGGATGTGAGTGGTGTTGCAATTCTACCATAATTCTTCACAAACCTGTGATAATAACCCATAAGCCCTAAGAATCCCATGAGGTTTTTGAGGGTTTTAGGAACTGGCCAATCCACCATAGCTTGGATCTTATGAGGATCCACTTTTACACCTTCATAAGACATGATATGACCCAAGTATTCTACCTCTCTTACCCCAAAAGCACATTTGGAGGGCTTGGCATAAAGGTGGTGTTGTTCAAGAGTGTCCAATACTTTATTGACATGTTGTAAATGTTCCTCCCAAGTCTTACTGTAGATTAATATATCATCAAAGAATACCAAGACAAACTTCCACAAAAATGGCTGGAAGATTGAATTCATCAAACTTTGGAAAGTAGATGGTGCATTTGTAAGGCCAAATGGCATTACAAGAAATTCATAGTGGCCCTCATGTGTCCTAAATGTTGTTTTATGAATATCTTCATCACAAATTCTTATTTGATGGTATCCTGATCAAAGATCTAATTTTGTAAAATAAACAACACCATGTAATTCATCTAACAAATCTTCAATGACAGGAATAGGATACTTATCTTTCACTGTGTATTTGTTGAGCTCCCTATAGTCTGGACACATGCACCAACCTTCATCCTTCTTTCTGACCATCACCACTGGAGAAGAGTAAGCACTTTGACTATGGCGAATAATACCTGCTTCCAACATCTCTTGTACCATCTTCTCAATCTCACTCTTTTGGAGATAAGGGTACCTATAAGGTCAAATGTTGGGTGGTTGGCTTCCTGGTACTAGCTGAATAACATGATCATGATCTCTTTTAGGTGGCAACCCTTTCGACATATCCCCAAACACAACTGAGTGCTCATTAATAATGGCCTGTAGATCTAATGGTATAGGGCCTTTTGATGGTTGAGCTTCCATTGAGAATAATTGTGCCACAAACCCATCTGCACCCTTCCTAAGCATTTTTTGCATTTGATGAGAACTTACCAACTGTGGAGCTTTAGCCTTCATCCCATGCAGCTCAAAATTCCTTCCTTCAGAATGGAACCACATGAACAAATCCTTGGAAGTTCATCTCCACCATTCCCAAAGTAGTAAGCCATTGGACCCCCAACACAATGTCTTCTCCTCCCATTGAAATGGCATACATGGGGCCCTCTAGCAGGTAATCTCCCATAGATAGCTTAATCTTATGGCATTTTCCTGAACAACTAACTTTACCTCCATCTGCAACCATGACCTGAAATTTTGGTGTTGGATAAATGAAGAAATTTAAGCATATGGCCAACTTATGATTGATGAAATTATGAGTACTTCCTGAGTCAATTAATATTGTCACCCTTTGCTTCTTCATGAACCCAACAAACTTGAGTGTTTGTGGGGTGTTGATTCCTGAAATGGCATGGCAAGAAATAGTTGGTTGAGATTCTTCAACCTCGATCTCAGGAACCTCTTCCTCTGCATCAATTGCTTCCTCCTCATCTTGTTCCTCATTAGGACCCTCAATGTAGAATAACTTCTTCTCAAGACATTTATGTCCTTTGCTCCACTTGCTATCACAATTGTAACATAGGCCTTTTACTTGTTTCTCTTCAATTTGTTGAGGAGTCAATCATGTCAGTTGGGGAAAAGATGGTGCTAGATTTGTGTGTTCCTTGTGATTAGTGAAGCTCCTTCATTTTACCATATCTCTTTCCTCCACACGCCGAGCAATGATCATGGATTCTGATATCAAACCTGGATTAAGAAGGCGAACATCATGTTGGATGTTATCCTTGAGTCCACCCAAGAAGAGATCATTTAGATGATCCTCTGAGATGTCATTCACTCGTAAGGATAGATTTTGGAACTGTTGGATATAATCCTTGACTGAACTTGTTTGTCATAGCTTGGCGATCTGGCTAAAATAGTTCTCTGTAACACTATTACTATAGTGTGTTTGGAGCTCATCAGTGAACATATGCCAAGTTACAGAGAGACCCTTATTTTTCTTTTTCTCACACATCCATCTATACCAAATGAATTGTTTTGGTTCCAGGTACAAGGATGTCATTACCACCTTCTGTCCATTTGGGACTTGATGTAGATCAAATAAATTCTCCATTTGGTTGATCCAAGTGATCAGATCATTCCCATTGAACTTATGCATCTCCACTTTAGGAATAATGCTACACCATTGGTTAGAAGATCCAGTGGTGTGTGCAGAGGATCCACCCTGGTTGGTGTGGTTTGAATCAAAGTGTGCATTGCTTGAGGAACCCATGTAACTTGAATGGAAATTATTGCTAGACTTCAGGCATGAGCTCAACTGTAGAAACTCCTTCTTCAATGACTCAAATTCCATTTTCATGTCACCCTTCACTATTTTCAATCCATTGTCCAATTTTGACATCACTTCACCCTTCATTGTGATCAAGTTATGACCAAACTCTGCCTGCACATTGTTCATCTGATTGTTTACCATGTCCTCAAGTTGGGAGACTATCTTTGATGCCCATGTAGCTGAAGATTCAAAATCCACATCTTCCTTACTAGGAGTTTGACCCTTCCCTTGGCCTCTAGTTGATCTCCTTGTCATGATGTAGGGTTTGTGTCTTGGGATACCAGGGTTAGGGTAGAAATTTAGGGCTTGGGGTTTTCTAAGGTTATTGGCCAAATAGAGAGAAACATAGAGAACAAACCCTAGATAATTTTTGGCAAGCTTTCCAAAAATATAAGAAACTTAGAAAAATTCCCAAAATTGCAGCCTAGGTAGCGAATTTATGAAAAACCCTAAAACTAATAACTTTTGCAAAACAAGTCAAAAAACCTTGAAATTTGGAGAGGATCTTACTTGACTGATTTCACAACACCAAGAAAAAAATTGCAGAAAAAATTTGCTACTATTTTTGAGATATAGCCAAACCTTCACAATTAGGGTTTTGACGCAGTTTTGGCTGAGATCAAGCTCTGATACCACTTGTAATGAAATTACTTAGATAGATCTGAATATCAACAACAATAGAACACCAAAGAACACCAAAATATAGAGAAATGATCACAATATGCAAGTAGAATGACTTAGCCACTTCGAGGGGGCAACCTCCAAACCATACAATAAGACTCAAGTGCTCAATATGATGATAATATCCTACTCTCTAACTCCTATATATACCCTACTATACTATCCAAAGCCCTAAGGCCAACCCACTAAGCATATGAAAGCATAAATAATTATGATATGACATGATAAGAGATTATTGAATTAGGGTTAAAAAAATAACTTTAGGAGGAATAATTTGAATGAATGAAACATATGCTCCTTTAAAGGTAGAAGGTGTACTATCAAAACTAGGGTTAGTCTAACTAAGAAACTATAATATTGTGTAAATGATAACCTAGAACAACAAATATAGAAATGATAGTCTTATATTATGTAAGGGTTATGGTTTGGAACATAATCACCCTGAATTAGTCTCAAATTGTATGACAATGGACTATAACAAGTTGAATATGTTGTGCAAGGTATCATAACTTTTCTTGTGAAATTTGGGAGCATGAAATTGGGTGCATGACAAGTTCATTTGTCTAGGGATAGGTTCATTCACCAAATATCTAATAGAGTTGACAGATGTGTCCTCTGATGTTTGGATCTATAATATTCCTCTAGCACCCACTTCACATTTGTCTCCGGTTTTGTTTCTTATATTTGTATATATGTGATGATGTATGTATACATGTATGTGCCTTATTTTTTCTTTAAGCCCTAGCTCTCCTCTTTTGACTCGAAAATGAATAGTTTGATTTGAGATGGACTAGCCTCACCAGACTCCCACTGATGTGATGAATTTTGCATTATGTACTAATATGTCAAAGTGAGATTAAGCCACATGTAATTGTCCAAGACCTGTGATGGTGTGGAGGTTAGAAAATATAAATAAATATGGAGCCCTTAGTTCTCCCTCAACACTTGGTAATGACATTTGGCTTGATTGTAGTGCAATAAAAGTGTGTGATTTAGCGTTACAAGAAAGATGTGTGCTCTAGGGTAATTTAGAGATGTATTCAGATTTGAATAGTTTTTTTGTATTGTGCTCTAAGAGAAAAGTGTAAATGTTTGGCTTACTAACCTTCTTAGAGTGTGTTTTTGATGGAACCATAGATGCCCCTAACAAGTGAGGGTGTGTTTATTTATATAAGTGAATTATTCAATTTTTTGTTCAACCTACCTTAAGATAGCTAAGGTAACTTATGTAGTTAAAAATATTACTACTAAAAGTACAAGGGATGGACTCATCATTCATGGGGCAAATTCATTGACTGAATTTGTCTTAGGCCCACAAACTCAAGTTGGAACCACATTTGAGACAAAAGGAATTTTGCAAATAGTTTGAAGATGTGTTTTGTATAAATTGCATTGATTTTTGATGTGTTGAGTTGAAAAACAAGTCATGACCTAGTGAATTAAGAGTGTAGGATAGAGCGAGAAACTTTTAGTTTAATTAATAAATTGTTGAATGGGATAGTATTAGGATAAATGTTGAAGTATTATTATCAAGTGTGACATAACCAAAAATTGTGTACTTGTTGGAGGTTGAAAGCATTTGATGTGTGAACTAAGTTCACTATCAACACAACATAGGATTGGTTCATAAGAGTGGGACTTGCGTAGTGAATCAAACCTCCCGAGAGAGTTGGTTCTCATCTACTTCTACTCCTAATGCTATCACTAATCTACATACTCTAACACTGCATGTGAAAAGAGAGAATGAGAACAACATGAAATGGATAGGTGATGTGTCAACAAGGATCTTCTTTCACCCTGTGTTTGAAAATACCAAAATATGTTAGGTGAATGTAAGTATAGTCCCCACACACAATGATAACATATAGTAGGTAAGAAAATCTACAAGATATTATGCAGACATGGGATAAGAGTATAAGGACATATATAATCCACAACACTTAACCATTGCTCAAATATACACAACTGTATTAACTACAAAATGAGACCTAGGATGCATTACATTCATTAACATATAGGCTAAAACACCACACAATGAAAATAAAACTCAAGTGAATCCTAGAGAGGAGAGAAGAAACGGTTAGAAAGAGCCAAAGCGAAAAAGACCATAGGCAAAAGGACCAACTCTTAGAATAAAACATACTATGTTATTTATAGAATAAAATGGAGGGAAAGCAAGATGAAAGAAGTCAGAGGAAACATGAAGGAAGAGAAAAAAAAATGTCCCTTCATACCAAAAAAAAGGATTTATGGCATATGCAGTGCATCTAAAGGGGGCAAATAGCTATTTGGAAAAGCTATCAGTTGAAATGTCATGTGGCATGGAAGTTCATCAAATCGATCAACTTGCATTGCATTAAGTAGAACATTATGTTATGGAACCAACTTAGGCAACATGGGTATCATGAATTCCTGCAAGAAGTGGCTATAGATATTAATGTGAGCTGACAGTGACCATCGATAGTGATCTACAACATGGAAGGAGAAGAAGAACGAGTCTAAGTACATGGTTGCATAATAAGATGATGCAAGCTAAATAAAAACTCTGTAGGGACCTCAAACGAGCTAAATAATGAAGAAGAGAGGTTGTTACACTAGAATACAACCAAAACAACAAGATACAACTCACCAAGTTATTTGCAAAGTCAAAGAGAACTAACGATACAATGTGTAGTGTTGCACGGATTAGGGATAATTTCATGATAAAAATAGTGTCACACGACATGGAAAGAGCATTTTAGGTATTGACAAGGTGGCATGGCTTGAGAAATCACTTTTTGGCACATATAACACTTTATAGGAAAAGATAACATTTCATGGGTCACATAAAGTGGTTGACAAGTGATTCACATCCTCAAAAAGGTGATGCATAGATTTGGAAGACATTTGTGGTGAAACATACTGTTGGCTACCCTTCACTCATAATGCACCCGGTCAACCCCGGTCAATGCATCATAACTGCCCCTTACATAATAGATGGTAATGGTGCATTGAGTGGGGTTGATTAGGTGCATTATGAGTGAAGGGTAGCCTCTCCCGTGAAACATAGTATATCGTGACTTGGAAAAATGTCATGTAGCTTTTCGTAAGCATCTATGGCTTAGTAAGTATTTAACGACATTTTGTAGTTTAACAACAGAATGCAGTGGGGGAGAAATGGAAGGCCAATGAAGGATAAAAATAAAGGAATGAGAAATGTAATTGAGGAAGAAGTATGTGCAAGTGATGGAGAGTTAGACACTATAAGGCTATCAAAACAAAGGTTGGCGGCCTATGTGAAGCTTGAACCTATTTCAGCATAGAATGGGCAAGTTGGGGCAATTCAGTGTCGCATGTGGGTAGCAAGGCACAATAAAAGGCATGCAATGCAACATAATTAGGTGCTTCGTAGTTAAGGCTAAGGCATTGCAGGTCAGTGCAATAGTTCATAGCTTTACTAATAGTAACCCACAGCATGAAGAAAGGCCTTGTACGATTGATGCATGACAAAGCATAGTATTTAATGGCCCGCAGACTAAATAAAGTATTTAACATAGTAATTTGCACAACCTACCGAACAAATTAAATTTGTCGCCAACTTCAAGAAAAAAGAAAAGTGGTCAAGGTCTTGGATCCTTTAGAGCACAATGCTAACAAAATGGGGAAGGGGTCATCATTTTGGTTAACATTTCTAGCGACTCACAGAGGATGTTATATCCTAAAGTGAAGAGAACCGGTAACCTTTAAGACATCCACTAGGCATGAGGTCTGCATGGAAAACATTTTTCTTTGGCTCCTTAGAATTTGTCAGCCTCAAGAAGAGCTCCAAAACTTATATACAAAAGAGAAACACGTACATAATCCAAATGGAAAATGCAAGGGTGTACACATTAATTATTCTGTACAGGATAAACCTACTTTATCTTACTCTAACACTGTATGGATCAAAACTATGCAAATCCATATGGTTGGGAGAAGTATCTTCCTTTTCCAATGATCCATGACCATGCAGATGAAGTAGCTTCCTTTTCTAATAATCCACAACCATGTGATGAAGCTTCGTCAGTGGCTGCGGTAAGCAACAGGGACACAGAAAGGTCAAAGTGCTTCCTTCCTGCTCAAAATATCAACTTGAACTAGAAAATATACACCCTTCTTCATTCATCCTCTACTTTTGAGGGTGTACCAACTGACTTTCCATTACGATGAAGGTCTTCTTCATGCTCTGTAATGAGCATGACTAGTGGTTATTTTGAGTTGGGATTTGAGATGGCCCGATGTCTAATCGGGCATTTGCCTCTCAAAGAAAAGGTATCTACATCCATCTGGAAAGGTTGATCCCTTTGTTCAACCCCATAGACAAGGCGTACAAAAATGTTCCCTTCCTCTTCTGCATGACTTTAGCCTCAGGATACTGATGGATACTTCAATGCAATGTCTCAAGAGCGGCAACAAGTTCTAAACATGCAATGCAATTGGGGTCACTGCACTTGGTGAACATGGCTTGCTCGTCCTCCACCTCAGCATCCTAGAGGCTTCCAATGATCATCCTTGACAACAGGAACTCTTTGGCCGGGCAGAAACAAGACTCCATCACTATCAGATTCATTCCACTCAGATATTTGCATTTCTTGCTTCCCACTACTGAAGCTCATCTCAGTGGGCTGCAAAGTACTATCAAAGAGTTTGTTCCATCTCAATTCTCTAGAAAGGGTTTGTTTGAGCTCAGCCACCTTAATCTGCCTTTTCAAACATTGCATGGGTTCTTCTTTGACACATGCTTGCTCCTACAATTCTAGTGAAACCAAGAAGTAATGCCTGATTTTCACTTGCTCGCGAAATTCCTCCCATCCTTACAAACATTCAAGTGTTTTAGTTGGCTTGGAGTGTTGCATGTTGCTTTGCAAAGTATTCGTCACAAAAGTGGAAAACACTACAATCCACCGTCCTTGGTTGACATCCCAGTCTCAAGATAATTGGGAATTGGATAGAGCAAGTCTGCAAGCTGTCACAGCCTCCCATTGTTCGATGACGAAATGTTTGGGTGGTGGGCAAAGCTTTAGGCAATGGTAGAGGAGTCCTTTGCATGAAAACAAGGATGGTTGGGACAGCAAGACGTTTTTGTATAGGAGAATGCGTGGGAGGGGCTTCAACAGGTCTATGAAAGGATGAGGTGTCGTAATACGTGGGAAGGAGGGGGATAAAGGGGATGGTATTCCTTTCGCCATCCTAAATGAGGATCTTCTTCTTTTGAATAGCTATATCAAAGACTTGAGGAAGAGCACTACCTCCAAGAGACTGAATTATGATAGCAAGATTAGAATCAAAGGCTCTTAGGTAGAATAAGAATGTCATACCTGCTAGGGGTCTACATTCTTGAGGAATCCTATCCCTGGTCTTTTTGAATCTGATGTTCAAATCAGACAAGTATAGCTCCATGGGGAAAAAAAGGGGCCTTTTTATGGTGCAGAGATGTTCCAAGAGAGATATGATGTTTGTAGTCTCCTTGATATACAGTTGTGCAACTTTTCTCCCAACTGATATCTGTAGAAGATGATTGATTGTGTGGCCATTGCTGATTTGTAGGGCAATGAGGAGTGTTATCCTTTGAAAGAAGAGGCATGCATCACTGAAAGCTACATTCTCCTCTATAATGTTATGCATTGCACATAGGTTGGCTCATTGTTGGATAGTGGTTCAATGGGGTACTCACTTAGGATTATTTTCCATAAAAGCGGGAGCAAGGAAATGGTTAGATTCAGGATGCTTAATAGGAATAACATCTCAACCCTGCTATTGCAAATGAAGAGGATGCTACGAGAGCTCCAATGAGACGAAATGGAATATATCTAAGAAGAGCCATGGAGGTGTGGAAATCATTAAAATGTGGAGATATGGAATTGGTCTGCATTACATAGACGATGGGTTCTTGGAAAGAGTGGAGTCATCGGGTGATAGATTGGTGCTTCAAAAAGAAGGTGAAGTCAAGATTCTCACCAAAATTTTGACTTGAAGTTCAAAACCAGGGGATTTGCATAAGATTTTCAACAAAACAAAGCCTTTGTCCCACGGGGCAGTGCCAAAACTGGTTGGAGGTTGAAAGGATTCAATTTGTGAATTGAGTTCACTATCAACACAACATGGGATTGCTTCACAAGTGTGGACTTGTGTAGTGAAGCAAACCTCCAGAGAGAGTTGCAATTCTCATCTATTCTACTCCTAATGTTATCACTAATCTACCTACTCTAACACTCTAAGTGTAGGAAAAAGGAGAAGGAAACAACATAAGGGGAAAGACAAAGGGATGCGCAAGAGAGAAACAGGATCTTCTTTCTCTATGTTTGAGGATAACTACAATATGTTAAGTGAATGCAAGTATAGTCCCCACACACACAATGACAACATCAGTAGGTAACGATAACCTCCAAGAGGTCTGGGAGACAAGAGAAAAGAGTAGGACAAATATAAGCCACAACACTTAACCATTGCTCAAATATACATGCAACTGTATTAACTACAAAATGAGACTTGAGATGTATTACAATCATTGACATGGAGGCTAAAACACCATACAAAGAAAATTTAAACTCAAGAGAATCCTAGAGAGGAGAGAAGAAACGGCCAGAAAGAGCCAAAGGGAAAAAGACTAGAGGAAAAGGAGACCCCTTTGAATAGAACTACTGCTTTTATAGAAGAAAATGAAGGGAAAGAGAAGATTTGAAAGAATTCAGATGAAATGTGAAGGAAGAGAGAAAGATCATCCATTCAATGCTGAAAATCTCAGAATTCTAAAGCATGTGTAGTGCATCTGAAGGGGACAAACAACCGTCTACAGAAGTTATTAGTCCTGAAATGTCACGTGTCATGTAAGTTCATCATGTTGGTTCACTTGCATTGCATTAGGTAGATCATTATGTTCTATAACCAACTTAGGCGACATGAGGCAAGCTCATGGCTATTGTGGCTTCATATGACATAGAAATTGATTGTCGATAGTAATGCAAGGTGATAGTGACCATTAATAGTGATCTATAACATAGAAGGAGAAGAAGAACAAGTCTAAGTACATAATGACATAATGAGATGTCGTGATTTGAAGAGAAACTCTACATGGACCTCAAATGAGTTGAAGAATGCAGAAGAGTGGTTGTTTCACTAGAGTGCAACCAAAACAAGGCACACATAGTCAAAAGGTTTGTAAGGTTAAAGATATGTACCATGGAAATGCATAGTGTTACACTACTCAAGAAGAACGTCGTAGAAAAATATAGTTTCCCATGGCATGGAAAGAACATTGTGGATGTTAATAAGGTGGCATGATTCAAGAAAGCACTTTATGACATAAGTAACACTTTGTAGGTGGAGAAAAAAATTTCCAGGGCCCATAAATTAGTTGGAAAGTGAGTCATGGGCTCAAAAAAGGTCATGTGCAACTTTAGAAGACATCTAAGATGAAACGTAGTATATCATGGCTTGGAATAATGTTCCATGGATTTCCACAAACATTTGTGGCTCATGCAAAACTTCACTACATTCTACAGGTTAAAAACACAATGAAATGGGAAGAAATGGAAGGTGGTAGAGGAATAAGGGATCAAATTGATGTGAAAGGGAGGAAGAAGCATGAAGGAGTGATGGATTAGTAATGCAATATAGGAAGTAAAGGTTGGCGGCTTATGCAACTCAAACTTATCACATATGGACGATTTGGGGCAATTCAGTGGCGTACGGGCAATAAGGCACAAAAAAATGCAATATAAAGTAGTTATGTGCTTCATGGATTGACTAAGGAATTTAAGGTCGGTGAAATAGTTCATGGATTTCTGCAGTAATCTATGGCATGAATAGAGGCCTTGATAAGACACAACAATGATGTGTGGAAAAGCGTAGTAGTTCATGACCTACAGACTAAAGAATTGTCTTGCATAGTAATGTGAAACCCACAAACATAAGAAACTACCTCCAACTTCCTAAAATAAGATACATGCTCGGGGTGTTGGATCCTTTAGAGCACAATGTTAACAAAATGGGAAAGGGGCTCATTTTGGTTAACAATAGTATAATTTCCCCTCTTTTAATCTAGTAATGAATTTACCACATTAAAAGTAAAAGGAACAAGTGAACACAAACCTCGCATCCCAATCATATGAGGATGATAAGTGAAACTAAAGAGTGTTCTCCCAAGGAAATCCAATGCGAACCTTGTAAATCATATGGATCAATGCTCTCTCTCTCTCTCTCTCTCTCTCTCTCTCTCTCTCTCTCTCTCTATCTCTCTCTCTCTCTCTATATATATATATATATATATATAGTATGAAAAACTAAAATGTGTAAAACAACATAAAACATAAAATGATATCATGTGATTGTCCCTGGTGTTTTGTATAGGGAATGTGTGAGTATATTGTTCGAAAACTAACATTGAGCTACTACAATGTCATCTAATATTAGGTCTCTATATCACCATCTAACATTAGGTTGCTACATCACTATCATATCAACTATGGATATGTGTGTAATCCATGCCAATATAAATTGAATGTATGTGATTCAATAAAATTTTAATATAATGTAAGGACATTGTTGATTAAATAGATATAATAGTATTCAAGCAATCATGCAAAGGGAACGCAAGCAAGAGTTATAAATAGGGTTTGGAGAATGACTTATCTTGCCATTGTAGGTCTGGAGTGATTCTGGGCTGATGTATGACCTAGAAAGGCAGATTTTGGACTGTATGAGCTATGATTCTGGAATTGGACTACAACAATGTTAGGGATAGGAGTGCCTGGAATGGAACAGGGCCGCCTGGGCGCTTGCATATGTTCACTGTTTCATAGTGTGCTCCCATATCACTCATTTTTTGTGAATACCATGTAATATTTTTCTAGAGTAATATAACGATTTCATCAAACAAACAAAAAAATTCCATATGTAAACATTTTTAGCATCATACATTTTATGAAATAAAAAGGAATGACTATGATGCCAGAAAGGCAAAAGCCCATAAAATGCAATGAGAAAAGAAGAATGTATAATAGTGAAGTGAATGATTCGGCTTATTTCAATGGCAACACAAGTTATTTCAAAGGCAACACAGATGATTTCCAGGCTCTTATGGTGCATGCATTTGCTACGTTGCAAACATCTTTACCTGTGGAAAGACTTTGGGAGTAAGCTCGATATTTGTCCCTTGTGTTGGTCATATAAGAGGACTTATCACTAAACAACAAAAGTAAATATTTGGCTTGACTGGGTAAAGACCTTTTTTTTCATTTTTGGGAATCACTAATATCACCATGCAAAGTTAATGTGCGTCAACATGTCGGTTGTGGTCTCCTCGTTGAGATGGGGTGTCTGACATATGTGAGTGATCCAGGTTCGAACCCACTTGGGTTGAGAGCCCCTGCACATTTTATCAAAATACAAAACATAAAAACGTTTAGATACTTATAGAAATAATTGAATTTAGTTATCAATCCGTCACCCCCACAAGAAGAACAAACGGAAACAAAAAGAGAAAAAAAACATCAGTTTTCTCATCCTGATGATGGATCATGGGGAAATGAACTGAAACGTTGCTAGAAATATTCACACGCAACTACACAGAGATACAAGAGCACAGTTGTGGTAAGGTGTAGTGTTGGTTGTTGGGGCCCTGATGGCTCTGGCTGGATGGAGAGCTCAGGATGCAAACTTCACAGCATATCATTTGGAATTTCCTTCATGTATGATTAAATGCAGTTATGATTTCTTAAGTTTTGAGATGACTAATTCCCCAATGGTCATTGAGTATATATCCTATGATTAAATGCAGTTATGATTTCTTAGGTTTTGAGATGACTAATTGCCATTTGGTCACTGAGTATATATCCTGTGTATGGATATTTACTCTCAAATGTATTTTAGCGTTTATGCATGGTTTGAACTTTGAAGTGGAAAATCATTCCATATTGCTCTTTTATGCTTTAGGCTTGTAAAGTTGTTTGCTTTATATATGGTTAACCTTAGGATGATGCCAATTACACTATTTCAATTTTCTATATGCTTCTATAGTTGTGATCATTTATTTGCACTTTCTCAAATGGATTTTGAAAACCTTTTGTATAGAACCTTCAATATTGTAGACTGTACTGTATTACATCCTGTAAATTCGTGCTGCAGATTCTCTTTTTCCATATTTAGGGAAAGATAGATTCAATTAATATGACATTGTGGAACTTAGCAGACATCAGGAAACGTGATGTTGCAATTATAGTGATCGTTTTATGCTATTATAGATATTAGTCTCAATTCAAAAGTAGTTTTTAAAATCAATCAGGTTTACTTTTACAAATTCTATATTACGTTGTTGCAGACGGACCATTTTGTCCATTTGGGTTGTATACAAGAGCTATCATTTTTTTCTTAGAAGAAAATAAATATTTCTATCACATAGGACGGGGGTAGTATACTAGTACTTCTTGACACAGACCATTCCTTGAGCATGTATCCTTCCTTGTGAAATATATTGCCTCTCATTGTAATGTCCCCAAAATGGGACATAATGAGAATTGCATTCATATTTCTTCTAGTTCCCGTTATGTTTTTGTTTGGGTCAATATTAGCTCAATGGATGATGAATTCTATTTGATGTGATGGCGTAAAAGTATTTTGAAATACTTTAATGGCGTTGGGCATGAAGGCCTCTTATTTGGTTCGAAAATGGTGGAAGGACTTTTAATCCTTATGGGCCGACCTTGATTGGAGAGCCTACATAGAGGATAATGAAGAACTACTTGAAGGTCGACCTATGCATTGGGCTTCTATTTTGTTGTTGGCGCAACTTGAGGATATATAATGACATGAAGGATCATTTGAAAAGGTTATGCATGTTTATTTTGAAGATTGATATCTTGAGTTTGTGCACTGTGTGTCGTACTCTCCTCTAAAGATGAAACCTTTGGTGTGTCTCTACTTTGGGGACGAAAACCTCCATTGTTGGAAGATTGAGGAATGAAAACTCCTCAAGCATGAGGAGAATCCCATACAGGGATTTCCAAAGTGTTTCAAAGTGGTTTTTCACTGGATTTCCCCCCTTCTTACCCTAGGCAACTTGCACGGGTGGAGGGTTTGGTATGTTCTAAGGTCAATTTCACTATTTTGGTTTGAATAATTTATATGGCCGTAATTTGAACTTTGGAGAATCTTGGTGAAGATTTGCTATTTTTCCTAGCCCTCGGTTTGGCTGCACTGTTGGTGTCATAAATATTTACTTCCAGCTTGATTATTAGATATTTCTTCAATATTTTTATGTATTTGTAATGCATAAATATTGTTGTGGCTAGATAAATTATTTTGTGGCATTCTACAATGATTTGCATAGTGACAAGTGGATTTGAATCTCATAGGCAATTCACGGCCCTTAGAGACAACAAATTTTGTGTTGGTTGATCATTTTAAATAATTCTCAGCTATTTTCAGATGTGTGTGCGCGCTTGAAGGTGTTTTCAAATCTGATCAGTTTATGATAGTCGGTAACCCCTTTTCTCTGTTTTCAGCCCAAAAAGGGACATTACACTCATCCTTCTCACAGAAACCTCAAATCTGATCCACACAATTCCCAAGCTCGCAACAAATAAACTGCAAAGAATTTACAACTTAGAAAATGGGCAATTAAAGCCATTCATGTTCTAATCCATATTAAATAATCAAGTTAATTATTTTTATACAATGGCATCCGTGTGGTGGTAGGCTGTAATTTCTATGAGTTGTTAACAATCAACTCCTAACTTAAATTTGACATCCATTTGACCATCATTTAGAAAAATTTTATTTTTTCCTTGGAGAAGTCAATTGAAAAATAGTAATATCTTAGGCCATATGATAGAGTTTGGATCCCATTTTCTTTTGTTGGGATTTTTTTTTGAGATTGACACAATGGTGTAGCTAGTTTAACACCATTTGTCACCAATCGGTGGGAAATTTGCAAAGAAGAAAATGAAATTATTAATTATTGTGGTATGCAAAAAAATCCAAGATACAAGCCTTGCTATCAATATCTCTCGGCATTTTTCATATAGATGTACTTATGATATATGTACTAGTTAAGCTAATAGGCACAAGATAACATGAAATTAACCAGCAAAACAGTGGTACAAATGATTATAATTACATATGCTATAACATAATAAATGGTAAACTTGGGCATGTGAGAAATCCAAATCTACCTTCATCGTCAACCCTACTTCCACCATTTACATTTGACTATTTGGTGAATCACCCCTTGTGATGGTTTACATCCTATCCACCATAATTACGGGCAAGAGGGTTGATGTTGACGAAGCCAGGGGTCGTATCAAATCCCCAAATTACTGATTTATCATTCATATTATTTGTTTTTCTCTGGATATTTTTATAAGTTATCAAAACTATTTATCAGTAATATTCAAGTTATATGAAATAAATAAATAAACTTAAGATTGAAGCTCATGCAATTGCCATGCATACTGGCAATAATCAGTTTGGAATCACCTTCAAAAATCACCTGTGGTAATTCCATGGCCATTATGAGGCATAAATTTATTCCTAATATTTCAGCATCATCAATCTCGGTTGCATGCTAAAATCACCTGACCAAAAAAAGCTCGAAATTTGCTAGTTATAGAACCCTTTGAAAAAATTGAAGAAGAACGACTAGAAAAGGAAAAGGAAAAACAAAAGAAAAAAGGAATTGTAGACAACTTCTTAAAATGATTCAAAGAAGAGGAAGAGGAAGAAGAAGAAGAAGAACAACCTTACGATTTTATATTTCCCCTGGTAATGAACCTTCGTAGAATTGCCTTTAGCAGTGTGTCACGTCAATGTTCACTTTAACCTGCCTCTTTCATGGAGGAAACCAACTCTCCTTGTGGATATCAGCTTCCTTATTGTTGGCTTGGGATAACAATCCTTATCTTGAATCAATATTTTACTAAAAAGTTAGCGCTTTTTAATGAAAAAAACACTCTGTAACTCTGGCACAAAATTGGAGTCGGCTCTCCTAGGGTTTCCCCTTCCTAATGTCATACTGCGACCTTTTCAGATTTTGCGGGAATTTATTGCTATAGTCTCTCCTAGGGTTTCTCGCCCTTTGGGCATCCCCTATATAATAACCTCACCATCTTCAAACCCGGTTGTTTCAATCGCGAAAAGAGAAAGTGGAGCGAGCAATGGCACCACCGGTAGTGCGCCCCAGGAAGTTCATCCCAAAGGTTTTTCATGAGGTAATCTCTCTCCTTCGGATGTAGTTATGCCCATTCCTGAATTTAGCGTTGCTTTTCAATGGTTAGAACAATTTTTCCTCATTGAGTATTTTGTGGGTCGAATCCCCTCTGAAACAATGCTCAAATCCTGGGCTAACACAATTTGAACCCCTCATGGGGTCTGCCTGAATAGCGTTCAAAACATGACCAATGGTTTCTTTCTTTTTCGCTTCTCTGACCCTACTAATGCACCCAATATTTTGGCTAAGCAAGCCACTTGGTATGTATGTAACTCGTTGCTTGTGTTAACACCTTGGCACAAGGACTTTGTGGTATCTTAATATACCGCCCTTAAAGTGCCTGTATGGATTGAATTTCTCGGTCTTCCTTTGCCATGCGTACATTTTCTACCGCAAATTTCCGCTTCGCTTGGGCAGGTAGTATGCCTAGAAGCCAATAAGTTTTACCATGCTCATCCCCAGGAGTGAGTATGCGTTGAGATTGACCTCTCACAGGATCTCAAAGAATTTGTGGATATTCAAATGGGCGATAAACGTTATTCCCAACGGGTCATGTATATCAATCTACCCAACACTTGCTTCCGTTGTCAAGCATCTGATCACAAGATCAGATATTTTCCACTCTATGTACCCCGTAACCACCCTGTGGCCAAAACAACTCCCGAGCCAATCAAAGCCCAACAGGAGTAAGGTTGGCAAGTTGCTAGGGGCCGACAAAACAAGAACAAATCCCAACAATTCAAAGCCTCTAGTTCCCATGGCCATCGGGAACCAACTGTTAACGAACAATCTCTCAATATTCTGGCTAAGGAGCCTACAACTATTGCTAAAGAACAAATTGTTACTGCTATCTCGACTAACCCATTACCAAAGTATTCTAGCACGCCCCTTGTGGCGTCGATTCTCATGGACCAGACAAATTTTGTTTCTCACGTCCCCATCCCACATTCAATTCCACGGTTGCTGCCAAACAACTCACAAGGGCCTTCCAAATGACCCTGAAGTCCCTCTCGCATCTCTCGGGACCATAGCCTAGCACGCATAATAGATTTCATCGAAGCAGAATACAACATTGAGTACGCTGACTAGAAAAAAATTGATCTACAAGATTTTTTGTAGAATAATGTTGCTCATTTCTTGCACAATCAATATGATGCCCTTGATGGCTTAGAGGACGAGGATATGGCTCTTGACCAACGTTTCCCATGAATTGTTTATCTTGGAATGTTAGGGTCTCACAAAATCCTGTCTTACGTATGTGGTGCGTGAAACTCGACAATGATGTGCAAATCTGGACGTTTTGTTTTTGCAAGAAGTAAACATTACAGGTTTTCAGTTACATATGGTATACAAATCCATCTGGCCTGACAACTTGGCTTTTTGTAGCAATCATGAAGCAATGTGTGGGGGATTAATTTCACTTTTTGCTCCTAAATGGCGGCCCTTATTAATTGACCATGGAATCGACCCCACCAACAGTGTCATATGGGTCCTCTTTAATATTGATGGCCACCCTTTTGGGATCATTAATATTTACACCTCGAGTGATGCAACCGAAAGGACCGATCTATGGCGATGGATAACCAACTCCATTCTTGATGCCTACTAGGTAATAAGTGGAGATTTTAATATGGTTGAATCCCCAAATGATAAATGTGGCCACTTGCCTATGAGGTGGACACCTGGTGAAAGGGAAGCGTGGTACTTCATGCAAAATAAATTCAGATTCTTTGATCCTAACGCATCTCGCTTTCTCACCTCTGCAGCTTGGTACACATGGTTCAATCTTCGTGGAGGTACAAATCGCGTCCTTAAACGGCTTGATAGGGCCATGCTGTCATCTCAATTTTTTTTTTGAGTTTGATAGAATTTATTCTATGTCAGTGGAGGTCATGCATGACTTTGTCCTTTCGGACCACTTTCCTATACTATTTTGTATATGTTGGCATGATGCGTGCCCATTTTGTCATAAAGGCCAATTCTTTCTTAATACTGCCTTGATGCAACATGGCCCCACTGTCAATCATATCAAGCGGGTTTGGAATTTAACTCCACGACCTAGTCACTGTTAGTGATTTCATCCACCTATGCAAACCAACTGGTTATAATGATGGGAAGATGCACTGACTTAGACTACCAGATTTGTAACGCCCTAATTTTGTAAGTCATCATGGTAAACACTTTCTTGATGTTGTAACTGCTGAAATGAAGGCAATCATGTTAAGATATATTTTGATCTTAAGGGAATGTGTTGCAAATCTAGATTCTTGCATGCTGTAATTTAGTTGCATGGGACAACAGTTATTGTTGCTTGTATGTTACTGATGTGATGACAAATTGTCGTATGCTTGCTGAATTCTATATGTTGTGGCCTTCTTGTAATCGCTTTGTCGATTTACTCTTGACTGAATTGCAGGTTGATATAAATGTACAGCACCTGATTACAGGTATGAACAGTTGGCACGTAGATGCCAACGGAAAAGGGGTTCGATTCACGAACCATACCCTGTCGTAACGTGAGACCCCGTAAGGCAAGGAATGCCGGGATACGGGTGGCTCAGACATGTTAACAAAGGATGGAATGTCCTGCACAGTGTTGGAATTAGAAGTCAGTCGGGAAGACTTGACAGGATTGAAGGTGGTTAGTGTTAGGTGTTAGAGGGAATTAGATCCTAATCTAATCCTAAGCTCTACCTTACATCCTAAACTACTATCCTAAGTGGATTTTTAAATTATGTAAAAAGAAGGGGAAATAAACCTAAGTCCTATTAACCTAAAGACTAGGCTATGACCTAGGTCGAACACTAATATGAATCCTAAACTAATCCTAACCTAGAAGGGGACGTGCAGACCCTTGGGGGAAAAGGATAAGGATGAAGGGTGTTTAATGGCATTAATGGGAAGTCCTTATGCGGACAGCGCCAGTTTGGCGGGAACAGGGAAAAACTAGAGAGATCTAGTTGGTTATGAAGCTAAACTTGGTTTTGCATGCAAAATTCGAATTAGATGGTTCGCCAACCCAAGTCGGCAGTGGCGTGGGAAAATAGGAAAAGGCAGAGCCTTTAATGCATTTAATTTTTTTTGGTCTTCACGACCAGCTCGCCTTGGAAAGTGTATGAAGGAAAATTTGATTGTTTATTGTGTTGTTCGGATTTTTGAGAAGTTGCTCTGCATTTGGTTTTTGTTTGGTTCAGTCGAACCAGTTTCATTTGGTTTTTATCACCATTTCTTTGGAAATCGGAGGCTGTTGCTGAGCCTGTAAGAGGAAAGGTGATTTTTGGAAAGCTCGTGTTGTCGCCGTGGAAGGAAATACCTTCGGTAGACGCGGTTTTCTTCGAGTTTCGAGGAAGAATTTTCAGGCATGTTAAGCCCTTCTCTTTAAAAACACTTGCTTTACTTAAGCGTCTCATTAAAACAACCCTGCTCTTGGGTTTTGGGTTATTCGATTTTACTGTCTTTGTTTGAAATGAAGGGGTAAAAATTGTTTTCTTGCTGTTGTGATTGATCTGTCCTTGCATTTTCAATTTGAGTGGAAATACCTCCATGCTGTGCTGGTTTGTTTGACAGTAAGAGGGAAACTCGTCATGTGTGATATGGAACTGTGCATGTTGTATGAGTTTGTTATCATTATTGGATCAATCGTTCTTTTGTTAAGGAACTGGAATGATAGAAACAGTAGTTGTTGATGTTGTTTCTATACTGAAATCTTTAAAAAGGAAATAAGATCCTTTTCCTTCTGCTGTTTTGGATTTTGATGGAAATAACATCTGGGTTTTATTGAGCTTATGAACTCGATTTATAGGGAGTAATGGTAATATTTTATTGTTGTCCCTTTTTCTTGCATAAAGAATGAACAAATAACATTTTGGGGTATTCGTGGAAGTAGGAAAAAGCTAATGGTTTTTCTTCTGAACTTGCATTTGATTGCATTCCTTCCTTGTTGTGAGGACAGGATGATTTTTGTTGTGTTTTATTGATGTTGTTCGGTTTTTCCTGTTCGGATTGTTGCCACGATTACCAACTCGGCTTGTTTTTCTGTACAAGTAAATGGAAAAATATAGAAATTTGGTTTGCTGCTTGAGTCTGTTTGACTGTACCTTGTTGTGCATCTGATATCCTATGCGGGTTTTCATTAATAAGGGTATTGTTTTATGAAAATCACATTTTGGGTTCTGTACATCATTGTGAATAGAAAAATGGATTCAGGTAGAAACATTAGTTGGCAAGGAATACCAATCGAGTCTTCATTGTTTATGGGTTATTGAATTGAAACAGTTCAGACTATGTGAGTTGTTGTTCATTATGAACGATTGTTCAATTGTCATTATGAATTGAGCTGTCCTGGTAAGGTAAACACGAATTGGGTGTTTTAATTCCTTGTAGAAGATGATTGTCTCTTACTGAAATTATAGGGAAACAAATTCTTCTTTCTTCTGTTGTTTTCGATTCAAAGGAAACAGTAATTTGGTTTTTGATGAACGTTATAAGTTCAACTTGACAAAGATTACAGTGGCATTTAGATGGTTTTCTGAGTGCTGTTATTTTCTGTACAAACAGAATTTTGAATGTTTCGTGTGGTCTTCTGATCTTTGCACTGTCATTCAAGGAAAAATGAAATCGGCATGAATAATTCTTGTTGAGTTGAAGAAAATGGTTGTTTTCTTATTTGAATAGTTAAAGGAACGAATTCTTCTCTTTTTGCTGTTTGAATTCTGGAAATAGCATTGAAGCCTTACTGTGCATTATGATTGGTCTTGCTGTAGGTAACAACAATGAATAAATTTTATTTTGAACTATATGCGTTCATGGAAATAGAAAGTCATGTGAATAATTGATTACGTGATTGTATAACTGTTATTTGGTTAAAAATACAGTGAAAGAAATATGGATTCTTCTAGTACAGTAAGTACATAGTATGCATCCTTATACTATTTGTTCTATGGTAAATATGATGTTGTATTAACCAGTTTTTGGGTATTCATATGAGCCTAATTTAAATGAATTATTGATAAGGACGATAAATTCTTCCTTGTTTTCATTTAAAGCTGATTATGAATGAAATTATTCTTGCCGCTGGAAAGTGAATTCCGAATGGATTTTGTAAGTTTCACTCTGAACTGTTATCTTGATTTGTGTCCCGTTTGGATTCAATTTTTAGGACAGTCATGAGGAAAGAAATAGGAATGTGGATGGATAATTTGGGAAAATGATCTTTTCTTCTCGCATTCAGTTGGAAATCCGTAATCGTTTAAGAACGAATTTTGTAGTGCTTGGGTATGAGCAACTATATGCATTGTTGTTTGTTTTCTCGTCTGTGCTTGATTGCTTGGAATCCAATGTGATGCATGAACTGAAAGGAAAGTAATTGGTTTACGTTTCAGTTAGTTTTACCCTTTGCATTTATTACTAATGAAAGGAGTGGAAAGGATAACAGTTATATTATATCAGCAGTATGCTACTTGTATTCCTAAACTTTACAAATATTGTAATTTGGAACTTGTAACGGTTATGTGGAAAATAGGACAGCAATTCTTTGGCTGATTGGGATGGTATTTTGATGGTTTCAGTTGTTATGCTGTCCATTCTTTTGATGCTTGATTTTTGATTGATGTTCTTACTGTCGTTTTATAAAAGCAGGGTTCTTTTATTGAGACAGTTAATTAAAGCACCTCATTTTAATGACAAGTGCTTAATATGCTCAGTTCATTGAACTGACCCGTGCAAGTAATTTTGCAGATGGAAATTGATTAGAACGAAGACATGGCTGTTTTCTGATGCTTCTTTTGATTATCAGAAGATGAATTGTATTTGTTAGTTGTTATTCCTCTACGAGGAATTGTGAAAAGAAGAAAGTACATTCTTCTATCTATGAGTTGTAACGATGTTTTATATAAACAAAGTCCAGTCAGTTGGATTGGCAAATGTATGGATTATGAAATGGATTGATGAATACAAATACAAGTGTGATATTTTAATAACTATATCAGTTTGATATTGTTGATTAAATTGGAAATAAAATGTTATTTCTTGATTTGGATTTATTTAATTGTCCTTGGATGGATGTTAAAAAGGAATTGATATCTATTCTTACCTCAATGCAACTTTTAAGTTGAAATGTGCAATTAGTTCATACTTGGGTAAAGATGAATTTTTAATTGACATTAAAAAGGATTAGGAAGAATAGGATTCCATAACTGATAGGTATTCAGGATTAGCTTGGAAGCTAAGGAATATCAATTAACTTAGGAGTAATCGAACTTCGCTTTTGAACTCCATTATTAACCTCGTATGTTAAATTTAGAAAGAAAGGATATGGGATAAATATATCCAGAGCTAATGGACCTTAACTATGTAAGGTTAAGGAGAATAAATGAATACATTTAATAGGAATTAGACCTCGTTTAAACGACGTCTAAAAAGTTGGAATTCTAAATTTAGTTACAGTTGTAAAAATCTTGGTTAAGTTTAATAGGTTAAACTTATCACGTCCGTCGGTAACGGGCTGCTTAATCCAACGATTAAGAAGAGAACCAAGTAGGAAAAACGCAACCCTTCGGTAAGAAGGAGAAGATGTAAAGCAAGCTAGAAGACAGATTTAGTCTCTCTTAGCTATGTACAACTGTAACAAGAATGAGGATAAAGGTTCAGCATGGTTGCTGAAAGTTGATCTTAAATATTAAGATCATATCCAAATCACTTGAGCAGGATGTATACTCTCGATGGGAGGATTCCATAGGACATTGACATACGCCAGCTACAGCAAGGTGTCTTCATGAAGACGGGGTCTTCATGACGACACAATGTTATAGCTGACATATTACAATGCCCTCCCGAATTAAAACATCAAGAATACATAGGCTGAATGTGAAGTTCTTGGCTGGGGATAGGAGTATGATCACGTATACGGAGTGACTCCGGAGGACTAAAGATAACTAGACACACGGAGTCGTGGGGAACGACACCGTATGTCTGCGTATCTTTAGTTACCAGGAGTGCCTTCCTATATTCGTTCATATTGCTAATTGGAATTAGAAGTTTAAATCTGACCTTAATTTGAAAGGACTGGTAGGAACCAGGAAAGACCATTCTAGATAACAGGTGAAGTGAAGTGAAGGACGTATTCCATTGATGTGTATCACATCCAGGAATATGATCATGCAAAGCATGTGAAAATATTTGGCCAAAGTATCGCAAGTGCTGGTTGCGTTGTCCTAATCACTTAATTTAAGATGCAGGATGTCAGATGAGTATCAGTAACAGATATTCAGATAGGCTTCTTAAATGGATCACTTCGATAACCGGAAACGGTTAAGAAAACTTGTATATATATATACTATGCATGAACGAACATGAAGGATCGGTTGTTGCCGAGTCATGAAATGAGAGATCGTTGAAACTCCGAGCCATGAAAATGGGAGATCGGCAGTTCTTCGAGTCATTTACAGCAGCATATAGAATCTGTTATAAGATTGAATGGCATTGAATGTGTGTTCCATATTGTAAATATGCGAACAGGGAACATTAGTTTTAAAAGGAAATTGTGTGTTCCAAACTGTGTTGTTTGGGCAGAGAACAATTATTAAAACTTGAACATGTGTTTGAATTATATAATTCATAACAGAGAATGTTATACAAAAAAAAAATTCCCTTGTTCTAGTATCTTAAAATGAGGATGTTATAAGATTTCTTAGAATCTACAGCCGCTAGCTGGCAAAAATTCGACGCCACTCATACACCGCTAACACCTCATCTCTTAGCCGGGCGACAGTGACGCTTCAAGGCGATCCCTTCTCTGGTGCTTTGCAACTGCAAGTTGCAACCCTCTGACATCAAGTCTGAATTGCAGACAACTATAATGCTAGAGGCGCTCATATCCGGGCTCGAATGCATTAGCTCAAGATTAGAGATTGGGTTTCGAAAGAATTCTTTCTTTCTCTTTGAGCCAGTAAGCCTTCTCAACAGATCCAAGTTATCATGGACAAAGGAGCTCAAATTATTGACCCACAACTTATGTTGCAAGCCTTTGTGTGCCATTACAAGCTCGTCTTTCAAGCTCAACCACCCTCCGTAGCTCGCCGAGCCGCTCTTGACCAATGTTTGGGTGTTGTGCCACGCAAGCTTTCAGAGGCTCAGAAGGTGATCTGTGAAAGAATGCTTACCATTGAAGACCTCCATGAAGCCACTATGTAATGGCTAATGATAAAGCATCGGGCTGCGATGGATTCCCTTGTGAATTCTATAAAGCTCTTTGGGATTCTGTCAGGCAAGACCTTCTTCAGGTCTATCTTGAAGGATTTCAGAACCAATCCCTAGGGCCACACATTAATAAGGGAAACATTAAATTTATCCCTAAGCAAGGAGATCCTGAGAAAATCACTTGTTGGCGGCCGATTACGCTGTTGAATGTCTCCTACAAAATCATTGCCAAAGCGTTAGCTCTGCGATTACGCAATCTTCTACCTGTTATTATTCAGCCAGAGCAAACAGGCTTCATACAGGGCCGTTTCATCCTAGATAACATCATCGCGGTGTGGGAAGGCATGGAATGGGCTCACAGATCTCATCAGGCCGCCATGTTTATCAAGATTGACTTTGAGAAGGCTTATGATTGGATTGAATGGCCATTCATTCTCGCCATGCTTCAGGCCCTTGGCTTTGGACCCATTTTTATTCAATCTGTCAATATGCTCTTTGCAGATGCTTCTGCTCAAATTTCTATCAATGGCCTTAGCTCGGAGCCCTTTGGACTTTTCTGGTCTATCAGACAAGGTTGTCCTCTTGCCCCTGCACTGTATGTGCTAGCGAACGAAGGCTTTGGTTATCTCTTAGCTCATGCCAAAGCGCAAGGTCTTGTTCGTGGAATCTCGCTGCCTGATGAGCCCAATTCTCAGCTCCTCAATGGGCATTTTGCAGGACGATTCCTTCCTTACGCTTATCGAGGATGAGAACAACATTTGCAATGCTATGCAATGCTTGGATACTTTCTGCCTAGCTTCTGGCTCATCCATTCAATGGCGAAAAACCCAATGTTATCGACAATCTTTCCTTCCTGCGCCAGACTGGCTTGCCACATTTGATTGGAAAATTCTGCAGCATGGTGAGATTTTCAAATTTCTAGGTATTCCTTTTGCTTTTCAAGCCTCCCCGACTGAACTATGGCATTATGTCATTCAACGGGTGGCGAAAAAACTAGAATATTGGCTTACTAGGCCTTTGTCTCTGGCTGGAAAATTCCAAATCTGCTCTAAAGTTCTTGCTGCTACCCATGTCTACTACTCGTCTTGTTGGGTTCCTTCCAAAGCCTCCATTCAGAAGCTTGAAAAACTTCTCAAAGATTTCCTATGGGCTAATGCTTCTACTGGCAAAGGTTTTCATCGAGTAGCATGGGATATATGTTGTCTGCCTCGCAATTCTGGAGGCCTCAGGCTTATTCACATTCAGCGCCAAGGGCAAGCTCTCTGTGCTAAGTGGATTATCAGAAGCATCACTGGCCAAGAAGCTTGGAAAGTTCTCATACGACATGGCATTGCGGAAGGCTCTCCTTATGGCCGCCCTGCGTGGAAAGGCTTAGGGTTTGTCAATTTGCTCATCACTCTTGTGCCTGTCAAAATTGTTGGCACTTTTGTGCTTAAAAGTATTTGGAAAGCGTGGGAATGTGTCAAACCCTAGCTTTTATGGAAAGGGGATGGCTTTCGTAATGGGCTATCTCTTAACCAACAATCTCTTTGGTGGTCGCCGATTTTTCAATCCCAAGATCAATGTTTAGCAGAGGTCCCGAGAATCTCCGCGCTCAAATTCTTCAAGCATGGAATTCATACCATCGAGGACTTATTCTACAAGAACACTCAATCCTGGTTATCTTGGCCGGATTTTAAAGCTCTGTTTCAACTTTCCAACCAAGATCAAGATACTTTCAATATTGTGATCAATTCAGTTCCTTGATCACATGTTGCATAAGATTGTTGTGCATTCCTCTCGCCCATGGTGGACAAACTGGAAGTGGTATGCTGATACTCCTTTCTGTAACTACAAAGCCAACAAAGGCTATCGATGGCTCTCACCCCATTTTCCCATGGTGGACAAACTTAATACTCGTTGGGGAATTCACGCCACTCTGTCTACCTGGGGTAGACGATTTGAGACTGTTTGGACTATATGTGTGGAGCCCAAAATTGCTCATTTTCTTTGGTGTATTCTACACCAAGGCCTTCCTATCGGGGCTCGTCTTGTTCAAATTGGGATTCCGGCTCCCAATTGCCCCTTCTGTGGGCATCTGGAAACGCTTTTGCATGTCTTCTGGTTCTGTCCCAAAGCTCAAATTGCCTGGAACTGGATCCATTCTTTTTTCTTTCCCTCACGGCCCCACTGTTTCACTTGGCAACATATCCTCTTGGGAGATAATCCCAAACTTCTGCCTATGTTCACCCAGATTTGGCATGTTTTCAGAGGGGAGATTTTATTTTGGATATGGAAAGAAAGAAATGCTTTTTTCTTTGCTAATTCTGCAGTTGATCAAGCTTTCTCGATTTATAATAAATCTATGGTGATCTCCAATGTACTTCTGCAGATTCAAGTTCAAGCAAACAAGGTGGCGCTGGAGGTGGACCACCTCCAGACCCTGCTTTGCCACTGGGGGGAAGCCCCATGCAAGGTTGCCCGAGTGCCTCCATCTCCCACCAGGCGCTCCTCGCCTTCAGCCCATGGTGGCTGACGCAGCCGATCCCAGCGCCGTGCTTTCAGTCGCACCCGCCGCTCTCCAGGGCCGATACATCGGCATAGTCATTCACCTGTGCGCTGCCGTGGTCAGGGCTCCCCGCCTCACTCATCGGCTCGCCAACAGGGCTGGGGCTCGCCACCTCGGCAACATGGGTGGGGTTCTCCGCCGCATTCATCGGCTCAACAGCAGGGTTGGGGCTCTCCTTCTGCCAACTGCTTCACACCAGGCCGCTTGGCACCCACCGCCACCCCCGCCATCATCTGACAAATTCCCTCACCTCAACCTCGCCATTCCTACGCATGGGGAAGCAGACCCGGAGGAAGAACTTGCTGCTGGCTGGGAGATTCCGGATGCTGGCAAAGATCTACCTGGTTCGGGGTGGCCGGATGATCAGGATCCGCCTGCCTCGAGCATGTTTGCAGTTGCTGCTTGATAGTGCCTTTGTTTTTTTTAGGGTGATGCTTTTTGTTTTGTTGTACTTTCCTAGGCTCGGCCTAGTTTGACTTTTGATGTTCTAGGCTCGACCTAGCTTGTTCATGGTTTTGGGGCGTGCTCTCATACCACCCACTTTTTTGTTGAAAGCTATCTTGTATCTTATTGCATTAATATAATATAAGATCTTTTTCAGACACCAATATATCCATCATTAATGGTAAAATGTTGGTAGATGAAAATGAGAAATCAGCTTATCATAAGAGAGGGCCTTTAATAAGATCAGAATACATAATTCATGAGAGCAAATTTCAATTGAATTCACTAGCATAGTGTAGATGTGGTAAGTCATTTTACATTAAGAATTTACCACAACCATAAATGTTACTATTCAGATATAAACAAATATAAACAATAAATTTAGATCTAATTGCATAAAGGAGATATTTTGATTACTTTAGGAACATTGTAAGTAATTGACAATAGCAGGTTTTAGAGTGATATCTGGTTTGTAGCAATTTCAGAGACATACGTCAGAAATGGATAGCCAAACACAGGTCCAGACAATGAGGTGATGTTAACACAAAAAAATCAGCAAGACCGTTTCTACCAGCCTAGAACTGTACCCTTTGCCAAAAACATAGCTTCCTGCCAAAACACTAGCAAGTTTTTGGTAGCTGTCAATAAATGCAAGATCTTAGTTGACGACCATGTTAACCTGCACTCGAGCTCCAAAAACTCACTCGCTTTTCCCAAATTTACAACGGATCATTGAAGAAACTACTCTCCTTCCTTAGAACCCTAATGTGACCGCAACACTTAGAAAAACCATAAACAAACTAGGGATGTTCTGAGGGGCATGCATTATCCCTCCATTATTATCAAACTCCTTGAAGGAAACGAATCTTTGAAAGCAACACAAGTATATTGCAATTCAA
This sequence comes from Taxus chinensis, assembly GCA_019776745.2. NCBI lineage: Eukaryota > Viridiplantae > Streptophyta > Pinopsida > Cupressales > Taxaceae > Taxus > Taxus chinensis. The sequence continues at coordinate 59,705 of JAHRHJ020003682.1, read as the reverse complement.
CAAGCAATCTAGTGTAATACAAGTGAGTCAACTCTTATCCCTTCCAATGACCTAATCAATGCAACAAGTGAATGCTAGATGCTCTTCTCTAAGTACTTGTAATATTCTTTTGGCATGGAGATGCTTTTTAAAATATATAAATTTCTTGCTTTCACAACTTATATGATTCTCTACTTTTTCACTTGTGTCTTGTGTGTCTTGTACTAAAAGTACTAATGCACCTATGTATATATAGACTTTTGAATTCAAATTATAGCCCTATTGGCATGTATGCCAACACACAATGAGAGGGAAAAGTGACAAAGGTCTAAGAACCTTGGGGGCGGAACAAGGGTCAAAAGGGCCCACACAAAAGCAGACGAAACTGTGATGACCCAGAACCGTACATTTCTGGTAAAAAAGGCAAAAACCTAGTAAAACAAGAGGAAGAGAAAGAAACTAGGGAAGAGACAAAAAAATAGGAAGAAACAGAGGAGAAAATGGAAGAAAACAACCAAAAACACAGAACATACACCAACAAGAGCCTAATCTTGACCAAAAACCACACAAATATAGTGGAACAATATAAAATAATAGCAAATAACTAGCGTCATACCAAAATTAAGTGTCTACACACAATTGTATGCTTCTTAAAACCTACCTTGCCTGCTATATACTTTCTATGGTAGGTTTACCTTGGTGGTGGTGGTATGTTGTGGCTGGGTCAAGCTCGATAATTCTTAGGAAAGAGATAGGTGTCCCTTTCTGGTATCTACTAAAGGTGTACACTAATTTAATCAAGATGGTGTAGACTCACTCTTTCATGTCAATCACTTGGTCAGCCTTGATTGATGTGGCTGATATAAGGTGCAATGTGGCATTCCTAGATGATGTAGTTGATTCAAGTGAGTCCTCGTGAGTGTGATTGATGAAAGCCTAACTAGTTGGCCAAGTCATGGCCAAAGAGGGCATCTGTTATATAGATATGAGAATTGGGCATGCATCAAACATGCCAAATTAATATGCTTCTCTTGTATCAATGATATAAATTGTAAAACATGTCACCTGCCATAATTGTCCTTCTTTAAGCTTTTGCCTTTTCACTGCTTGGTTTCTCAAGTAGCACTCGACAGAGTTCCCTTTCTTCAACAACATGTTCCTAATGCCCTTGATAATTACGGTACCATACAACTACAAGACATTACTGGGCAGCATTTTTTAAAGCTATTTGCAACAAACAATGATTTAATACTATTTTATCAACTTGCCTACGTTAGTACTTTACTACTACTCAAATTGCAAAGGAATTTGGCTATTTGGATGACTTGATTCCTGGCACCTGCAACCTTTGCTTTAGATGCCTTGCTTCAGACATTAAACCTTTATTGGCATTCTGTGAGGTACAAGTCTCAACTTCTTAAATTCAATAATTTGACATGCCAAGAGTAAGCATTTTTACACCAAAATAAAGATACAAAAAGCATATCTCAAGTACTAGTAATTACATGAACATCTTTGAAAAAGAGATTCAAGATTTGCAAAATCCAAAAATCTCAGATTCCTTCAAAATTATTAGACATATATGATGTCTAGCAATTAAAAAAAAATACTATTCAAATTTGATTACGCCAATATTTTCACTAGATGTAATTCTAGTACAAACCTTGTTGCAAGTCACTTATTGGCCTTGGAAGTGATCGCAATCCAATTGGTAGTGCTCCAATGAAGAAAGGGGTTTAGGGTTAAAAGTTTAAAACTATATCCCTTCTAACAATGAAAGCTTTGCATCATAGCGGAATTTCATTGCTCTAGCATTTCAATGAAAACTTTCACCATTCATGATAACTTTAGTACACATATTTTTGCAATGACAGTTGACCTGCCAAAGATCACATATTTTTGAGCTGTTAAATGTTTGTACGGCTGAACAATGGGTCTAATGACAAATTTTATGCAATCTAGAGCTTGTTTGGTTCAAGAGGTGTGTTCACTTTTGTTGAGATACCATACAACATATTAAATCTAAGTGTATTTTAATTTTTATTCATCCCTTTGTCAACATCATTGCGCTGCTAAATGGCATATTTAGGGTGTCACGATAGCATCTATATATTTCATTCCGTTCTGTTAAAAGTTTTTGAATCCATCCCAAAGTGGGGTGCTCTTAACCTTGGGACAAAGCTACCCAAGGGAGCAGGCATGTTATGTTCCTAGGCACAACCTAACATGTAAATGCAATGAATCAATTTGTCCATAAGCTCATATTTTATAATATTAAGTTAAGAGTTAAGGTCATACAAAAGTTGGGTCATAAGTTAATTTTATGTTTTGGGGGAATTGGTGGCATATTGTAGGCCATTTTACCACGAGCACAATATCATGGTGAAATTTGGTCGAGTGGCACATATCCTCTCTATAAAGAAAAAAGGAAAGAAATTGAATTAATGTCCACAGATGACCAAAAGTAGGTCAATGAGACTCAAGGAAACAACAATTAACAATAGAAAATTCTAGGAAAAGAGAATCCTAGAAGCAAAATAACAAAAATACATAAGACAAACACAACAGTACCACTAGCATATGTGGTAATGAAATCAATAAAAATAGCAATGCAATGGCGAACAAGAGCCCCTAAAGCATGTGCTGATGAAGACTAGAAGGAAATCTCATCAACTATCTTCGTTTGTGCCTGAAGTGGAGGAGTCATTTGAGCCATCATCGATTGTTGTGGAAGATCTGACAATGCTTGGCCAAGGGAGTATCCAAGGTCGGAGGGGCTAGGCTGAGAGATCCTACGAAGGAAGCAAAGCACTTCCTCTAGAATCTCCCCTAACATCCAAGGCTAGTATATCACTTGTAGTAGAAAAGAAACTCATAATATGAGTTTTTATGGTTTTCTGGTAAGTTAGATTGTGTTGTCAAGAATGGGTAGACCCACACTAAAGGGAAGAGTAGAGCCACAATGCCACAGGGAGAGCTTAACAATGGGGGACCCTCCAAGTACAACAATGCTAAGAGAAAGTGACCTAACTGATATATTAGCCTGAAATGTAAAGTGACTCACGATGTCCAAAGGGCACTTGGTGTTGCCTGTCATAAAGTGGGCTAAAAAAACTCAGATGATCAACAATGGGGACTCAAGTAGAGACTTTAGGCACATGCTTGAGGGATCTGGGATGCCAGAAGGTGACAACTTTATCGAAGCTAGAGTGGTTCAGCTCAAGCATCCTCAGTTTGTATACTCCAAAAAAATCGTCCAGATTACAAGGCCTGTCATTGAGTCCCAAGAAGTTGTAGAGGTAATGATTTCTTCCCTTCCGATGCATTTCATACAAATGGGGCACAAATCCTTGCAAGTGCTTCCTTCTTCTCCCTTCTAAAATCAGGGTTTGCAAGACAACATATACATTCCTGCATGGAGAAAATGCCTGATCAATTTCAACCTATTGTAACTGGAGAAAGCACTCGTCCATATGAGTCCAATTTTGTGGCAAATAACATCTCAAGGGGACCTATGGTGGCTAGTAAGTAGTAGATCCATGTTGTCAAGAAGCGGGAAGAGCCACGCCAATGGGAGGAGCAAAGCCATGAGGTCGAGGGAGAGCAGGATGGGGGATCTACGTAATCCAAGTAGTAATGGTATTGAGAGAAGCGCCACTTAACTGATCTATTAGACTTTGATATGTGAAGTACCAATGTCTAAAGGGTGCTTAGTGTTGCTTGTCCCTTGGGTGAGGGTAGGAAAAAAGAGGTGATCAACATGGGGGCTCTAGAGCCTCTAGACCCTCCTATAGGGAATCTACACTTGGAGGGTGATGGCCTCGCGAAGATAAAGAGCCAGGCACCGCTGGTCTAGGATATATGAAGGAAGTAGACAAGAGTGTTTCTTGAGTCCTTGTAAAGGTAACGATATCTTCCCTGGATCTCATAGTAAATGGGACATTTGAAAATGAAGTGTTCCTTAGTATCTCCACCTCCTGGAGAGAAGCAAAGAGCAATATAGCAGTCTTGATGGAGAATGTGATGATCAAGTTTCAACCCATAACTGTGGTGAGCACATTCTCATCTGGCCAAGGGGAAATCTCAAGCCGTGGGAGCGGTGGCATTGGAAATAGTGAGGGCGACAAATAATACCATCCACCACTTGACGAAATGCTCAACGTAAAAAGCAAACTTGGGGTTGTAGCGGCTCAAAGGGGAAGATCCAAGTGTCGCTGGATATATTATCTATAGATTATTCCTCTTTGGCAGCTCCCATGATGACATCCTTTTGGGAAGGAGCTCGGGGGTGTCACTGAGTATATGAGGGGGTAGCCTATCAATGGAGATACCAATAGAAAGGAGCAACCTAGTCTCAAAGTACCAACAATGTCAGCATCTGGTGGGAACTAGTGAAGCAATCTTGTTTGAAGAGCAAAGTGCTTAAGTATGGATATCTCTCATGAGTCGAAGTTGAGGCCCCCCAAGGATCCGAGTCTACGGATGTAGAAAATAAGCATGAAGATAGTCTCAAGGCGTAGCAATTGGGCGGAAAACTCAGCTTGGACAATGCTCTAAGGAGCTGTCCACTTGCAACAGATCATGCAGTGCAGCATGAGAGTCTGGATCCTCTCAATATGGGCCCAGTCAATGGCTCCCAAGGTAGGTCTCCATACCTCCATATATAAAGAGAGACTCCCCAAAATTATGTATCCATCTATTTTCATGTTTTCAATCAAAAACATACTCTTGAGATGTTCTTTTCTCCAGTGACTTTGGACGTGCAGCTTCTGTCCAACCTTAGGTGTGCAAGTGCTACCCATATATTGATCAATGTTATTTGTTTGTAAGCTTATTGTTGTTAATATTTGTGCAGTTTTTTATTTGTACGTCCATACACTACAAAATCTGATTCTTGTGTGTATGCATGCTTAAGCATGTCTCTGAATGTGCTTGCTTCTGCTTGTTCTTGTGCTCAGAATGCAGAATTAGGGAAACAAATACTCAGCTTGAGATTAGATTCATTAAATCCAGAAAGAGATCGGAGTCTGTGGCTGACACAGTCCCTATGCTGAATATCAACATTCAATGTCCTGTATAAAGTCTTTCAGGTACCACATGTGATTTTATTTCAGATAAATAAAGCTGAATAGCACTCCAGTGTATTGTGGCCAAATACATATTCCAGGAAAACCTGGCTCTGTGATGCTACGATACAAAAGGAAAAGCTATAAATTTAAAAAATTGCATTACAGGCCTCTGACTTAGTTGCCCATCCTTTATGCACCAAATCTGATTATATGTCCGGCTTTCTACAAAAAAAAATATTAGTATTGTTTATCATTAAATTACATTATCTAAACAGCTATAAGAAGGCTTCCTGTATCAATACCATAATCCCTGCCAGAAATATTGATTGAAGTGCAGCATGAAACTTGAATCTGAAAACTGGATGGCAGAAAAAAACCTTTACAATAATAGACCATAGGTACTTCAAAATTCATCTGCATGGCAAGACAAAACTGAACTGCAGTGTCTTGCAATTGCATCCATAAGTGAGCAAGCAATATTTGGAAAAGGCAACAAATTGAATACTATGAGGATAGAGGTATGCTACAGGCTAAAGCATTTAATATTAGAATACAGATGAATCCTGAAAGTATTTCCACTCAAGCATATACATATCAAAACCTTCTGCTACTTGTTTCTTTCTAGAAAACGCACTAGAGTGCATTCCAGACATGATGAACGCCATATTTTTTAGAACCACTTCATATTTTCTTAAACCCATAAACAAAAGATGAAGACATTTGTGTATAATCTTGCAGCTTACTCCCACTGTATGTTACAGGGCTTGCATAGCCAGTATCCCAAATTAGGATGAATTGGTTCTTTTTTTTCCCTCTACCAGGTGACCCCAAAGTGAATAAACTTGCACAAAAACTCATTTGTCTTTTTAAAAGCCCATTGAAAATTGATAAATCCATTCAGAGACAAACAACAAATCAGTAAAGCTGGTTTTTATTGCTCTGGTAATCTCACAGTAACAATTTTAAAGCACAAATTTCAGTTTGAGAATGAACCGTTGAAGTTGCACATATCACATCTTCACAACATTGCTATATTTACCAGAGTAGCAAACTCTAGCCTTGAAGGAGTTCAATGAAACAATTCACAACTGCCAGGCATTCTATTCTCAGAGTGAATTTCTTCAAATCCAATTGTGTTCTACATCATCAAGGAAGTAGTGAAAGAGCATGTGTCAAGAAAACTTTACAAACCACACAAAACAGTCTGAACCAAAATAACTCACATCATAGTTCAAACTCCTCATCTGCAATAACTTCTTCAGCAGCAGCTTCCTCCTCATCATCATCCAACCTGAAATATGGATTGTGTGCCTCAGGCCTGAATTTGTACCCTGTGAAAATGTAGAAGGCCACGGTAGCCAGTTCCGTCGTCAAATCACATGTCCATGAATACTGGTAAGATATAATTGTTCTGATGGCAAAGACCACTATCCGGGTGAAGTATATGTAGCTGACTACCACAATGTAGTAATGACGAAACAGAGTGAGCTTCATTAGGCTTATAGCTGCCTTGCCATCAGTCTGGGCTGCTTCTCGAAGATGCTTGATAGACCAAATGATAGGGAAAAGCACAGCACAACAACAAATTACATCCAGAAGCAGGAACAGCTGATTCCATGTAACCCAACCTTGTCTGGATGGGCCCGTTATATCTATCACAGCAGCAGCAATGTTGGCAAATACTTGAAGAGGAATAACTATCATGAGAACCCTCTTTTCTTTTTCCTGCAAAAACGGTTTCAGAATGGACCACCCTGTTCCAATGAGAACAATCACAGTAAAAAGCATAACACCTTTCACAAAACTAAATCCATAGAATGCAATATCCCATCCATGGGCAGTTCCAGTTCGCTTTGAATACGATTTATCTTCTGCCTCACAGAGCAAATCAAGGGCTTTCATGACAACCAAAATACCCATGAGAATATGGATCATATGAACAGTCTTCTTCTTCTTCCAACAAACATAAGACCACCCTCCACCTAGTACTAAATACATGAAAAAGAAAAGAAAATACAGCTTCGGCAATGGGGCCTGCCCCACTGATAAATAATCCATTTTCCCATTGCCCTGTAAATTATACATGCTCATTCTCACGTTCATCCACACTTGAACATTAGGTAAGCAATTGCCAAACATGAGCTTGTATTCAGTTGCTTCTGATATCAGGAAAGATTTATTGAAAATATTTTTGGATTGATCTTCCATTTCTCCAAAGTTGAAAAGTAATCTGACACGAGGGCTCTGAATGACACAGTATGCCTTTGAAGCTGAATCACTCAACATTGAATACTCCATTGACACCTCAACCCAATTCTCTTCTGTAACTAAAAAGAATCCCATCAAAGAAGGATCCATTCCTGGGAGCAAAGGTGAATGGGATATATTTGTTACCATGATATCCAGATGTCCCTTAGCACTGAACCCAAATTTCTCAAATTCAATAACAGACCTTTTATCTGCATTAATTGATGTGTGCCTGATTTCAGCATATGATGATGCCAACAGATTTGTAATAGCAAATATAACTAAAACTGAAGACCAAGCCATTTCAAAGTTGGCACAAAGACTAGACAGATAAGGTGAACAAGAACTAGTACAATGATTATGCAGTTAGGACAACTGACTGTTGCAAACAATTTCTTCGCAAAACTAGACAATAATATCTAGTAGCAGCACCTGACAATGGTTATGCAGATAGGTTGCCTGACCTATGCACACAGTTGCTTCACAAAAACTAGACAGGCAAGGGGAATAATCTCTGGTAACAGAAATTTACAGTACAATGGTTACCGTTATGTCATGACATTTGACCTATGCACACAATTTCTTCACCAAACTTGAACAGAAAAACCGAATAATAATTAGTAGCGGAACCTAACCATAGAAATGGTTATCCCGTAGGCTGCCCCACCTATGCACACAATTCCCTCCCTTGCCACTGTTGAAACATCTGCTAATTGAATACTTTGCTGCTCAAGCCAGAGTTGAATCTCTCTGCAAAATCCTTCTCCGGTATATCCTCCTGATCTATGGTGTTTCACTACATGCTGCACCCAAAAATTAACAAAATCAATACAGTACAGTAAACTTTGAATGAAATAAAAACAATCAAACAAACAAAACCAACCCTTATGAATGATGCTCGCAACATTCACACAACTGAATACCAAGCAAATAAAATTGTAGCTCTATCACTACTGATTACAAACAAATTCTAAACAACATATATGGAGGAAATGCCAATGTCAGAGATGCAGGACAAGGGTGGGGAATAGGGTACCAAGGATCAAATGGGAAGAGCTTAAGTGGTAAAACTAATGAAGCTTCCAAAGGGGAGCCCCAGGATTGAATCCGGGAGACGTGATAAAGTGTCAAGTTTGGTAAAATAAAAAATACCACATCCCATTCACTGCATGCGATGATTGTGGGCTAAAGTCCAATCCCCAGGAGACATGATTAAGTGTTTAGATTGGGTAAAATACCACAGCTAATTCACTTCATGGGATTGGAGGTGTAAGTCCAGGGCATAAATTTCACAGAAGAGATGCCTTTCTTTTGGGCATCTAAACTGAAGGTCAGCCGATAAGGAGAAAATACCAAAACAGTAAAGAACTGGGTACTGGAGGATATAGATATATTAAATGTAAATATTATCACCCAGAGATGTGATTCTGGGTACAGGGCCTTGAACCCTGGTGACTATAAAACTACCAAATGAATAGATAAACCCTTCTGGATGGTTTCTTTCACCAATTGTTACATAATTAAATACAAGCAAATAAAGTTGCAACCCTGTCACCACTTATCAGAAACCGTTTTGAACAGACCCAAAACATCAAAAATGGGTAAACACACCCAGAACATTATAAATTGAAAAACACACTGAATAAATAACTCTGTAGGATTGTTTTCTCACAGGTTTGAAAACCTTACCAATTGGAACCGCTAATTGTACTTGCAATAACATAAATTCATGACTGAAAATCTGGTTTTGTTCCAACCTGTTCGATGGGCTGTCTTATGGGTAGATGAAGATGATGGTCTTTCGAACGCAGTCGTAGCAGAAAAGAAATTTCCTGTATTCGGACTAACGTCATAATTAAGGTAAGACGATGACTAATTATATTCAACATTTGAAAATTCTAAATAGCCGGCCGATGTAAAAAACGAGGAAATGTCCTAAGTAACTTGCAACGAAAGACAAGTCTAATGCCGGAGGAAAGAGACACCAACAACTGAAATGATGGTAATATTCGACACACTCATATAAGTTTGGTTTCATGTTAGACATGTTGGACCAAAACATAGATAGAAAAATTCTTCTAACGTGTCCCCCACACCAAAAGGTATAGTGTCTAAGTTTCTAGTATGTGTGAAAATTGACAACAATCAATCTATATATGTCGAGCGAGAGTTGAGCATATTCATGTGGTGACAAAGCAGTCAGTTAGGCTTCTGTGGTGTTTCGTGTAGGTCGTTAGTTTGAAGTTTTGTCAGTCAACTTCAAGGATGTAATGAGGAAGTCTCACTCTATCTCCAGAATTTTGATGTATAAAATGGGTATGTTCTCTTTGTAAGGATATGAAAATTCCCCAGAATCTAGGGTTGAAATAACATGTAACTTCTATTTATGTTATATTAGTAAAGGTATAAGGGTGTAGGCACCTAAAATGGCCCATAAACATTTAGTAGTCATTAAATTATATGTTTGTAAGGAGCTCATGTATTTATCAAGTATTGATTTAAGTTAGACATTATTGGCACATCACTTGTAGTCTTTCTTTGTGTCTCTTTACACTTTCTTCTATCTCCTCTTTTCTCTTCCCTTTCTCCCCCTGGTTGGGAGTTGTTTCAATTATTTTGTTAGGAACATGCACTTCATGTTCTTGGCATGTCTAGAATGTGGAGTGCACATCCCTAGTGAATTTAATAGAATTGACCATGTAAACTTATACACCAATAAAAAATTAACAAAATGTTTGAGCTAAAACTGGATAGAAAAATGGATTGCGCGAGATTAGAAAATACACTATATTTCATATGAGAAAAGCCTTTTGGGCTTAAAAACCCAACACAATAACCTTCGTCCTTATTGTATTAAGTGTGTTGTTTACAATATTATAGTGTGATTTAAAGTTTCGGCTTACACTAATGCATGTGCAAGTATATATAAGCCCATCCATTGATAATTGCCTAAGGAATATTAAAATGCAATGTGTACAAAAACTATGGGCCAAGAATACAACCCACAACGGTTTGCAAAAAAATGGGCTATCTAACAACCCATATAATGACATGGGTTAAACCACCCACCAGGGAACAAAAATGAATATAGGTGTAGACAGCCTAATTACTCTACCACATTAATCAATTAAATTCTTCATCCCATCCAAATCCCACAAAATCCATGAATAATTAACATCTAATTAATTGATGTTATTAATCAATGTTAACACCTAACTTAATCCTACTCATCACCTCGTCCACATAACCATCCGCATCACCTGTCACATCAACCCTCTACTTGATCAAGCAAATATTGAAATAAATAGATGTTAAAATATTAATTATGTAACAACCCAGATATAAACAATTAAAGTACAAATTTGATCCAAGCAAGTAAGCTAGAAAGTATGAAAACTTGGTTGTAAATGAAGGGATAAAATACTTAGTTGATTCGTAGGGATGCCGAAGTTGTGCCGAGCTGGAACGCAGATATAACTGAAGGGGAGGCTATCGCAACTGAGCCCAGGAATATGCAGAATTGTCAGGAATACTGAGACTAGAGCGCCTGGATAGGGTCAGGGGTGCATGGAGCACTACAGACCTCCTTTGGGCACCTGTGATTGCTCAAAACCTCAAAAACTCAGTTTCGCAAGGTTGTAAGATGTTCGTTAGATGCTGCCTTTAGTCGCATGTATGTCGATATACTTCGTTGTTGTTTGTCTAAAACCTACAAAGAGAAGGAGCACCTGCAAAACCCCAAAACACATCAAATCCTACAAGAAAGAAAATATCATAAAGTCATGCCCTAAGCAAGAGCAAAGTCACTCCAACCATTGTACAAAGGTTTCAATCAACACAAGGGTTAGGTCACATAGTTGAGACACGCCATATCTCACTACTATTACACTGGGTGCATTTTATACTATTTAGTTAGCCCATTATCTTGGTGTCAAGAGACATGAGGTAACCCCTAAAGAGTTGGTTAGTTATACAAAATTGCACAAACACTTAGTATAACTACACGAGGCTTGATTTCCATAATGCGGATATATAGTGCAACACTGAGATTGTTAACAACTAGGAGTCTAGCCACCCAAAGTGGTCCAGCCTAAAACTCACACACATGTTTTTCTCTTTTGGTTTGTTAATGCTTTGATGAAGGATTATGCAGGTTATTAGTGTTTTTACTTTGTTGCAAGTCATCACATGCCATCTTGAGGTTGTGAAAATAAGAGAGACACACAACGAGCATCATTCCTAGAAAAATGAAACACCCAAAACATTTCAAAGCTCAACTGCCTCTGGGTATAAAACCATATAATCCATGTCTTGGAATTTATAGTTCTTGCCTAGTCATACAGATTGTGTACGGTCTTGCATTTGCACATTCTCTAGTTCCAAAATATTCTATGCAAAATCTACATCTCTAAATATTCTTATTCCACTTCCCTACACACCCACATCATTCCAGAATCTATTGGAAATATTGTCATCGATGTCAAAGGAATGTTGATAAGTATCTCATATGTTATAAATATTGTCATTAATGTTTACAAATGTGTGCCTTATAAAAAAAGATGATTTGGTTTGAATTTTGCATGTCGCGCGACGCAAAAAAAACTATTTTATAGGGTGTTTTCCGCGGGTTTTGTAGTGTTTCTGCAAGTTTTGCGGGGGATTGTGGTGTTCCATAGGTTTTAGTGTTTCACGGGTGCTAGTGTTCCGCAGGTATTTGTGTGTATCGCAGGTTGTTGTAGTGTCTCGCATGTTGAAGGATCAGACTGAAGTATTTTATGGGTGTGAAATAATACTACTCAAGAAAGGATATATGCCACATGCAACAAAGAAAGAGTTGCAGAAGTCAGGGAGTGTTGTGATACAAAGGAGGATTGCCATGCAACAAAGAGAAAACTGCAGAAAGTCCAGAAATTGTCTGTGATGGTCATGAAATGCCGTGGGACCAAGAGAAAGCAGGGGAAGTGTGCGGGAGTCTTGAAAAAATTCAAATATCCAACTTTCATAGTTTACTAAAGCCGACTCATGTTGAATATTCAAAAGGATGTCAACTCATGAAAAGTCATATATGTTCATGAAATGAACATGGTATATAAGTGATTCAATTGCAAAATTCAAGTGTGCGCTCAAGGTATTATGATGTCGTTTTGAAAAGGAAAGGAAGAAAGTGAGAAGAGAGGGGTGATTAATGAAGATATATAAAGAGGATTTATGAAGAAAGTATAAGAGAAAAATCAAGCATATTAGAATGTCAAGTTGTTGAAGAAGAACAAAGAGTGAACATTGCATAAGCAAAGTGTAAGCACAGATGTACAAAAACAACATGCGAAGAAGTGAAGAATGAATTGTGAAAGTGCCATCATCAGGTTGAAGAAGCAACTACAGTAGGTGGATATTTGAATTATTGAAGTTGTTGCGTCATATAATTGGGGATTGGTGTCTCCAGTGAGTTGGTGCTCGCGAATCAAGCCGAGTTGGTGCTCGGCATTGGGGATTGGTGTCTCCAGTGAGTTGGTGCTCACAAATCAAGTTGAGTTGGTGCTCGGCATTGGGGATTGGTGTCTTTAGTAGGTTAGTGCCTACAAACATTTGTAAAACAATTAATTTTGTGGTTGGATTTGGACAGTAGATCCAAGTTGTCTTTTCTATGTGGTTTTTATCTCTGAAAGGGTTTCCACATAAATATTGTGTTGCAAAACTGTTATATCATATGTAATTGTTGTTATGATATGAATATTAAAGTTTAAATTAGAAAAAATGGATAATAATTCACCCCCCTTCTCAGTATTAGTGCGTGTTCAACAATTGGTATTAGAGTGAGTTCCTTATGAACAATCTAATAACTAGAAGGTAGATCTTAAAAACACACATGGCGAGTCAAGAAGGTTTTTCCTCAAACAAGGATCCATTGTTTGATGGAACTAATTATGCCTTTTGGAGTGTAAGTATGTGCACCTATCTAACGGCTCTTGGTTTTGATATATGTCGATTTGTTATTAATGGTTATACAACTCTAGAAACTCCAACAAATTAAGCTCGCAAGAAAGGAAGTGAGAGAAATGCAAAGACTATGAATGCAATCTTGAGTGGATTGTCTAAGGCAAGATTTGTCAAAGTAATGCATTGTAGTTCAACAAAGGAAATTTTTGATAAACTCAAGAACATTTTTAAAGGAGATGAAAAGGTGAAGAAAGTGAAGCTCCAAACACATAGAGGTCAATTTGAGAATTTAAAGATGGAGGATGAAAATATTGCAACCTACCTTCTTCGCATGGATGCATACGTCAATACTATTAGAGGACTTGGTGAAGAAATTAATGATGAAACTATTGTGCAAAAAGTGCTAAGATCTCTTCCTCTAAGATTTGATGCCAAATTATTTGTTATTGAAGATTTGAAATACTTAACCATCTTAACAAGGATGAACTGCATGGGATTCTCACAGTATCTGAGATGAGAACTTAAGGTGATAAATCATCAAAACGGAGGTTGCATTCAAAGCATCAGAGAAAGTGAAAAGCAAGAAACCTAAACCACATGATTTCTCTAACAAAGAGTCCGATCAAGAAGAAACTCACTTTGTCAGAAGGTTGAAGAAAGGGTCCAGAAAAAATAAAGGTAGGTTACCAATCAAATGTTTTGATTGTGGTGAAATATGATATTATGCAAAAAAAATGCCCATATAAAAACAAGGATGATAAAGAAAAACACAACTTGAAGGAGAGTAGCATGTATTATCAATCTAATAAGAACCATAAGAAAAGAAGATCTGAATGTAAGAAGAATCTCTATTAAGAACCATAAGCAAAGAAGATATGAAATTAAGAAGAATCTCTATAAGCACAAGAAAAACCTCTATACCAAGGAGGAAAGCAACTCATTTGAAGAAAGTGATGAAAGCATCTATGTCAATGATAAAGATGAATCACTACTCATGGCCTTAGAAATTAAAAAAAGCAAAGAAGAAACAGATTCAAAATATGAAGAAGATACTGAATTTGAAGTTGAAGTGGATCTTTAAGGAGAACTCAATTCTACCTTAGAAGAACTCAAGAGTAAGAAAGAAAAATCAGAAGCGAAAACAATAATTCTAGAAGCTAGAAGATGAGTATGGTATCTTAAAATCAAAGTTGACACATGATCTCAAAGAGTCTAATAAAATCATCATTGATATAAAGATTCAACTAGAAGAGATGAAGAAGATGGATGAGGATGTGAGTAACATAGTTAAAAATAGAAGCATAAGGAAATTGTGAGAAACTTGAATGTGAAATTGTTTACGTAAGAGAGGAACTTTAGAATTAAAATATCAAGTTGAATAGATGTCTCAAATTTAAATCAACCAAATGGATGTCAAGAACGCCTACCTGAATAGTGCTCAAGTTAAAAGAAAAAAATTATATGACCCAACTTAAAGGTTTTGAGGAACTTAGAAAGAAATTTTTTGTTTGTAAACTAAAAAAATCTCTATATGGCTTAAAACAAGTTGTTAGAGCTTGGTATGGAAAAATAAACAGTTTTTTCAAAGATATTGGTTCTACTAATTATTCATTTGATAATGATCTCTTTGTTAAAATTGAAAATAATCAGATTATTCTTATTGTATTATATATGTTGATGATTTGTTTATTTTTTGGAATATATAGGGTAAAAGGAGGGTTTTAGAAGGTCCCACAACCTTATACAAAAAGGCCCATCAGGCCAGATAATAGCGATGAAAATTACATAACGATAATACCCTAGAAGATTCCAAAAAAGCGCTGAGAGGAAAGCTAGCAAGAGAAAAGGGAAAAAACATCAAATGAGCTTTTTCAGCTCAGTAACCGCATTCTTAGCCCTAGGGGAGTAGGAGTCTTCAGCGAGCTGGTCTGCGAGAGCTAGGAGCTCGGAACAATCTTTGGCAATAGCAGTCCTAGTGGTGTCAGTGAAGGAATCCCAGGGCTTCAGAGTGGTGAAGATGCGTTGGAGCTTGTTCAAAATAGAAGAAACCAGATCGACCCTGCGATCATCCCTTAGAGAGTCAGCAGCTGCAATCTTAGCAGATGAAGCTTCAGGCTTTGAAGGCGTGTTCAAGGAGTGAGTGCGGGGTTCGCTGTCAGTGGAATCTGAGCTATCACCAACTTTCTGGATGGGGTCATCAAGTAGATCCTCTTTCATTTAAAGTTTCTCTGAATCCGGGGAATCCAAATACAGCTTAGCAAGTCACAGCAGGTCTTCAGCAAGGGGAGAGTCGGAGCTGGAAACAGGGGAGACCACCATGGTGCCAGAGTCAGCGTTTTCCAAAAAAAGGCATGGAAGGTCGAGGGGATGAGGGGGGATAGCAGGGGGAGCAGAGGGAGGGTTGCCACTACAGGGAGAGCCCAGGATGGCCACATTCGAATTAGAATCGGAAGAGATGCGAAGAAGACGACGGCGGCTAGAGGAGGGGCGGGAGGCGAAGGAGGGACGGGGAGAGGACGTGGGGGGTGCGACGACAGCGCCCGGACTTGAGGGGGAAAACGGGCAATGTGGGCATGCAAGGCAGTAGATTTAAAAAGTAAATATAGTAGGCCTTGATGAAGAATAACTCCCTCCCCATCGCGAGCGAGATGGACGGAATACTCCAAAGATTGGAAGAGAAAAGTTGCCAATTTTTTTTTTTAATCCCAGCGCAGGTGCGAAAGGATAAAGAAATGGGGGCCATAGACAAGGCGGTAGCGGCCATCGATGGTGAAGTAGCGCATGATCACTTTTGCAATTTTGTCTGGCGAAGGAGGCAGAGAGTCGCGGGTATAACCCGACAGATACTTGACAGGATTATCGCCCGGTGTTATGAAGTCCTGCATTTCCGAGCGGGGAGAGCGTTTGAAGTAAACATCCCCAGCAGCCGGGAGACCAGTAGCATCGGCAATTGCATTCGTGGAGACTGTGAAGGAGATATTGCCGATTTGAACACGACCCTGCGACCAGGAGGCCATGACGGCATAGGAGACCAGCGCTAAGTGGCTCTCTATCCTTTCGAGAAAAGTGGTTATCCCATTCTCCAACGTAGGATGTTCCAGACTTCTTCATCCTCTTTCACCGCACTGCAGGAGGCAGGTTCGATGCGTTTCAGTTGGCCACCCATGCTAACGAGATTTTGAAAATGAGTGCGAAGGAGTGTACTGTGGAGGGCCTTAAAAAGCCTGTCCCAAGCGTTCGACTCATCATTATTACCCTCCCGCGAGTACTTATGAGATGGAGAAGTGCCACGCATGAGAAGATCCGCAGAAATATGACTCGCCTCCCTCTTAAAATTCTGTTGTGCGAACCGACTAATCATAATAATGGAAGAATCATTACCGCCGTCATTGGGAAGCTTAATAATGACATCGCTGACACCAAAGGCATCTATACCAGTCTAACTGAAAGCATTAAGAAGTGAGGTCATTCTTGGTAATTTGGAGGTCTACCGGTTAGTCTTCCGACCAAATTTGTTGATTTTCAAGGTGGATGCCAATATTAGCTAAGCAATCCGCCACTTTGTTTCCTTCTCGAAGGATGTGTTGAAAGTGAATTTGCTGAAAGCTCCTTTGTAAGATGCGGATATTAGTAATAATATTTTGAATAGACCATTGCCCGGTGTCAACTGACTACATGAGTTTGATGATATTAAGGGACTCGCTTTCAACTTGGAGGGGATCATTGCAATAATTGAGAGCCAAATCAAGGCCCTTGAGGATGGCCAGGGCTTCCGCATGATGGTTGGTAGCATAGTTGAGGTTGGCAGCAGAGGCTGCGATAGTGCGACCAGCAGAGTTCCAAAGGATGGCTCCCCCTCCCGAATTGCCAGGGTTACCTTTAGAGGCTCCATCAGTATTAAGTTTTCTCCATCGGGGGGTGGGGCGGGGGCGTGGGAGGAAGCCATCGCACAGAAGTGCGATCCGTAGTAGAAGCCTTACCCGAAGGAAGATTAGTCAATAATAGTTGCCACTCTTTAGAATTACATACTTGTATTTTTTGCCGATACTTGGTCCAGTAGTGAGTGTCGATGTTTTCATGGAAAGTCAGAGCGATCTGGTTGGCCACTCGATCAGGATCCCAACTTTGCTCTTTGAAGATCCTTCTGTTCCTTTCCTTCCAGATACCCCAGATGCCGTGGGGGAGGAGAAGTCTCCAAGCTAGTGTCAGGGCAGGTGGGAGAAAGGGGAGGACCATTGGATGAGAGTATCCTGGATGGATTCAGGGAAAGTCCAGAGCACACCCAAACGCGACAAGAACCAATGCCAAATAGCTTGGGAAAAGGGGCAATGTAATAAAAGATGGGAAGAGGATTCCATAGCTTTTGTGCAGAGCACACATATAGTGGGAAGGGAGAAGCCCCTTCTTTTTCAGATTTTCTCCCGATAGGAAAGCATTTTTTGAGGAGAGCCAGGAGAAGAAGCCAATTTTGGGGATAGTTTCACTCGCCAGATTTTGTTGAGGGGAGGGCCAGAGCTGGAGTAAGGCATGGAGAGGTAAGCAACTTTAACAGAGAAGGATCCAGTAGGAGAGAGAGGCTAGATAAGATCATCCTCGGGTAGGGAAAAGGGGATGTAGATGGAGGATAAATCAATTCTAAGCAGAATCAGGAGCTGCCTCTGTTGTTCCCTGATTCCCATCCAATCCGGGATACTCCAGGTTAGGGATGGAGTTCACTAAAGACCAATATCCAGAAACTAACTTGCCATGACGATTAATGAGAATTCTTATAACAGGATCCCAAGCGGGGTTGAGGCTTAAAGGCTTTCCCCCAATCCAGTGATCATGCCAGAAGTCAATACTTCCACCGTTCCCAAACCTCCATTTGGTGCCAACCCAAAGAGTAGGTAGGGAACTGATGACTGAATTCCATATAGCCGAACCATGGGCTGGGGTAGAGGTAATAAAGTTTTCATTAGGAGCCAGATACTTGGATCTTAGGAGCTGAGCCCAATGAGAATTACCTTTTGCCACTTCCCAACCAATTTTAGCTAGAAGGGCGACATTCATGTTAACCATCTGTCTTAACCCGAGACCACTAAGAGAGGTTGGCTTACATACTTCCTTCCAGGAAACTAGATGTATCCTTTTTTCTCTTCCACACTAGACCACAAGAAGTGTTTTTGAATCCTTTCCACCACCTCCTTCACCGAGCTTGGCAACTTAAGAAGAGACATGAAGTAGATAGGCAGACTCTGGAGGGTGGCTTTGACCAATTGAAGCTTGTTAGCCTGGCTGAGCAGAGCCCCTTTCCAAGCAGCCAGCTTTTTTTTATATCTTTCGATGACAGGATTCCAAAGATTTTTTGTTTGCTTTCCTTGGAAGAGGGGAATGCCCAAATAGGAGGTAGGGAGGACCACAAATTTGCAGCCAAAAATATCAGCAATCTTCCTCTGGGTCCTAGGAGCAGTATTTATGAAAGAGATGCTGCTCTTGTTGAAATTAATGATTTGCTGAGAAGTTGCTTGATAGAGAGATAGGATATCCATGGGAGATCGGGCTTCAATCATAGAGACAACACTTAACAGCAAAGTGTCATCAACAAATTGGCTATGAGTGGTAGAAGGCAAGCTGGAGGTCATTTTCAGACCCGAAATGACAGACTGACTTTTAGCAGCCTCAAAGGCTCTACTGAGGGAGTCAGCCATAAGAACGAAAAGGAAGGGTGACAGGGGATCACCTTGCCTAATACCTCTGCTACTTTTGAAGAAGCCTACCAGAATGCCATTTATAAGAATAGAGAAGTAAGGAGTTGTAATACAGGAGAATACCCACCTGCACCATCTTTTACCAAAACCATATTTTTCCAAGACCCTGATCAAGAAAGGCCAACTGACTCTATCAACCGCTTTTTGCATATCAAGCTTAAGGATCATTCCAAGAGATTTTAAGTGATAGGTCGAGTGGATAGCCTCGTGTACCAGTAATGATACCTTCCTTGGATGAGTCTACCCATTAATAAATTTGTTCTGGTTCTGAGAGATGAGAACATTCATTAGGGGTTTAAGCCTAGAAGCCAACATCTTAGTGATTATCTTGTAAGCGGTGTTGCATAAACTGATTGGCCTGAAGTTGGAGACATCTTTTGAGCCCTGCTCTTTTGGGGCAAGGGCTAAGAAGGTGGTGTTCCATTCTTTTAGAAGGTTGTTACTGAAACTCCGAACTGCATTAACTAAATTTGAAGAGATCCTGCTTGATGGTCTCCCAGAAAACTTGGAAGAAAGCAGCTGGAAAACCATCCAGGTCAGGCGAAGCTTTGTCCCCTTTCATGGCGAAGACCGCTTTGTGGACTTCCTCCATAGCAAAAGGTTTGATCAGACTATTGTTCATCTCAGCAGACACAAGCTAGGGATATGTTGGAGCATAGAGGACATTGATTGCTCCGAAGGAGGAATGGTCGACCTGAAGGAGGTTAGAATAGAAGGAGAATTCAAGCTCATTGGAAATGTTAGAATCAGAGGTTAACAAAATACCTGAGGATGACAACAGCTCTCTGATCTTTATCTCTGCTTTTGTGCTTTGAGGCAGTGATGTGAAAGAATTTGGTGTTGCGATCCCCCTATTCGTAGCCAAAGGGCTCTAGAACACTGCCTCCAATAGGTCTCCTCCTCTTGAAGTGTATTGTGATATCCACGGAGGAGGGAGGTTTCTTTTTAGTGAAGGTGATCCAATCTCCCATCGATTTCTGTTTGAGCAGAGACTTTGGTAATATCCTGTGACAGCTTCTGCTTGCGGAGCTTGATGTTGCCAAAAAGCCTTTAGTCTTCCAATTTTGAGTTATTTTTTAATTTCTTTGAGCTTGCTGGAAAACCTAAACATGGAGTGCCCTCAACATTGATATCCCACCATTTGGCGACAAGAGGATTCTAGGTGGTTATTCTCAAGCCAGGCTAAGCTCGAACCTGAAGGGAGGGTTCTTCATATTTTGATTGTGATTAGCACGTGAGCAGGAGAGGGTTGTGGTCAGAGGCAGCCCGAGGGAGGGAATTGAGGTAAAAATCAGGAAATGAGAGAGATCCAGTCCAGAGAGCCCAGCGATCTTGTCCAGTCTTTTTTGAATATGGTTCCTAGCCAATCGTGGTTAGACCAAGTAAAAGAGGCAGTCTGTGAAGGTCCATGTCAAAAAGGGAATTCTCCCTAATGAAGTCAGCCAAAGCTTCCATGCTAACAGGCGTGGCATTAGCTACATCCATACTTTTCCGATAAGTAAAGGGGGAATTATTGAAATCACCAACATTATTAATCCAAGGTAATATTGCTTACAAGTGTTGACAAAATTCTGAGCCATGTTATTCTAGATTTTTTTCCACTTTGATTTTCCAGATTCGGAACATATAGATTCATTGCAATCCATGTGGAGTACTAGAGCCAATTTCTTGAAAAAACATTCCCAAAGTAATGAGGAGTTTTAATAATACATTCCCCTTTGAAGAACTTCTGGGGTTCCAAAAGGTACATAGACCACCAGAATTCCCTATGGCCGAAGGTCAGAGAAGTCAAAAGCATGCATTAGGCCAAAACCAAGGTAGACCTATCATCTTCTTTCAACTTTAGTTTCTTGATGCATCATGAATATCTGGAGAATTGTGGAATTTAAGTATGAAATCTTTAATGAATTCTCTTTTTCTGGGGACCAGTTGAGATCCCCTTATATTCCAAGAGAAGATCTTCATTTATTAGATTTTATTTGCTTCCCTCACCACCATGTAGGGGGGATTGTGATTCCTGTGTTCACTTGAGCGACATGTTTTCAAGAGCAGCTTCTTGCTTGACATTTAATATTGATCAGATATGCCTATCCCCTAAGCTTTTTGGAACCCCCACCTACATTTTTTTGAGCTATTTCTGGTATTTCTGGTTGGGATGACTTCAGAAGACACATAAGCTAAAGTCAAATGATGGGGAATTTCCTTCAAGGGAGAGTGGATGGGTAAATGAGTGATAACCAATGGTTCAATAAATCCAGACTAGCAGGGGGAATCATGAGAAACATCTGTCTCCGGAAGAGCACTAAAAGAAGGAGAAGAGGGGGGGTAGCCTTACCGATAGAGTTTTCAAATAATGGAAAATTAAGAGGGATCTCCAAGGAGGGGGGTAGGATGTCAATATCACTGGGGATCTAGTGTAGAGTGCAAGGATTGGCCAGAAGAGGAAGGCGACTGTTCAGACAGAGGTTTTAACAGGGGGAAGCTGAAGGCAGTAGTGGAGAGAGATCTAGTGTTATTAGTAGGGATTTCTCCCTCCTCTTCAAGGAGAGCTCTTCAAAAGGAATTAGAGGGGAATGATTAATCTCCCGAGTGACGATTTGGGAATGAACTTTCCTTAGATTCTTCAGGGTGTGCAACAACTCCTTAGGTTTTGGGTTTCAGCTGAGGCTTGGAAGGACAAGATTGGGATCTAGTGGCCAATGTTTTTGCATATTTTGCAATCCTGGGGTATGTATTCATACTCAATCAGTTGCACCCATGTTCCTAGATCAGAGTGAAGCTCAATGGAGGATTGGGAGTGGACATACTAATATTCGGCATTAACACAGAACCTAGGTCATGGATAAATCTAAAACCAGCTCTAGTAGCTTTATCAATAGCTATTAGAGTTCCCATAGAAAGAGCAATACCTTCAATGACAATAGAGTGCCAAAACTCCAAAGGAAGCCTCATGAAGACGAGCACATATCGGCACCTTGAGTTATGGATTTCAGTATCTCGAATTGAATCTCAGGGTCCACCTTCCTGAAGATAGAAAGCCCCTCCTACCAAAAAACCAAGGGACCTCCCAGCAACACCCTCATGTAAAATCCTCTTTCATGGCTGAAAGTGAAGAGGATAAAATGAATCCATTAGAAAGTGCAACAATTTCCAGGGGGCCATATGGGATCCCATTAGATTCAAACCCCATTTTTTGTATATCTTCCAATGTGGCTTTAGACCCCATCAGTTTTTCCAATAAGCGACAACTCCCTTGAAGCTTGAGTCAGCATCAATAATCGATGAGAGGGATCTGCAAGTGACAAGGATTCCCATCAGCGGTTTTCGGGAGAAAGCTTCCCAGGCAAGGAAGGCTTTTGAGAGCCAGTGGTCACTTCCCTCCAAGAGATAATTCTAGGGACACCAGCAAAAGAACTAGGAGAATCAAGGGGTGGGTCAGGGGCCAATCCCAACAGATCTCGACCATCGCCACAGGGGCACCAAACGCAATAGAAAATTCAAAAAGTTGAAGAGCGGGAACTATTGGGGGGATTCACGCCTTCTCTGCATTGTTCACAAGGTTCTTTTAGAAGAAATAAGGATTGATTTGGGGTTATGCACATACAATTGGCTCATGTTTTCCATTTATCGATGTTCTTAGGTCATTATTAAATTGAATTTGAAAAACCAAATCCCTAAAGAGGAGTTATTAGAGCAATGAAGGTTAATTTAGGGATTTGTGCAAAAAATTGATCTTTTTTAAGTATTCAGTGTCTTAATTTAGTATTAAATATAAATTGACAAACCAAAGACCAAATGAGGTGTACTCATAGTAATTGAATTTTCTTTGTTTGCATCATGTCTTAATAGATTTATATTAGAGAAAATCTAACAAACTAAGGCCTTAATTAGAAGTGATATATGTGCACACAATCAAACCTCTTTTGTCATTATTTGGTGATCATACATCCTTATTAGACTAAATTTGAATATTAAGGCCCCAATTAGGAGCTATCAAAGTAACGAATGCTAAGATATATTAATGATGTGCACAAAATTGACTCTTATGGTTTACATTATTTAGTAAACTAATGTTGGTATTACACAAATAGTGTGATCAAACTAAGACCCCATGTTAGGATGTTATATATAGTAATGAAGGTACATCATGATTATGCAATTTGGTACATAATTCAAAAGCTATTAAAGCATGTAATATATCTCACACTTAGCCGATGGGGTGGGAGTAAAAGTGCAATGGTCAAGTCACAAAATAAGTTGTGTGCTAAAGCCCACCCGGTTTCAAATCCCCCCGAGGTTAAAGGATCCTCCTCGGAGGTGGTTATCGCCGCTAGTCAGGCGGCATCTCTGCTCGTAGCTGACACTGGTCACATTACTCCCTCACATGCTGACCGCTGGTGGTTGCTCCATCTCGTTGTCGACGTTGGTGGCTCCTTCTCCTCTCGCTACTAACGCTGGTGGTTGCTCCGCTCACGGTTGTTGCTCCTCTCGCTGCGGATCAAGTGGTTGATATCCTCTCGCTACTGACACTTGTGGTTGCTCCGCTTGCTGCTGATACTGGTGGCTGCTCCTCTCGCTACCGACGCTGGTAGCTGTTCTAAGTTGTCCCACTGAAGCTGCGCTCGTAGCATGACGGTTTGCTGCACCTCTTAACGATCGGCCATGTGTTTTCTTCTTCACCTCTATATTTGGTCTCCTTCATTAAAGCATTGTGGATCCTCCCAAAAAATCCTCAAGTTTTATGATCTTAGTAACTTATTACTCTAATTTATTGTGTAGTCCAGTAATAAAGAATAATATATCTAAAGGAGGTCCGAACTTTATAAAAGTTATTCATAAAGATGCCTATAGATTTTCTATGAGAAACAATGAGATGTAGTCTCACAAATCATGCTTAGCCTAAATCATCACTTCTGATTTATGGATTTCAAATCATTTTGAAAGTAATGTTAAGTTTAGCATGATAGAAGGTGTATAAATCCTTCAAAAACTGATATGCTAATTTAAACCCTCATTGTGGTTTAAGGATTGTAAATTTTGTTGTATAAACATACTAATGTTGGCATATAAACACCACTTAATATTAAGGGGGAGTGTTAGAACAATAATCTTAAGTTGGACATTTAAGCCCCTCTTAAGTGTTCTTAAAGTATATGTTATAAACTTTAGTTTATAATTAAATAAACAAAAATGTGCAATAAACTTAAAATATGTTATAATATAAACTATACTAGGTCCTATATTTGAATATGATAACTGAAGTGCAACCTTTATGCTAATTGGAGGGTATGCTTCACGAAGAACGTCTACATACTGTTTAAACATGACTTTTGAAAAAACATGCTCTCGATGCTCGGTAAATGACTTGGATTTCCAGGCTTTAGGTTTGAAATGTACACAAAAGTGGGTGAAGAATTTGTGTTATATACACATTCTAACAAAACCAAGCTTCTCACCGTGAAATGTAATCATGAAGTCTTCATCAAGGACATTTACGCAAAAATCATGAAAAATTCCAGGTCAATATGTGTTCATTCTATAATGTTCTAAAAATGTTAAGTTTTATTATGATATGGTATTTCATACATGGTTTAGTCTAACTTTGTCTTATTTACTTAAAGACTCATGACCTTCATATACCAAAACATCCAGTAGTGATGTTGCTTCTTAATGTGTTTTTTGGTAAACTCTACATATCTTAGAAATGGAAACTTTGTATTTCAGGTTCCTTATGTTGTTACATTCCATGCACATTCGTAATTATTGCTTTATCTTTAAATTTAAGGTAGAGACCAAAGGATTTCCTCTCAGCAATCGTCTTGATGATAAATCGTCCATCTTATGACTAATTGACCACAAAACCTTGACATATCATTTTCCCAATTACATGTCAACACATCCAATGAGGCTCCCATTTGGAAATACTTATGAGTGTAAGTAATGTTTGAGCCATCGACAAAAGATGGGAGAAAACCACCTGTGTAACATGTCCGGTACCTCCTCCAATTATCTAGCTCATCGAAAGGTATATACATAGGGAATGTTTTAGTTTGAAGATTACAATTTAGTTGTTCTGTAACAATCATGATGACACAATTCATCAATGACCACCAAAATCAAAACTGGTTACGCTTCCATTTTCCCCGATGTGTGTTAGGCACTTCCACCAAGACTCCCACCAATGTTTGAATCTCACTGGCACAAAACCTCATCCTTCCATTTTCCTCGATGTGTGTTAGGCACATCCACTAAGACTCCCATCAATGTTTGAATCCTAAACTCTACATATGTTACATATGGAAATTCCATATGTAAGGTTCCTTATGCTTGTTGACATTCCATGCACATTTATGATGAGGGTTTTTCTTTAGTATTTAAGGATAACTGAACGTGGTTTCCTTCAATTGATCATGCCTATTGAAATTTTCCATCAATACCACCTAGAAAAAAAACTTGACCTTTCATTTTTCAAATTCATGTCAGGCACATCCAGTGAGGCTCCCATTTGGTAATGATTATGAACGTAACTAGTGTTTGAGCCATTGACAAAAGAGGAATAAAATATATGCATGCTCCGGGACCTCCTTTGATCCTCTAGCTCATCAAAGGTTATAAATTGGGAATGATTTAGTTTTGAATGATTATAATTATCAGTTGTCTAGTTATCGGAATTTGTCTTGAATCAAGTGTATTTTGGAAAAATGACTGCTCAAAGTAATTGTTTGTTAACATAGCAATTTCAATAATGGTATTGTGTAACATTGTTTGTGGATAATTTTTTGTTGGCCTATCATTTTTTGTGTGTATAATATAAGTGTTGATGTTTGCTTTTACAATTTGTGTTTTGTGCATAATTGTTCATGACAAAAGGGTTACTTATTTCCAATGCAAGCAGAATTGCGACACTTTTTGATATTCTAACTTTGATGGGTTGGTTTAGTTTTATAAGTTTTACTTTTTTAACAATGAAAGGTGAAAATTTGGGAAGATATTTTGACATATCATTAGAAGGTCTGATTATTTTCCATTTCGAGGAGGAAAAAAAAATAGAATTTTTAGCATGCACAAATATGATGAAATAAGTATTGAGCAACATTCATGCACATCCAACAAGACTCCCACTGATGTAATCCCGAACTCTACATAATGTTAGATATGGAAACTATGCCTCATTTAAAGTTCCTTGTGTTTCCGATTTCATGCACATCTACAATTAGGGTTTCTCTTTAGTGTTTAAGGTAGCCTTTCTTAGTGCTTCCCCTAAAAAAATTCATGATGATGTCATCCATCAATGACCATTGGCTTAAAACCTCGACCTATCATTTTATGCAATATGTGTTAGGTACATCCAACAAGGCTCCCATTTGCAAATGCCTATAAGCGTAAGTAATGTTTGAGCCATTGGAAAAATAGGTGGGAAAAAAAGTGTGTACACTTGGGACCTCTTTCAATCATGTAGTTCATCAAAGGTTATAAATAGGGTGACATTTTAGTTTGAAGATATATTTCAGTTTTTTATTGTCAAAATCTTGCTCAAATCATTCTAATTTGGAAAAATGACTACAAAGTAGTTACTTGCTAACATAACAATTTCAATAATGGTATAACTGTAATGTTTACGGATAGTTCATTTGTTGGCCTATTTTTTTTTTTGTATGATAAGTTGGTGTTCACTTTTACAATTTGCATTTTGTGCATAATTGTTCACAAAGGGTTACTTATTTCAAACTTACACAGAACATGTGACACTTTTAAAATTCTAACTTTGATGGGTTGGTTTAGTTTTTAACTTAAAATTATTGTTGAAATGTGACGAATTTGAGAAGATATTTTGACATATCTTTAGGAGGTCCGATTAAAATATTTTCCATTTCTAGGAGAAAACAAGGAGAGAATCGTTTGTAAGCAGTGTGAGGGTATGAAGGAAATAAGTATTGGGCAACATGAGGTAACTTATGTCAAAAATAGTATTGAGCTTAAAACGAAAATTTCTTTGTACCAAAATGCCTTCTTTAACCATATGGAGGGGTCAAGGTTGTTAACTTGTCGTCAATTTTAGAGTACTAACAATTAAACCTTACACAACTATAGGAATTAAAACAAAATCGAGAAAAAAATGGGCTTTATTTTTTAAAATTCATTTTGTATGGTGTCAAGATTTTCGATCTAATGGTATTTAATTTATTAAATAAGACAAAAACATGAATGAAGAGTTGGAAAGAAAAAAGGTGGGAATCAAACACATGCACGTCCCACAACTCAATTTGTTCCTACGCAAATAATATTTGTTAACTATGCTTCATTTTATCGTCTTGCTCGCATGATTCGTGTGAATGCAATTTGTGTTTACAAGTGAAAATAAAAAATGGGAAAGCACATGAAACCACCTTACAGAAACATGAGATCGTGAAATCCAGTGGTTGTATGATTATTTGGGGAAAGACCATGGGTTTGGGCACAATTTACTCTGGTACCCATCTAAGAAGAAGGTGCAATCGATCAAGTCCACTTCTGATCCACGCTATTTCCCTGCACCCATCACAATAAGCAAGCTTCTTCACATCATCCTACACTAACAAATATTGTTTGCCACGTCTTGAGATCAGTTCTCTCAAAAATAATGTCGTTGCAGTCCAAAAACTGACGTATGCACATGATGTATGACATGTACTGCCACATTGTACAAGGTAGTGGATGTCCATTCTACAAATTTTGAAATCTACAAATAAGGAATGGAAAAATCTATAAGGAACTCGACATAAAATATATTATGTCGTTGATATGGTTATTTTGTGTATGGTCATAATCAACCCCCCGAGTCTAACTTATACAACACATTTGGCGTAATAAACATGAAAACCATGTAAATGATCATGTATGGGAGGGGAGCCAGTCATGGTGCACCCAAACTTTGGGACACTATACTGAACATTAAAAAAAACCAGGTAATCACAAAAATCTGTCAAAAGAAGCGCGTGAGAATTCTCTACAGCCCCATCTCCTTTGCCAACAAATTTGACACGTAACCCACCGTACATACTTGCTGGAGTGTGAGGTGTCACAATTTTTGAGTTTTCATGGTGCGGACCAATAGCTGTTAGTAGAACACCCCACCTATTACTATTTTCGCTGCCACATATTACTAAAAAATTCACTATTTTCGAGGACGGCGAAATCCACGCATAGGGATGGTAGTAATTAACATCCTCTATACCGTGTCATGGTAGCAAAAGAGTTCTTAATGTTTGGCATGCAGATTTATTTAATGATATTCATTGCACCAACAACTCCCAAACCGCCATCCAGCTTCTGGGGAAATGTTTACCGCTCGAACCTCCGCGGAATGCAACAAATTCGTGGAACAAAACGGATCAGGAGGGGAATGCTTACTATTTTTCGCTGGAAAATTTAACAACAGATTGCTTACGGTTTTGGCCTGATAATTTTGTTCTCAGTTGTTTATACTGACCACCTCTGCGTTGGGAGCTAGTCATACTTAGCAGTGTATTGCCTGGCTATTCGTTATAACAACAGATGCAGAGAGTGGAAGGTACTTCTGATTTCTTTCTTCAGCAATAATATCTAGTTTAAGTGATATTTTAACATTGCTTCCTTCTAAACTAGAAAGAATCATTTGAATCTTGTTGTAGATGCTTTAAAAGAGTTTTCGTTCTGTACACTGTTCTGTTCTTAGTCATTTAGTTCTTTTATGGTAACGAAAACTTAGTCGTTTAAATGTGAAGTTTGGAAAATTGTTCATATTTGAAGCTAATCAAGGGTTTAAAAACTGATTTGTATAATTTGGCGCTTTTACATATTAAAAACTGATAGTATTTTTTGTACATGTCTTGCAGTGGTGGGGAGGAGCTTGTTGGATTGACTCAGAATGGAAGTGCAGATGCAGAGCATGATTTCAATTGTGTTTATCAACACATCAAATAAGTTTGGAAATTGTTTGATTCTCTTTGAATATTTACAGTCCATACGGTTCTAATAGGTGAGGTTTTTACCCTCACTGAGGCAGTGATAGAAACTATTACATATTTTTCTTTTCTACTGGTAGATTGTGTTATATGTCTTCCAAGTTATGTGATTCCTTTTTTCAAAGATTTAAACTCCTATTGTTTCTGAAAATTACATTATACTGAACATTAAAAAAAACCAGGTAATCCCAAAAATCTGTCAAAAGAAGCACGTGAGAATTGTATCATTTTACTTGTTGAATTAATATAAGATCTCATTCATAAAAGGAAAATACCAAAAATTAGTAAACACTGTCAAACACACTAAAAACACCTGGGCAACAATACTTTCTATTGAAGGGCGCATTCGATTGTGCTCAAGTGAGCGTGCTCAAAGTGTGATTTTTACTCTCATATGGGGATACTTACATGAGCAACAATAAAATCCCCCAAATAATTGAAAGGACCAGACGTCCTGCTTTATAATATTTCCTTGTACATGGACGTTTCCATTCTTGTATCTATGTAAGGTTAAGGACGTACTGAGATCCAACGTAACGTCAGCCCGGCCACATAAGTATTTATATATATTTCTGTTTATTGCCCAGAGAATAAGGTTAGTGTCCATTGTATGGGAGGGGAGCCAGTCATGGTGCACCCAAACTTTGGGACACTATACTGAACATTAAAAAAAACAGGTAATCACAAAAATCTTTCAAAAGAAGCGCATGAGAATTCTCTACAGCCCCATCTCCTTTGCTATTTTTGACCAACAAATTTAACATCCTTATGCGTGTGAATCAAAAGAGTTCTTAATGTTTGGCACGTGCAGATTTATTTACTGATATTCATTGCACCAAACACTCCCAAACCGCCATCCAGCTCTTTTTACCGCTTGGAAAATTTAACTCCACTTCTGCTTTTCTTACTGTTTTGGCCTGATAATTTTGTTCTCAGTTGTTTATACTGACCACCTCTACGTTGGGAGCTAGTCATACTTCTCAGTGTATTGCCTGGCTATTCGTTATAACAGTAGATGCAGAGAGTGGAAGGTACTTCTGATTTCTTTCTTCAGCAATAATATCTAGTTTAAGTCATATTTTAACATTGCTTCCTTCTAAACTAGAAAGAATCATTTGAATCTTTCCGTGGATGCTTTAAAAGAGTTTTCGTTCTGTACATTGTTCTGTTCTTAGTCATTTAGTTCTTTTATGGTAACGAAAACTTAGTCGTTTAAATGTGAAGTTTGGAAAATTGTTCATATTTGAAGCTAATCAAGGGTTTAGGCTCCTTGAGCAATAAATGAAATGGAGGTGATTGATTCAAACAACACTAGTATGAGATCGATTTATAATCAGATAGGATTTATAAATGAATATATTTCAATCATAGTTGATGAAAGCCTTCGTATGTTACAAGAAAGTCCAAGAGGCTGATTTGTCAAAAGACAATGGTAACCCCTATTATTAATAACTGATTTGTATAATTTGGTGATTTTACATATTAAAAACTGATAGTATAATTTGTACATGTCTTGCAGTGGTGTTGTTATGCTTGTTGGAGTGACTCAGAATGGAAGTGCAGATGCTTGTTGTTATCAACACATTTTTTAGTTTGGAAATTGTTTGATTCTCTTTGAATATCTACAGTCCATACGGTTCTAATAGGTGAGGTTTTTACCCTCATTGAGGCAGTGATAGAAACTATTACATATTTTTCTTTTCTAC
This sequence comes from Taxus chinensis, assembly GCA_019776745.2. Taxonomy (NCBI): domain Eukaryota; kingdom Viridiplantae; phylum Streptophyta; class Pinopsida; order Cupressales; family Taxaceae; genus Taxus; species Taxus chinensis. The sequence continues at coordinate 29,037 of JAHRHJ020003682.1, read as the reverse complement.
TGGTAGATTGTGTTATTGGCTTCTGGCTGTTACATTAATGTCATTTACTATTTTCTGTTACTCAATGTAATTTTCAGAAACAATAGGAGTTTAAATCTTTCAAAAAAGGTATCACATAACTTGGAAGACATATATTCATTCAGTAAACATTTCCATTGTCCATTACAAAAACATGGCCATACAATATACTTGGGCCATATAACTACTATTACTATATTGTAGTTTTTAAATCGAAAGGCCAATTCCCCACATCAAAAATTCAGCCCTCAAAAATAAATAATTACTTTCAATAATATCATTTCCAAAATCCGAGGAAGGGCGGTGTTGAATCTGCAGTTGAGGTTGAAGCTGGGGTGTTACTTTGCAATTGCCTCCCCATGTTGACATCCCTCACAGGCGTAGTTGGGAATGGATCAGAACTTGGAGAAGCATTCACTCCAACTGCAAAATTATGTGTTGAAACTGATAAAGGGCAATGTATGCCCATTAATTCTCTTAACATTGGGTGTTGATCAGGAAAAGGATTAATTGGACTACTCAATCTCCTTTTCCTTTCTAACTCTCTTCTTGCCTTCTCAAACTCCTTCTCCTTTATCTCTTGATCCCTTTGAATCCTTTCCTGTTCCTTTCTCTGTTCCCTTTCTTGCCTTTGAATCAACTTTTGGTGCTCCTTTGTTTTCCTTCTATATTCTTTTTCAATCTTTTCCTGCTCCTTCCTTTCCCTTTCAACAATTCGTTCAGCCTTCTTCTCCTGGATTTGTTCCTTTTTTCTTTGCTTCAATTCATCTATTTCTTTTTTTCTGTTCTCTTTCTCAACCAGAAGCTCCATGTACTGATCTACGGTGATTAGTAGAGATTCCCTACTCAATCTTATACCAGAAGCACTATTTGACCTTGATGATTCTCTAACCTTTTCCACAGGGAGTTTCAAGAATCTACCAAGAGTTTTTTGTCCTTGGTTTGCCTCACAAGTTTGGTTTGAATCTGCCCCTAATACCCCTGCTGCCTCTAACTGTGAATCTGCATCATTTTCTTCAGCTTGACTGCCAACATAGTAGTGCACCAAATCTGAGTCATGAAGTAGTGTTGGATGAGAGGGTAAAGAGAGGCTGACCTCTTCATTATTGAAGTTCAAGTTTACACCAAGATTAAGAGCTGCTTCTTTCATCCAATCGGGAGGGCTATCTTCTGTGGGCAGAGATAGTGATTCATCGATTTGATTAATTCTGTTTGGAGTTTCCAATTGTTGAGCAACACATTCATTTATATTTATCTCCTTCTGCTGAGGTTCTGATTCTTTCTCCAATTGTGTGTTAGGCACCATCTGAACATCTTCACTTTGCTCTAAATCAACCCTAGATAGATGAAGCATATTTTCTGCTGCACCAGCATCATCTTGAAAAGATGTGTCAAATGTTCTGCTTGGTCCCATGTCTTCATCCAAGGCATTGGGATTAAGAGGCCATATCCCTGTTCTTTTGAATCCTGATTTAATGTTGCTAGGTGTAAGAGCCATTTTGAATGCTTTGCTCCCTAACTCAGCTAATTCAGCCCTTTTCACATCTATCCCATGGTTTGCAACTATCCATTTGCGTCTCTCCTCCTTGAAGTATGTTTTGAATGGAGCAAAGACACTCACATCCAATGGCTGTAATTTATGAGAGGTGTGTGCAGGCAATGTTAACAAATCAATCCCCAAACTCCTGGCTTCTTGAATTGTCCCCAAAGCAACATGTGAACCATGGCCATCAAAAATTAGTAAATGCCTATTGGTAGGAGACACTCCACCAGGTATAGATGATGCAAAGTGATGTAACCAGTTCATGAATAAATCTTTTGTCATCCATGCATGTGATTGTGTTGCCATGCAAGCTCCAGGCTCACAACCTGCAATATAATTTTCTAAATGGCTCTTCCCCTTAAAAAGATAGAATCCTGGAATGCTTTGTCCAGCAGCATTTACACAACACAATATGGTAATCCATTCTCTGCTTTTTGGGATGATATATGGCACACTCCTACTACCCCTTTTAGCAAGCACTCTCATACCGCAGTTCCTTCCAGCTTGTAATCCAGTTTCATCACAATTCCATATTCGGTTTGGTCCATATGGGTTGGCCTCATAAGCTTTAGACAAATTAATGTAGAAGGAACTGACAATTGATGGCCTCAAACACACTGCTCGATCCTTATCAAGGCCTTCAGCTGTCCTTAATGTTAGATCCAGGTGTCTTTTTTTAAAACCTGCCCACCATGACTTACCCGGAAAACCATCCGTGAATGGGTTAGACCTTGTTTCGCAGATTTGTGCCACACATGTCTTAAGTTGTATAATTTCTAACCCATGTCCCATGTCAGCCATTTCATGACACCAACTCACTATCTCCATCTCTTCTTCATCTGTTAGAATTGTTGGTGGACCCTTTCTTTTAGTGGTGGTAATGCCCATCAGCCAAGAAGTAAGGGTGGTCGCTGGTATACCCCATTTTTTTGCAGCAGCACGTGTAGAGTATCCATAATCTTCAACATCTTTCATGGCATTATTCATATCAGACTTGTTCCAATCAGATCTTGGCTTTGACACTTTTTGTGTTGAAGGGCTCACTCTTATTGCTTGGACATTTACTTCTTCATGTGGTGTGTCATTGGCATCTTGAGGTGGGGTATTGATAGCCTCTTCTTCATGTTCTTCACTTGGCGGAAATCTTGCTCCCCTAATTTTGGCACATGCAGGTCTTACTCTTTTTGGAAGCTGCCTTCTCCTCATGATGTCAATAAAAACCTGCTAAGATAGATAAATTTACCAAACCGATGTAACTTACAACAATGAGATTTTTAGAATATTGAATCAACTAACGTAAAAGGAAGTGCAGCCATTTGATGTGAGTGCCTATGTTCTGAGCAATGGATACTTCAAAGATCAAAGGTGAAAATGGGTCTAGTACAGAGGAAGGCAATGTTATTGAAACAAATACAAATTTGAATTTATGACCAAATATACATCTACATGAAAAAGGCAGCATGCAATATAGTTGTATGCTTCCTTTTAATGTAGATGAATATTCACAAGTAATTCTGAGCTAAATTAATGAAACCTGTAGATGTATGTGTACATGTAGATTTATATTTACAAGTAATTCCAGGATAAATTGAAGAAATATGTATATGTATACTTACAAGTAATTACATGTTAGATGTATATTTTATGCTGCCTTTTCATGTAGTTGTATATTTTATGCTTCATTTTCATGTAACTGTATATTTTATGCTGCCTTTTCCTGTCGTTGTATATTCTGTAGATGTATATTTACATTCAGATGTGTATTCTGTAGATGTATTTTTACAAGTAGATGTATATTTCGTATATATCTATTTGTAAATATAGAGCCTTTCATTAATTTAGCCTGGAATTTCTTGTAAATATACGTCTACAGAACATACATCTACTTGTAAATATGAATTACAGATTTCATTAATTTAGTCTGGAATTACTTGTAAATATACATTACTTTTATTAATTTAGCCTACAAATACTTCTAAATATACACGTACACATTTCATTAATTTAGCCTAGAACTACTTGTAAATATACATCTACAAATTTCAGAGCAGTTAGCCTAGAATTACTTGTTAATATACATCTACATGAAAAGGCAACATAAAGTATGCACCAGCAAGTGGGTTACATGTCAGATTTGTTTGCAAAGTAGATTGGGCTGTAGAGAATTCTCAAGTGCTTCTTTTGACAGATTTTTGGGATTACCAGGTTTTTTACAGGCTCCCCTCCCATATATAGATTGACAAAAAAAAAAAAAATTAAATGAATGTGCATCAATATAACAACAGAGTTAAGAACTTACTATGTGGCACTATGATGTGGAATAACAGTTGATTACGGCAGCTTGGAACTGTAATTGTCATGCACTAGCAAAATAATACTAACTGAATAAAATTTCAGAGCAGTTGAGGAACTGGATTTATAGGAGATATGAAAAGTGTTGTAGTTGATTGATCCTTGTGCATCTTTTTGATTGGGTAAAATTGGTTGATCCTTGTGCTTGTTTTTGATTGGGTGAAACTGATAGGGGTGGATCAAGATTTATGATATTTTATTTCAATACTCATATTTGAAGTTCAATTTGATTTGATTTCTCATTTCAATTCAATCTTTGTTTCTTGAGCCTCACATTTGTTGAAAATATGCAGGTACATCATTTATGGGAGTAGCTGGTATAGAAAATGGTGAGAAAGTTAATGCTTAAAAGACAACTTGTATTTGAAAATGGTGCACTTTGGACTTATGCTTGTGAGAACCTACCCCAAAGTTTGTGTATGACAAGACCTTTTACACTGTAAAATGGGAACTTAAATTATATGAAAAGTGACATCAAATTGATATGATGATGTGGTATCAATTTTGTATAGGGATGAAATACAATTATATATCCTTGTATTAAATACATGTTGACTTTAAATTTGGCAAACATGGAAGTATAATATATGTTATTTTATGTTTAAAAATGATATCAAGTATTCTATTGTTGATAGATTCATGGTTGTACATGAAAAGTGACAGACACATCAGTTTTGAAGAGTGTTTGTACATTTATAGGATAGTATTCATTCAATTATTAATATTTTACTGTGTAAAAACTGGAGTCAAAGATGTCAACTACCCTCACCACTATTGGGTAATAAACTTGATACCTGTGTCTCTAAATGATTTGATAAAATTGATTTATATGTGCTTTCATGTTAGAAAAATTTACACACAAAATAGAAAAAACTCTGTGTAACCACCACATCCCATTATTCCCACATTCTAGTACCCAAAACAAAAGGTCCATTAACACCCGCTAGAGTTGAACTGTATTTGGTTGTCCTTTCCATACACCACCCCGTAATTGAAAAATGCCCATTGTAAAACACCATTTTTAGCATATCTTGTGATCAACGCACTCCAAGAGGCTATATTTCTTCCAGACATTTACAATTTGCGTGCTTGCTTCTCCACATTTTACATACATATCTACCAGAGCACTAAAAATGCACATGTGATTCCGACCTTGTCTAGTTCTCAATTTATGTTTTAAGAAATGTTATAAATTGTCAAAAACAATCATTTGTGTTAAAGACTTTAAAATGATCAATTTCATCTTTGGAATTACATTAAGATTTTCCACCAACAAAATTTCTGAAGTTTTTTTTCCAAATAAATAATTATATTTTGATCATGCAAATCAATTATGAATAAATTAATGAAGAGAGAACGTTTAAATTGACATTAAAGAAATTTGAGTTTCGATAGAAAGATCCAATATAAGTTTATCACTAATATAATTTCCGGTCTAAATATACAGTTTAATTTGTTTTTTGAAGTTGTAAAATAGAACTAAAACTGACAATAACTATCCACATACTGTTTCACTCGGAATGTTTCGGCTTCTGGGAATAGAGTTGCTTCTATCCTTTCATTCCTTTTAGAAACAGATAAGGTTAGGGCTAGGAGGAATACCTGTGAAATGTCGAGATGGTGTGCGCGTACCGTAGAGAAAGATCAGGTTGATTGCGAAGAACTCCTTTTTGTCTTGGAAGGACTACCTGCAAATAAGAACACAAGACCACAAGATTTTGATTAGACAATAAATGAGGAAACTGCCTTGGGCCCAGGAAATATAAAACTTCCTTTCGAAGGTGGTCAGTTTCCCTGCTAATATGAATTAACACAAAAGACTGTAAAATATCAATTAAATTACTTCGTTGAAACAGGTAGGGGAAAGGTTGATTTCTGGTTTTGAATCACAATAACCGATACCGGTTGCTGATAGCCGATACCGGTTGGGTTTACGATCTGTAGGTTGGTTGTTTTGTGGAGTGGTTGTGCTGTAGGGTAGCTATGTTGTTTGTAAGGCTGGTTTTATGGGTGATATTAGGAAATGAGATGATGAGAGATAAAAGAATGATAGTTAGATGCAATGGCACGCTGGGTAGTGGATTCAGGAATGGGTTTATGAGGACTGTGATTCAAAAAGCATAAGAAATGTTATAACAGAGGACATGCAAGATGTGACTTACTGGTTTTTGACGAAGATGCAAGTTGATCTCCTTTGCTGTAAACTCTTCTGGTTTCTTCACTCGTCTCTGCTCGGTCAAGTGAAGATCTGGACTCTGTTGATCGCTCCCAACGATCTCTGATTGATTCAAAAATCCTTCCCCCTTTTATTTTGGTTCGGGGAGCCCATTTACAGGGAGCAATAGGTTTTGATAGTCAAATCAACGAGACATCAATTGTCACCTTAGTTGGAGAAGGGAAGGGGAACTGGGGGGGGGGTGGGTTGGGTTGGGAGGTGGTGTCAGAGTTTGAACTGAAAGTGTGATAATATATCAATATGGTTGTAGGAGTTAGTAATTTAGGTGCATAACTATCAATGGACTGATATAAAGGCCAAGGATTAATTTCCAAATAGCATAGGTCTCATTTTAGGTATCTACTAGATCATCATCCTTTTTCTTCTAGATATTAAATATTTTTCCTTCTTCTTTTGACATGTTGAAGGTTCAAATTAAAGCCTCATGTCTATTTTCTTGACTCATGAAACAAAAAAAAAATGCCAAACCTTCGTAATCCAAATTTTGTATCTATGAAACAATAGTGGAGACATTTCAAACAAAAAAGGAAAGGGATTTAGTCATAGTAGACATCTAAAATGTCACATGGCTAATTACGATTAATTTGTCCCACAAATATCCTAACATCATCCCATATAATAATTAATCTCTTTCCTATAAATTAATTATTATTATTAATCCATTTTATCCTAATTAATTTATCATTTATCTAATTCTCATTAATCCTTTATCATTATTAAATCATTTTATCATTAATCTCTTTAACTCATTATTATATCCCATTATTATCCTATTTTAATCCTTATTATCATTTTCTAGGAATTTAATATTCCTACATCTACCTACCCACCTACCCTACACATCCCTATACACTAGTCCTTTCCATGTAATCTCACCCTAATCACATTTATTAACCTAATTTAATTAAATCCTAATCATATCCTCACATCTAATCTAATGGCTAATCATATCCTCTACCTCTAAATCTAAAGGCTTCAAATTTATATACATCTCCTCCATTGAATTTTTAATTCAATGGAAGCTTCTCCTCCATAAAAATTCTAGAATTTTCCATTCTAGAATTCATCCAATCCTCACATGCACTCTCCACCATTGATCCAAATCCAACTTGGCTTCATCCTAGCCATTGAATCCTCCACTACCACAAACTATAAATTGAGCTCTCCTCCTCCATGAGAGCTAGAGATGGAAAATCTTAAGAAAATCCATATCAAATTATCTCTCTTAATCAATCATCCCATTTCATCTCTATCATCTATTCAATCATTTAATAATTTTCTATCTTCAATCAATAATCCAAGCACAATAAATTTACCCTTTATCATTTTAAATTTATCATTTATCAATCAAATTAATCCTCTTAACATTAATCCAATAATCACTTTCATCTTCATTATTATATCATATTATCCTATTAATAATATTAACATTTTTTAGGAATTTAATATTCCTACATCTACCTCCCACTTTCCCTACACATCCCTACACCTAGCCTTTCCATGTAACCTCACCCCTAATTTCATTTATTAACCTAATCTAATTCTAATCCTAATCACATCCTCACACCTCTAAATCTAGAGGCTTCTATTTTTAGAAGTCTCTCTAACCTTCTCCTTCCATTGAATTTTTAATTCAATGGAAACTTTTTCCCTCCATGAATTTTGAATTCAAATTCTAGAATCCTCACATGCATTCTCCACCCTTGATCCAAATCCAACTTGGCTTCATCCTAGCCATTGAATCCTCCACCCCTCAATTATAAATTTAGCTCTCCCCTCCTCCATGAGAGATTAGTTGGGAAAATGTGAAAATCCATAACAAATACTCTTCTTAATAACTTTTATCAATCAATCAATCAATTCTATCATCTACAATCTATCATCTAATCAATCAATTCATCAATTCATCAATCATCAGCAATCCAAAGGCAATCAAGGGGAGGTGTTGCTCAAGTGTCTCCACCAAATATGAAGCAAAGTGTAATACATCAATAAAGATAAAATCAAACACATCAAAGGAGGATCTTTACAACTTTTATATAAGCGCAGGTATTGAATTCTCTCCTTCTTTCCATCCATTGCTCTATCTAAGGTTTTGTTTGAGAAGATTAGATTAGGAAAGAATTAATTTTGTTTTTTCTTTGCATTCATACTCACTAATATTTTCTTACATTACATTTTTATTCCCACCATGGGGCTTACCCCCCATTTTTCATCATTTCTAATCTTGTTTGATCCCTTACATAGGTTGTCCAAGTTTTAAGAACAAGGTCGATTTACCCCTTCAAAATTGAAATTTCAAACTCAAATTTAATAAGCATGAAACAATGTGTAGCCTTTTCTCTATGTATTGGCACCTATGCAGCATATAATGGATTTTGCAAATCTAAAATTTTATACCTATGCATGAACTTTTGGTGCCTTGCATCAATACTTTGGTGCCTTATGAAAAATGTTAATACTTTCAACTCCTTTGTTGTAACTTAAAACCTAAAATTGTATTTAACCTGTTTTTTCACCTGTTTTTTCATTTTTTTTCATAAATGGAACATCTCCATGTTCACATAATTTCTTGTAATAAAATGCTTCAACCCTATGCATAAATTTTCACCCCTTTGTTTAGGGGTTTTTGTCAATTCTCCTTTAAATTTGATCCTTTTTCCTACCTTTTTTGTTTTGACCTTTTTCTTGGGGTTTGTCATATGAACCTATTTACTAATGGTGTATTTGCAAAATATTAGGAGCACTATGCAGGATATACTTCAACCTTGCAAATTTTAATGCCTTTTTTTAGCCTTTGAAACTCTGAAATTGCATTTTTGTCCATGTTTTTACCCCGTTTTAGTCTTTTGTCATATAGTGGCATCTATGCTACACATAATGACACCTATGATCTAAAGTGGGTATTTTTTTGGAAAATAGCCTTTTTCATACTTTGTAATTGCACTATGCCCTGTGTAATCAGTGCCTTTGCAGAATCAGAGTTTTTTCTTACAACTAACAATCTAATCCTTTTTTCAAAGTGTTTTTGGTGACTTTTTGAAGTAGGTCTAACATTTTATTTTTGTAGGTTTATTGTAGAAAAAGGGGATATTCCATCCATAACATTTATCTAACCTTTTTTTGTGATTTTAGGATTGAAAACTACTAATCCTTTTGTTTTGTAGCTCGTTTAGTCCAAGATATTGGGTTCAAAAATCAAACTACTAACCCTTGTTTTGTAGGGCCTCCTCTTGAAGACCCAATCATCAAACTAATAATATTTATCATTTCATTTTATCATCTTATATCTATATTAATCATCTTATTTATCATCCTTTTGTGTTTTTCCCTTTGTTTCTTGTTCATCCCGAAGGTGAAACCATGTATGCTCTCCTCTCGCATCCTAGGATGATCTTGAGGATCAAAAGTGGCTAGCCTTCCCATTTTTTATTTTATAGGGGAAACGTGACATGGAAGTGATATCCACACACTTTCCATAGTCCTAGGGGTCTCATGACCATGGGCTTCATCTCCACGCATGTAGACACACCTCGTGTTCTGGCAGGGTATATAAATTCTTAGACAACTATCATTATTGGCTAAGCACTTGCTTGTTTTAAGAGCAGTGTGAAGTGAGGGGATTCCACATCCCAATACCCAAGCCTTAGACAACATCCTTACAACATGGAATTGGGCCCCACGTACCACAAGGTATATCAGGGATGCCCCTAGTGAGCTTGTACATCCTAGACTAGGTAACCTTTTGGCCACATATTGAGCTATAGTGCAAGGAGGCCGCACTCCCCAAGATCACTCACTAGCCGACCCCACATTGACACATAGGTGGAGATCCAATTGTGGCACCATCATCGGTGTGTGGTATTGAAATTGGGTATAGCTTGATTGCAATCCCACTTGACTAGTTAGGGTGTGTGTTGCATGTTTTTTGTGTGCTTGTGAACACCCTTAACCATCCTATCACATTAAAATTTTAATCAATCAAACATCATCATAATCAACCATCCTTAATCACACAATCCCAAATCCAAATCCCATCACCATCCTTAATCAACCAAACCTAATCCATAGCATCTAATCCCTCACACATCCTATCAAACCATGGCCTTTGATCCTCAATCCCCATCCTCTCTTGAAACCAACATCCAAAACCCTACCTCTTTTCTAAATCCATTTATCAAGCTATCCCATCATCCTCCAGACATCAAATTCAACCATATCGGTTTGACAATGAAGTCCCACACACTATCCAACACCTTAATAAAAAAATATCAAATCTCACATCCTACCTTAACCAATCCTCTCCTCATCCAAATCAACCATCCCATGTTGATCCTAACATCCTAAAAACCATCCAACAACTCAATCAAAAAATATCCAATCTTAAATCATTAAACAATCACCTCCTAAACCATCATCTCCCAACCAACCCCATCCACAATTTCCCCTTCCTAAGATCCCTACCCCTCACCCCATTGACTTCCTCTTTGAGGAACCTAAATCATCTCAATCCACACCTCAACCTAATCAACATAAACCACTATCCCCACAAGCCAATTACATTGACTTTTACCAACCTCACTAACTTTGACCTAGACCAAGAGGACCTCCTTTATGTCCTTGCTAATCTAGCCACCAATCCCAAGCCCGCACAACCATCCCAAACCCAACCTCCAAATCCCCTATCAATCATCATGACCTACACCTTCCTCCCATCAAAACTCATGCAAATAATCCACCACCATCCAAAATCTCAACTCCTAAATCCAATCATCATAAAACCTATAATCGAGTCCCATTCACATATCCACAACAATCCCAACAACTTAACCCAAAATTATTATCCCCCACATCTCATCTTAGTCCTCCATCCTCGTCATCTTCATCATCCCAATCCAATCCTATGGAATTTCTCCTAGATAGTCCCACATCCCCTAATCCACCATCAAATTCAGCCTCTAAGCTATTTCATCCCCTCCATCACCTAAGCCCAATCCTATCAAAACTATCTCATCCACCATGACTCCTAAGTCACCCTCATCCCCTTCTACCCCCAATCCTAAACCATCTAATGTGGCTCCTACACCACCCTCATCCTCTTCATCCACACCTAATCCTATCTTACCCCCTTCATCACCTAAACCTAACACTATCCTATCCTCTAATCCTATTTCATCTCCACCATCCCCCAATCCTAAAACATCTAACGTGACTCCTAAGTCACCAACTCCTAAACCTAAAAATCCAATCAATCCTCTCCCCACCCCATCTCCTACCCAATCTAATGAGGCTCCTATGCCACCTTCATCTACTTCATCCCCTAAATAAACATAATCTAATGTGGTTCCTACACCACACCCATCTCCCAAATCCCTTCATCCCCAACATCACCCAAATCTAATGTGACCCCCATATCATACCCATCCCATTCATCTAAATCTACCCCATCCCCTTCATCTACATCTACTAATCCCAAACAATCTAATCCTAAGCCAAAACCATCTACCTCAAAACCACATACTCCAACCAATCCAAAATCAACCAAATCTACTTTGGCCTCCAAGCCCAAACCATCCACTTCGGCCCCCAGGCCTAATCCATCCCCTTCATCTTCTAAGCCACAACAATATAATCCAACTCATAAATCCAAATCAACCAAAACATCTCATAATCCACCCAATCCTACACCTTTACTTCCTACTCCCCCAAAACCATTTAACCCAAACCACTTCACTCCTTTAGGAGAATCCTTGACCACCATCTTCCATCATCTAAAAACCTTCAACATGATCATCCATCCCCCAATAAAATCACACGATCAAAACCTTCCCAAACCATCTTGGTATCAGGAACACTATTATTGTGACTTCCATCACACCCATGGACATTCGACCAATCGTTGCATGCAATTTAGGTCTTATGTCCAAAACCTCATTAACCAAGGAATTCTTATCCTTGTACCTCTTTATCCACCACCTTTCCATCCCAATCCTCTCCCTAACCATCATCCACCATCCAAATCCCACTCGACATCCAAACATCGTCAGCCATCCAAATCTCATCGTACATCCAAACATCCCTCACCAACCAAAAACCAAAACAAATCTCACCTCCCATCCTTTGTTAAGTCTGACCTCTTAGCGGATGAAAAAAATACAACTCCCTAGTCTCATGATGACCACATGGCATCATCTTCCCCATCCACTTCATATCCTATAGCCAAAAATATGTTTACTAATATGAAACATCGAGGCAAAGGCTTAGGCATCCATGAATAAGGCATTCATGAACCCATCTCCCTTCATCAAAATCTAGGTCATTTAGGCTTAGGGTATAAACCTAACACTAACAACATCCCTCCCACTACTCCATCACAACCCATTTCTACCACTCCTCTTGTTGATCCTACCATCCCAACCACTCAACCCAATCACAAATCATTTAATCCCCCTACAAATACCAAACACCTAAAAATGGATTGAGCACATAATTCATCACCTACGCATGGATATTATTTCCTTCCCACCCATCCTCCTTCCATCCAACATCCAAATCCCTTTGCATCTAATCCATTCTTATCATCACATCCATTCATATCCTCTTCCAATCCATTCATTTAAACACTTGATCATCTTGCTCACACATGTTGTAAGACAATAGTACCTACTACAACCATGTGACCTTGGTCTATCATTACCTCCAACATTCAAGCACAATTGTCCTCCTAGAGATCCACACACTTTAACACACTTAATCAACTTGTGGTGAAGACCCTTGGGCATGTCTTTTGACACTCTAGCCAATGTCATCTCCACACTCATTTCCATCCCCCATCAAGCCACTAGTGATTCTTAACCCCTTGAGAGTTCTCAAGAGAGTGGAACCTCTTTATGCAAAAAAATCCAAATATCAAAAAGAAAAAAATCATATCAAAATTAAAAATATCAAATAAAATCCACCTCAAGACTCTCTCTAGGGGTGTTTCCAGCATCTCTACTGGGACTATGGATGCCTGGCCAGTAGTAGAGCAATGTTGTGACAAGAATCAAATGCATCTCCATCGAGGCTATGGACATCTGGATGGCAATGGAGCAATGCATGACTTAGCCTTCTTTTCACCCTCCATCCACCTATTTGACTTAATCACTCCCTATACATTGGCTAGTTTGTCTTCACATACTACCCATTAAGTCTTCACTTCAAGTGGTAATTAACCATCACAATCACACACACTTTGATCTTGCAGAGACATAGGGCTCACATGTTGCTAGGTATTGTTTAGACCTTGGTCACACTTTTGTTTTAGTCCAACTCTTTCCTTACAACATGTGTTGTTAGGCTCATCTTTTGTTCATCACTGATGTTATTTTCCTTCCATCCATCACATCCACATCCTTTTTCCCTTGGATCAAACATCTTTGGGTAGATGATGATCCTTTCCTTTTCATCCAATCCTCCTCATGTCCCTTTTCAACTGTCATCATCATGACTGGGGGAAGCCTTACTACCATCCACTAGGGGCATCATCCATTTTAGATACCCCTCACTTCCCATCCTACCCTACACCTTGGGGGCCAATCAAACCCATCCATCCATCCACACAGCCACCCTACTTTACACTTGGGGGCACACCACATCTATCCCTCAATCCATCCCCCTATACCTAGGGGCATATCTTATCATCTTCCATATCCCCCATCTTATCCTATACCACATCCCTCATCCTATCTATCTATCTCCCATCCCACATCCCATCTAATCCTAACCTATCAACCAATCCTATCCTATCCAACCTATCCAATTTCCCTCAATCCTTCCCTTTCATCCTACCCAAACACACTTTGGGACTTATAGGAGAAAGTCACATCCCACCTTACATCCCTTCCCATCCCCCCCATGAGCTATCCCATCCTAAATCCTTTCCCCCATCTAACATCATCTTACCTATCTCAACCATTCAAATAATCCAACCCAAATCCAAAATCTCAACATCCAACATCAAATAATCTAAACATCCAAAATCCAAAATCTAAAATTCAAACATTCAAAAAAATACAAAAATGCAATGTGTGTGTTTTTGCTTGTGTGTGTTTGCTTGCTTTTTTCATTTACATTTTGGCCAATGATATGAGGCCCATTTTGTTTCTTTTTCTTTACATGGTCCAATGATATGAGGACCATATTTTTTGTATTAATCTTTCCAATGATATGAGGACACAGGTATTTAGTAATTCAATCATCATGGTCTTTATACCTTGGTGCATTTTTCTCTATGCCACATCACTAATCACATTGCTAATGATGATAAGTAGTGGGCACTTTATGGTAGAACACCCCCTTCTATCATCATATATCATCATCCACACCTAATCCTCATCATCATCTAGCTATCTAACCTCTTCGTCATCATATCCAATCAATCATTTATCAATCAATCAATATCCACATCCAATAATTAACAAATTATAGATTTACAAAATAATAGCCCGAAGATTATAAATTATGATGTGCAGTTAATTAAACATCGATTTAGCTTAATTATAGATCACAGATTACAGAGATTAATTAACCATAGATAAAAGTAAAATAACAGGAAATAAAGATGAGACAGAGAACACCATATTTAAAGTGGGGAAACCCAAAGGAAAAAAACCCCACTGAATAAAGCAATGTCTATATTAAGAATTTATCATAGACTTTAACCCAACACTTCCACTTCACTCTTTGATCTCACAAGATAACAGCCCAATGTCTTGCAGTATAACAACTCGCATATATGTATCATTTTTTTAGATAGATAGATAGATACCAATCCCATGAGGGATCATACTATATATATATTTAATAAATTTAGTCGGTCTTTCACATTGCTTAAAAAAGAGTGAAACAATATTACCTCTCTCCCATCCTATATATATATATATATATATATATATATATATATATATAGGATGGGAACAGTCATACCATTTCACTCTTTTTTAAGCTGTGAAAGACCGACTAAGTTTATTAAATAAAATTTTAATAAAAGGGTCGTAAGTGGTTGTCCACCAAAATGGTATCCCCACTTGACATTATCAACCCCAACACTCCCCCTTAATGTTAAGTGGTGAAAACAAAACAAGACATGCCAAGTTTACCTTTTTTTACAAAAGTATTTATAGTTCCAAGAATCAACAACAGTGACTTTGGCTGGCATGTAAACAAGGGAAATCATACAAATCTTCCCATATAGAAATTCTTAAGACCAGTGATTTATGTATAAAGAATTATATCAGATTATGGAGCCTTAAGGCATACCCATAACTAATGCTTCTCTGGGATTTACAAGTAACTTCACATAGTGTGACACATTTACTTATTACAAAATGGAGGAAGTATTGGAAGTTTACAACAATCTGTTAAGAGGTGGAATTTCATGCACACTCCCCCTCAATGACAACTATGATAGGACCCAACAAGGATGAAATTTTAGAACTTGAAAGAAACACATAAAGGCTTGGTGAAGATATCTGCAACTTGATCTTTAGTAGAGAAAAACTTGAGATCAATATCACCATTCAGGACTTTCTCTCGAATAAAGTGCATATGAACTTCAATATGCTTTGTCCTTTGATGTTGAACTAGATTATTTGCAAGAGAAATGAAATCTAACTGTCACATAGAAGATTAGTGCTCCCTTTAACGCCCATGTGTACTTCATCCAACAGTCTTTTCAGCCACATAGCTTCCTTTTGCAGCTTTCATAACACTTCTATACTCTGCTTCAGTAGAAGAGATAGAAACTATTGGTAGCTTATTTCTACTCTAAGTGATGACATTTGCACCCAACATGAAAACATATCTAGAAGTAGAATTTCTATTTGCAGCATGATCATAATCATAATAGCCAAATAATTGTGCATCATTACAAGAAGAATAAAATAGACCATAATTAATTGTTCCTTTAATATATTTTAAAATTATTTTTTCCATTTTCCAATGATCCTCATAAGGTTATTGCATAAATATTGAAACTACTCCTACTGCATAAGAAATATCAGGTCTAGTAATAGTCAAATAAATTAGACTACCAACTAGCTGCCTATATAGAGTAGGATCAAATTTAGCACAAGCTACTTTAGGATCTAATTTAACACCAACTTTCAATAGGAATGGAAATAGGATTACAATCAATCATGTTAAATATTCTAAGAAAATTCATAACATAATGAGATTGAGATGCAATAATAGACTTATGATCTTGAAATATAACCATGCCAAGAAAATGATTTTAAACCTAAATCAGTCATTTCAAAATGTTGTTTTAACTTTTCTTTGATTCTAACAATTAAATTTCTATCACTTCTAGTAATCAAAATATCAAATATATCAACATACAAGACAATAATGATAATATGATTGTTTTCAAACTTAACAAATAAATCATTATCAGAACAGTAGTTAGAAAACCAAGATCTTGAAATAAACTATTAATTTTAGCATACCAAGCTCTAGGAGCTTGCTTAAGACCATACAAAGACTTTTTAAGCTTATAGACATAAAGTTCCTTACCAGGTTCTTCAAAACCTTTAGGTTGACTCATGTAGATTTCTTATTTTAAGTCACCATTTAAAAATGTATTTTTAGCATCCATTTGGTGAATCTCCCAACCATATTGGGTAGCCAAAGCAAGAAGAATTCTAACAATGCTCATTTTAGCCACTCGAGAAAAAGTCTCAACGTAGTCAAGACCAAGTTTCTGAGTGAAACCATGAGCTACCAGCCTTTCCTTGCATTTTTCAATTTCCATCCTAGAGAGTTATATTTGATTTTATACAACCACACAGATCCTACAATGCTTCTATTAGAAGGAGGAGGGACTAGTTCCTAGGTGTTATTTTTAATCAAAGCATTATATTCATCTTTCATAGCCTAAATCCATCTATTATCTTGATAGGAGCTCTTCAAAATATTTTGGTTCAACCTCATAGAGGGTCATCAAGGAATGATAAGTATGTTGACTATGAGTTACCTTTCTAAGACTAACATGATTAGACTTTAACAATATTTTGAGCCCATTAAGGAATCTTAGATGTAAGACATTTTAAGATTACTCCCCCTTAATCTCCATCATATCTAGATCAGGATAATCAGCCTATTGAACTTATATTTCCATAATGTTAGGAGAGAGGATTATAAGGCTCTATCTTAGAGAAATAGAGGATTGTTCATGAGAAGCATCACATAATGTCTTTTCTAAGACTCTGAAACATTAGTATTTTCTACTATGTCATGCTTGAAAGGATCATAAAATCTCAATCCTTTAGTTATACAACCATAGCCAACAAAAATACAAGAGGAGGATTTTGGATCAAGGATCTTTCCTATTTATCTTTAGGAATAAAGATAGAAGCAGGACTACCAA
Source organism: Taxus chinensis (assembly GCA_019776745.2). NCBI lineage: Eukaryota > Viridiplantae > Streptophyta > Pinopsida > Cupressales > Taxaceae > Taxus > Taxus chinensis. Next base: position 11,481 of record JAHRHJ020003682.1, on the reverse strand, counting down.
ATATCTCTTAAGAAGAGAAATATCTTAGTTTTTGCTTTGTCCATACCTCATGAGGAGTAGCTTGATGAAGAGATATTTAAGGCACTCTATTAGATTTCTATATAGAACTAAAATATTAATGCTTCATCCCATAGAAAATTAGGCACATTAGAAGCATGAATCATAGTCCTAGCCATTTCTAAGGAAGTCCTATTTTTTTTTCTACAATGCCATTTTGTTGAGGGGAATAGGGAGTAGTCAACTCTCTTTGAATCCCACATGACACACAGAACTCATCAAAATTTTTGCTAACATATCACCTCCATTATCAGTCCTAATTTCTTAATTTTCATATTAGAAGAATTTTCAACTAAAACTTTAAATTCTTGAAACTTAGACAAGACATCAAACTTAATTCTTAATGAAATAAGACCAAGTCATTCTAGAGAAAACATCAATAAAGCATAAAACATACAAGACTCCACTGAGAGAAGGAACTTTGAGTGGACCTCTCACATCACTATGAATCAGTTCTAATAACTGAGAAGAATTGGGATCATGATGTTTGTGAAATGGTTCAAAATGTTACTTACCACTTAAGAAACTTTCACATGTTTCATGATCTGACTTCATATTTGGAAGACCAACAACAAGATTAAGTCTAGACATTTCATACAAATTTTTTGAAATTTACATGACCTAATATTTCATGCCAAAGTTGAATATCATTTCTAGAAGAGGAAGAAAAGAAAGATTCAGACACAAATCCATTAAAAATATATAAGCCTTTTTTTAATACCAGAAGCAATAGCATTATTGAGATTATATTTTACATACCATTTATCTTGTGGCAAAACAACTTTACAATTTTATTTAGTTAATTGAGAAAAAGACAAAAGATTCTTTTTCAACTAAGGAACATATAAGACATTCCTAATTACACCATTTTCCAATTTGACATTTCCACAAGCTTCAGATCTAATGATGAAGTTATCTCCTAGATATATGTTTTCCTCACATTTAACAACATTTAAGAAGATACCAGACATACAGGTCATGTGCCTAGAGGCATCACTATCTAGGATCCATTCATTTTCATTTGAAGTTGAAAGGGCAGTATACACGGCAATAGACTGCTCAACAACATTTTCATGATTTTGGATTGCTGATCTTTCTTATAACATATTAGGCTTGTTTTTAGCATTCTTGACTTGATTTTTTAGTTTTTACTCTACAATCAGATCTTTATGTCCAAATTTTGCACACTTGTTGCAAGTTCCATTAAATTTGACTATAAAGTTCTGATTGTTCTTAACATAATTAGACTTAGGATTTGCTTTAAATTTTGATATGATATTTGACTTCTGATTAAGATTAGTATTATTCCTATTATGAGTAGACTTATGATTTTGAGATAAAGAATATTTGAGAAGCAATCTCTTTTGAATCAAATTTAATCCATTTCATATTCTTCATGAATTAACATGAGAAGAAAGTGTCTAAATCAAGGAAGATCATTCTCATTTTGATATTTAGATTTAAGAATAGAGATATAATTTCTAAACTTTTCATGAATATTTATTTGAATAATGAAATACATAAATCTTATCTTGAAACATTTGTAGTTACTAGGGCATCTAATTGAGCTTTAATGTTCTTGATTTTAGCTAAATAATTGACCTTTTTTCTCATCCCCTTTTAGGAGTTGTAAACAGTTCTAAAATTAGCTTAATTATCTTGATGGTTGACTGCCTTCATGCATAGTTCTGAATTGTTTCCAGAGAATCAACAGATAAATTATATGATCTATATGCATTAAAAATTCATCTAGTCATGCTTTCATCAATAGGATGTTACATCCACTTGGAGATCATTTTCATCCATTAGATCCATCACAAGGACAAGGATGGTTCTGTTAGGTTGTGGAGCCTATTTTCATGTGTAGAAAGTGTTACACCTACTATGTGTTACACTAAGAGTACTGTTTACACTTTTCATGTGATCCTCATCGGGGTTCGGGGGCGTAGCCCTCGAATTTTTTTTTTAGGCGTAAATTTTTTTTGGCCTAAAAAATGCACCCGACATATCGGGAAACGTGCTCTTCTCATATGGGAATTTTTTTTGACCAATAGGTTTATGGGACGGTTTTGCCCTGGTTTTGATACCCATGGTTTTGTAAAAATGCTTAAGCAGTTGTCTATTTATATGGTCTTATGCATATGATAGATGTACAAGCAAATGTATTGCAGATGTGTTTTGAATTCAGGTGTGAATTTTGTAGAGTTTGTTGAGCATAGCTCCAAACGGATCTGGGTATTGTATTGAGAGAGTGGAGGCTTGTAATAAAATTTGAGCAAGTGATTCTTGGTGGACGTAGCCCAAATTGGGTGAACCACGTTAAATAATGTCTCTTTGTGTTGTGTTATTTTATTCTGCAATTTTATTTGAGATCTGTAATAATTTCTGCATATTAGTTTCTACTGTTGCGATTCTGTGAGGGATTATTCCACATATTTTATCCCTTATTTCCTAATAATTGGTATCAGAGCCTGGTTTGGTTTGCTAAAGTGTTGAATCGCAGGGAAAGTTTTTAGCTTGAGTGGGAGCTATGGCAGATGATGGAAGATCTAGGGTTGATAAATTCAATGGGCAGAATTTTAGTCTTTGGAAGATGTAGATGGAAGATTACCTTTATCAGAAGGATCTTTATACTCCATTGTCTGAGAAGGTGAACAAACCCTCGAGTATGACAGATGTGGAATGGGATTTGTTGGATCGGAAGGCACTTGGAATGATCCGGCTGTGTCTTGCATCTTTGGTATTTTTTAATGTTTCAAAGGAAAAGACTACAAAAGATCTAATGGATGCATTAGGGAAGTTGTATGAAAAACCCTCTTCCTCTAACAAGATATTTTTAATGAAAAAGTTGTTTAATATGAAGATGTTTGAGAATAGTTCAGTAGCAGATCATTTAAATGATTTCAATATGGTTGTGAATATGCTAGCTTCGGTTACAATAGAATTTGATGAAGAAGTTAGGGATTTATTAATTTTGTGCTCTTTACCTGAGAGTTGGAATAGCCTGGTAATGGCGGTAAGTAACTTGGTTCCAGCTAACTTGAAGTTGAAGTTTGAGGATGTTGTAGGGGTGATTCTAAGCGAGGAAATGTGAAGAAAAAGCTCTGGGGAATCTTCTAATTCAGGGAATGTTTTGACAGTGGAAACTAGAGGGAGACAGAAGAATAGAGGAAACCATGGAAAATCAAAAGATCGGGAAAGGTCAAAATCCAAGAACAAGATTGTATGCTGGAATTGTGGAAAGCCTGGGCATGTAAAGAAGGACTGTTGGGAGCTTCGGGATAAGAAGAAACAACAGGAAGAAAACAAGGAGGAAAATGTGGCAATGGGTAATGTATGTCAGGATGCTTTGATTCTTTCTTTGCACAATATTACTGAATCTTGGGTTTTAGATTCAGGGGCTTCTTTTCATGCTTCTCCACATAGGCATTATTTTGTTGATTATGTTCAAGGAGATTTTGGGCATGTTTTTCTTGGTGATGATGAGCCTTGCAGCATAGTTGGAAAAGGTTCTGTTCAGGTTAAGATGTAGAATGGGAATACTTGGCTATTGAAGGATGTCAAACATGTGCCTACATTAAGGAGAAATTTGATATCGGCAGGGCAGTTGGGAAGTGATGGTTGTACTATGATATTTACAGTAGACTCTTGGAAGGTTACCAAGGGTGCTCTTGTGGTGGCAAGAGGTAAGAAGGTTGGAACCTTGTATTTAACCACTGATAGTACTAATGATTGTAATCTTGTGGCTTCAGATGCAGATACAACATTATGGCACTATAGGCTTAGTCATATGAGCCATAAGGGCATGAACATCATAAAGAAGAATTTGCCTAGATATACAGAAACAGGTTTGGATTTCTGTGAGAACTGCATATATGGGAAACAGAAGTGAGTAAGGTTTCTCAAGGTTGGACCTACAAAGAAAGAGAGTAAGTTAGAGCTGGTACATTCTGATGTGTGGGGGCCAGCTCAGGTATCATCTCTTGGGGGTTCAAGTTATTATGTTACTGTTGTTGCAAATCAGCAGCACCCCTGGATGTAAATCAGGTTTCTAAGTTGATGTTTCAGGCATCCAGTGTGATTGCACAACATTGAAACCTCTCTCCAAGTGTGGGACTTGTAAAATGAGAGAGGAATCTCCAGATTAGAGGCTGGTTCCTCAAACTCCTCTGATCAGATCTGTTATTTGCACAATTGCAGAGGTTTGAATCCTAATCCTACTCTAAATTCCAAGGAGACAGAGATAGAAAGTGCAAAAATTGAAACTAAACTAATAGGTGATACACCAAAGGAGTGGTGAACACTTCTTGTTCATGAAAATTGACACAATTTCATAAAATGCAACATGAAACATCATACACAGGCTGATAAGATGTAATTAGAGGTCTGAAATGAAGCAAGACAATACAAACAAAGGACTGAAAATTGATCACAGAGTCTGCACTGTCATTTTTCACTGTCAAAATCCTTGCATTTGCAACATCAAAGAGGCAGAAACCTGTTACAATCATGAAGAAGGTCTGATACTTGCAAAAATCACTTGTTGAAGGTGAAAGAAGAAGCTTGCTATCCAAAAAAAAATGTTCAACCTCAAAAAATGAGCTAAATATGGCTTTTACAATGCATGGGTCGAGCCCAGGAGAGAAAAAATGTGTAAAAAATGGGAAGCCATTCCCCATTGAATGAAGATGCATTAAAACAGCATGGGCATCCTTACAGACCCATGCCCTGACATTTTTGGCCATGCTGAAGAAGAATGCGACCCATTTTGCATTAAAACTGGTTGTTGAAACGTCATTTCTGGCCATTACCACGTGCCAGAGGTGTTTCTTGATTTTATCTCTCCAAACTCAACCAAAATGCAAAATTGACCCTGGAATCATGTAGATAATTTCACCATCTTTCCATTGATATAAAGAACGTGAAAATCTGAGCTCTGGATCGAAAGATATGGCGATTTGAAAATTTAGGGCAAAAACAGGCCAAAATCGGATCGGCGGGCAAAAGTTTGAATTTTTACCCATTTGGTCTTTGGAAAAAATTTTCAAATTTTCCCCGCGCTCCACCACTCCAGGTGCCACATGGTGGCTTCCTATTGGCCACGGGCCTCCTAAGGGAAAATTTCCCACAAAAACTCCGCCGAGCCATAACTTGAAAAATATGAGGAGTTAGGAGGAAAACTTTACCTTTCTGGAAAGCTGAGAGAGAGCTCTATCCAATGGTGCCATTTTTAGAAAGATTTGAGTGCCTAAAAATAAAAAATGGAGACTGAGGCACAAGAGAGGTAAGAACACAAGGAGTTAGCCACAAAAATGAGCAGGGGCACATTTTGGATAACAATTTTGGCGACTCAGAGGGGTCATCTGCCTGCTAGATGAAGATACCAGTTGCCTGAAGCAGCCCATTGGGCATGGAGTCATAAAATTTTCTGTTCGAAACCCCAACTGACTTAGAATGTTGCAAGGAGGAAGATGGAATATCACCTGATGGAAGCAAGGACTGCAAAACATCTCCAGGGATAGCAAGCCTGTGCCAAAGCACTTAGGGAAAGCAAAACAACCTACAACAAAACAATGTGCACAAGCACTTGGAGGAATGAAAACCTAAGCTAATATTTACAAGGTGGAGAATTTCCCTTTAGTAGCAATGCTTTAGATAGATTCCATTGACTGGAATCTGCAGTTCTTCGCCATCCAATGAAGACAATTGGAAGGCATTGTTGTCCTTACACTTTGTGACCATGTATGGGCCACTCCAAATGGCATCAAATTTTGAATGCCTTCCCGGTTTTTCTCTATCTGCATCCCATTTTAACACTAGATCTCCAACTTGGAAAGATCTACTCTTGGCCTTCCTATCAAAGGTCTTCTTGATCAAAGCTTGATCCTTCTCCATTGCTTGGGATGCCTGATCTCTGATCTCTTGGAGCTCCATCAACTCTGCATATCTCACCTCCATGGGCCCAAACTCTAGCAACTCTAACTGCTTCATGAGTTCCAATGTTGGCAACTCAAGTGACATGGGCAAGATTGCCTCTCTTCCATAAACAAGCCTGAATGGAGAGTTACCTGTGGATCTCTTGGGAGTTATCCTATCAGCCCATAAGGCTGATTTCAGTTTGGTATGCCAAGACCTCTGATTCTCATCAAGAGTCCTCCTAATGATCCTCAACAAGTTCTTGTTTGTAGATTCAGCCTGGCCATTACCCTGAGGGTAGTAGTTTGATGAAGTACTTAGGTAGATCCCGTTCTTGACAGCCCACTCAGTCACCTTGGATCCAATGAATGCTAATGCATTATCTGAGATTATTGTAGTAGGTATGCCAAATCTGGTTACTATCCCCTCATAGAAGTCTAAGATGCTAGACTCATTTGCTTCCTTGAGTGCTACTGCTTCAGTCCACTTGGTGAAGTAGTCTGTGGCTGTCAAAATCCACTTATGCCCTTGGCTTGAATTGGGATTAATGACTCCAATGAAGTCCAAACCCCATTGCATGAATGGCTGGTCAACTGAAATTGGATGCAATGGAAGGGCAGCAAGCCTCTCTTTACCTGTGAAGAATGCACAATTCTTGCACCTTTTGATCCACGCAAAGCAATCACTGAAAATCTTGGGCCAATAATAACCAGCCTTCATGATTTTTAGAGCTGTCACTCTTGGTGCAAAATGACCACCAGCTGGTCCACCATGGAACTCTTCCAACACCCTATGAATCTGATTTGTGCTAATGCATCTCAGCAGCACTCCATTCACATCTTTCTTGAACAAAACACCGTCTACTATGGCATATGGGACAGCCTGCAATCTGAAGTGTCTTCTTTGGGTTTTGTTCATCTCTGGAGGGCATAGGCCTATGCTTAGGAAGTGCATTATACCTTGGGTCCAGCAAGGAGTGGGGACAACATTATCCTCTTCTTGAGTGCTACCTTGCACATGGCTGTCTTGAACTGTCAAAACAGCCTCTTCTTTATTGCATACTCCTTTTTGCTTGCCCAGAATCAGCTGCTCACACAATCCTTTTCCTCTTACCAGCTTGGTGACCTTGATCTCAATGTCATACTCCATGACACGAGTGATCCAACCTGCCCTTTTCTCATTCAAATCCTTGTTGAGGAGGAAGTCCTTTACTCCCGCATGAGAGACCAACAACTGAACCTTGTTGTTTGAGACTAGATGCTTGAATTTCTTCAAGCTTCTGATTACTGCAAGTACATGCTTCTCAATAAAAGAATATCTCACCTCATAGTCATCTAGGCTTTGGCTGAAGAAAGCAATTGGCTGCTCATCATTGTCCTTGTTCTGCTGTACCAAAATGGCAGAAATGGTATCATTACCCCCAAATGCATAGAGGATGAAATCCTTGGAGAAGTCCGGGTTGATGAAAGTTGGTGCTTGAGAGATGGCTTCTTTGATTGCTTCAAAACTCTCCTTGCCTTCTGCTGTCCATTTGAAAGCCATGCTTTTCTTCAACATCTTGGTGATAGGTTTGACAAGGGCTGCAAAATCTGGGACAAACCTCCGAAAAAAATTTATTCTCCCCAAGAAACTCTGAAGTGCCTTCTTGTGGCTTGGCAATGGTAGTGCTCTTATGGCTTCAACTCTCTCTGGATCAATTGCTAATCCTTCTTTGGAGACAATATGGCCAAGGAGCTTTCCTTCATGTGCTAGGAAGATACACTTCTTAGGATTCAAAGACACTCCAAATCTCCTGCACCTTTGGAAGACTTGTCTCAAATGAGAGAGGTGGTCTGCTGCATTCTTTGAAAAAATAGTGATATCATCAAGATATATCAGCACCATGTTGTTAATCAAACCTTTGAATGCCATGTCCATTGCTCTTTGGAAGGTAGCTCCAGCGTTGGACAGCCCAAATGGCATTTTCCTGTATGCATAAGTTCCCCATTTGGTTGTGAAGGCTGTCTTGAACTGATCTTCTTCCTTCACCATAATCTGATTGTACCCTGAGTAGCCATCAAGTAATGAAAACATTTTGGAGCCAGCAACAACTTGTAAAATCTGCTCCATAGAAGGAAGTGGGTAATGGTCCTCGAGAGATGCTCTATTCAAATCTCTGAAATCAACACACAATCTGATCTCTCCACTCTTCTTTCTGACTGGAACTAAGTTGGCAACCCAACTAGAATGCTTGATTGGGAATATGATTCTTGACTCAATCAACTTGTTCAATTCCTTCCTCATGAGAGGTTCCATGTGTGGATTGACTGGCCTTTGTTTCTGCCTGATGGGCTTAGTATTTGGATCCAACTCAATGGTGTGCTGAGCTAACTTGGGATTGAAACCTTTCAAATCTTCGTAGCTCCAAGCAAACACATCAGGGAACTCTTGACACAGCTGTATGAACTCATACCTTTCTTGTTCAGTTGTCATCTTTCCAATTTGCAATGGTTTGTTCTCTTCCACCAAGATGGATACTGAATCTTCTCTCTTGACCTGAATGTTTGCTTTCTCTTTCCTAAACTGATCATTGGGATTGAAAATGGACTCCAAAGTGATAAGTCCCTTGGGAAGCTTGTTAGTTCTCAGCTGTACCACTTGGTCACCATACTGCTGTTCCAATTTTTCCTGATTTTTAGCTGAGAACTCAGCTTCTTCTTGTAAGAAATGGATGATTTGCTGGTCATTCTCAAACACTTGCCAACTTACATTGTTATCCGGCACTGAAGGCCTCACAATCACATGGATGTTTGGCTGTACCTTGTCCTTTTGAATGCTTTCCACAATATCAAAGGCTGCCCCAACTGCTGCAAGCCTGTCAGCAGCTTGGTTTTCTTTTCTAGGAATGGATTTTATGCTAAAGCCCTCAAAATCTTCAATGAGGTCCCACACCCTGTTCTTGTAGCACTTGAGCAGATTATTCTTGACAGCATGCTGCCCCTTAACTTGGTTTACAATCAATTCACTGTCACCAAAGACTTGCAAGTTCTTTATTCCTCTCTTTATTGCCCAATGCATCCCTTGCACCAAGGCTTCATATTCAGCAGTGTTATTGGAGCATGCAAACTGAAATCTAAAAGTTGAATAGTACTTTACTCCTTGAGGTGAAATAAGCATAGCTCCACCTCCTACACCTTGTCTACTCCTTGATCCATCAAAAAACAGCTGCCATACCTCATTGTCATCCTTGTGGTTTGGCTTGGTGATGCTAGGAATGGGCTGATCTTCTTGATGTATGCAATAGACCCCTAGCTCAGATTCTTCTACTTCTTGATAAGGATCAAAAGCATGCACCTTGTTTGCCCATTCATCAAGAGTTAGATCCGGGATGCTTCCAACCTTGGTGTCAGCTTCATCAGTGCTTGGGTGATCTTCTTGATCAAATGCCGAACAATTGGCATTGATCTGACTTGGAGTGTAGGGCTCAATGTGGAAGTTTGCAATAGGTTCAGACCTGATTGTAGCTTTGGTTCCATACCTCGTTCTGAACAGCATGTGTGACCAATCAGCAGACAAATATCCTCCAATCTTGGCTGTGAAATCTCTTGACAAACATAGGGCAAAGAGTGGTGGAAGGTCTATAACTGATACATCTTGTAAAACAACAACATTTGAACATGCATGCAAGGTAAGACTCAAGTTTCTAATCACCCCAACTGTTGTTACTGTTGTCCCATCCAACTGCACTACCCCTTTGGATATGGTTTCATATTGAATTCCTAGCTGATCAGCTATTTGCTTGGGCATCACTGAGCTACTTGCCCCGGAATCAATCATGCAATTGTGCACCAATTGGTTTCCAATGATTAATGAGACATAAAAAGGAGGGGGCTTCAACATTTTACCTTGTTGTCCTCCATGATTCCCTTCAGGCTGGGCAGCATTTGTGAGCACCTTCTCTTGCATTTGGACTTGCTGATTCGAAGTTGACCAGTCCTTCATGGCAGCTTGTAGCAAATCTCTCTGGCCTGGGATAGATAGGGATTCCCACATTGATATATTTACATTTGTCTTCTTCATCTGCTCAATGATACTAAATGGTGATGAAGGATCTCTTTGCTGTCCCTTGGTTTGCATATTCATCCCTTGCATGTGGGCAGCAACAACTGGTATTTGAGTTGGTCTAGGAGCTGTTCTTGGCTGCCCTTGTGCATTTACAACTGGATTTTGTTTGCCAACCATTTGTGGAGCCATAAAATGTTGTGGATTGGTTGGAGCTAATGGTTGTTCTTCACCCAAATTCCTTCTTTTTGACCTTTTGTTGGCTGCAACACCTTGAGAGACTGTTTGATTTATGCCACAAAAATCCTCTTCCTGGAAGTTCACAAGTGTGGTGTCATTTGGAGCTGATTGCTACTGGAATGTTTCTTGTTGTTGGTTGTTTCCTTGACTGCCCTCACCCTCCACACCAGTAGTTGTCACCATTAATGCTTGATTCAAGGCACCGTTGAAGCACATAGATTGGTTGTGAGGTTCATTGCATGGAAAACACCAATCATACTCCTGAGCAATGTTGTTTTGTGTTGGCACCAATGCCTTAGAGGCAGATATAACATTTGGATTATAGGGCTGAAATGGTCTGTTGGCAGGAGGCCTTGCTTGATTTAGATTTATAGCTGGATTGGGTGGTCTATGAGGTTGATATGGCTACCTGTTAGGCTGAGCTTGAGGCTGGAAGGAAGGTCTAAAACTTTGGGCTTGTTGCCTCTTGAGAGTAACCAACTCATTACCTAAATTTTGCAATTGCTTCATGACTTCTTGAAGCTCATTTGGGGCACTTGGAGATGAAGTAGAAGCTTCATTTGAACTCTGATTTATAGGAGTGGGAGAAGGAGCCAAATTAGGTGCTTGATTAGTGTTTGGGCTCTCTAAACTTGGAGACAATGGCATGGGAGGTCTAGGGGCTAGTTTTCCAGCTTGGATCAAATAGTTTTCAGCCCTAATGGAAATGCTATAAGCCATAGGGATAGTTATGCCTCCCATGGACTGAATCAACATAGAACTATCAGAATTTAGAGCTTTGAGATAGTAAAGAAAAGAACCTTCTGTTGTTGGCCTAACTGCCACTGGAATTCTCTCCCAAGTCCTTTGAAATCTGAAATTAAAATCAGTCAGCTGCTCATTGGGAGCTCTTTTGATAGTTGTCAGCTGCTCCAAAAGGGACAAGTTGTCTCCCTTTTCCCCAAACTGCTCATGGAGGGCTATACATAGCTGATTCCAATTTTGAATAGAGCCTGAGGCAAGACTCCTGAACCATTGCAAAGCTTTCCCTTTTTTTGAAGATGCCAGTAGTTTGACAGCAGCTTGCATCTCATTGATCTCATGGATTGCACAAATGTTAGCAATATCCTTAACATGATCACCAGGTGAGGTCTAATTTTCTCCAGTGAAGTATGGAATGTTCTTCAATGCTGCAACTAGGATTGGATTTTGTGCATTGAGAGCAAGTGGGCTACTGCCAGTGAAATT
>JAHRHJ020003681.1:0-129610 GCA_019776745.2 Taxus chinensis | reverse complement strand
AGATCAATGGGAGGAACCAAGGCAGTGGCACCTTTGAGGATGGAGAGGCCAACTGCGGGGCATCGACGATCACGATCACCACCTGATTCGGGAGGAGGTGTAGTAAGGGTCTGAGTGAACTTCATAGGAATATAAGAAATAAATAAGGATGCTGACCTGCGAGTCGATGATAGAGAAGATGTATTTGTTTAACATCTAAAATAAACTAAATATGTATGCTCTTTTGAGTGATGATAATAATAAGAATGGTTGTGTTTTAAAATTTGTTTTTTGTTTGTTTGAAAAAGGATAAAGAGGAACGTTGGCAAATAGAAATACATAAAAAAATATTTATATTGACAAACACATGATAGGGTATGGTAGGGGATGGTCGAGCTAACCTTGGAGACTCCACTGTCTCCTAAGTGCTACCTACATAGCCCATTGCACAAAGCAAGGAAGAGCCTCAGACTGATGTAGTTCTCCCCTAGGATTAGGGAGAGGTGAATTCAGGCATTTGGTTGTGGTCAAGGCAATTTGTTGGTTGGTAAAAATTTGATGGTGGTAGGGTAATATTGTTGGCGTTGGTAGGGTAAAGCGAAAGTTAGCATACCCAAGTAGTGGGGAATCATGTCCTGATTAAGGTCAACACACAATCCTAGAGCCGAGCAAAAGAGGCAAGAGTGTCCCATAGTTGAGGAGAGCTAAACAAAAACACATATTAATGTAGGATGAGCTGAATCCCTAGGTACCTTGCATAGGCGAGAAGTCGATAGGTGAAAAGAGTGGTATAATCACAATATATCGGATATACGTCACGTCCCTTGAGTTTTGTTGCTTTAACAAATGGTGAGGTGAGGTGGTTGATGTGGGCAAGGGTGCAGAGAACTTATTATAAGATGATTATTCTGATAAAAGAGAATCAAACCTAAATAGACAAGTCCATGACTCAAAAGTTTTTTGAAATACTGCTTTTATTTTTATTTTATTTTGCTGGATATAGACTGATCGATTGGGAAAGTCTACATGGGATATGTTATTTTGTTGTTCTTTGAGGTCTTCCGAAGCTGATCAATGCGAGAAGCTTCTGATAAAGGCTGATTGTGTATAGCTGTCCTTCAAGGGAGCAGTCTATTTATAGTAGCAGATGTGATTTTAGTGCATAGTTGTCCTTCGGTAGAGCAGTCTATATATAATAGTAGCAATAGTTTGGCATATAGTTGTCCTCAAGGGAGAAAGGCCTATTGTATAATTTAGAGGTCTAGATGTCCGTTGGGCATGAAACATCTAGTTTTTTGTAGGAATTTTGACTCAAGAAAATCCCATAAGTGTTTTTAATTAAGAATGTGTCATTTTGATACTTTGAAGTCATGGACTAGACTAAAAAGGGGAAGACATCTTTTAAGGGGAGGTGATAATCAAACCATATGAGCTTGATTGGATTTTGAAATGTAAGAAACAAAGTGTATGCGGTGGTAAATGAGCTCAAGGGACGAGCGTAAGGTAGATAAGAAGTGATATAACACTAATTTCAACAGTAGAATGGTCGAAGATGCAAGGCATTAAGGGGCTCAAGCTCAGGTTTACCATTAAGCGAAGCTAAACGATAAGTGCCTGATCCATAAGTGTGAGTGATAATGTAAGGCCCAATCCAATTAGGAGCAAATTTTCCACGTTTGCTCTTTTCTAGTTTGGTTACATGTTGATTCTCTTTGAGGACAAGATCACCAACCTTAAAAGTACGCTCATGAAGTCGTTTATCATAAGCACGCTTGATGCATTTTTGGTAGATTTGAAGGTGATCAAGAGCCGTAAGACGACGCTCGTCAAGAAGCTCTAATTGGGCTAACCGCTCTTGGTGGAAATCATCATTGGTGAGAATATCCTGAAGAGATATTCTGAGGGAGGGTATTTGTACTTCGAGAGGCAAGACAGCCTCGGTACCATATACCAAAGAAAATGGTGTGGCATTAGTGGAGGTACGAATGCTAGTACGATAAGCCCAGAGGGCAAAGGGAATGTGATCATGCCAGTTTCTTCCGGACTCATTGACAACTTTCATGAGGATTTTGGTTAGGGTTTTATTAGAAGATTCAGCTTGACCATTGGCCTGCGGATAGTAAGGTGATGAGAAACTAAGTTTGATACCAAAGTTGTCACAAAGGTCTTGTAACAACTTATTTTTAAAAGATTTACCATTATCTGTTATTAGGCGATGAGGAATACCAAAACGACAGATAATGTGATGGTTAACGAATTCGACAATTTTTTCTTTTTTGATTGAAATGAGTGGAATGGCCTCCACCCATTTTGTGTAATATTCGGTTGCTGTGATTATCCAATGGTGACGTTGTGAAGAAGGCGGGTGAATCTCACCAATAAGGTCTAAACCCCATTGTGAGAAAGGCCAAAGATCTCGTGCGACCTGTAGCGGATGGCTAGGAGTATGTTGAAGGTTGGCATGTTGTTGACACATAACACAACGCTTAACATATTCGTAGCAGTCGTTATTAAGAGTAGGCCAATAATAACCTAGGCGAAGGATTCGTTTGGCCACGGCAAGGCCACTAAAATGTCCACCACAAATGCCGTCATGGACTTGTTGGATGGTATAGGTGACCTCCGCGCCGGTTAGACATCGAAGGAGGATGCCATCAAAGCCACGTTTATAGAGGAGTCCCCCCATGACGACATAACGAGAAACACTTTTAAGAAAAGCACGTTTGCCGTTACTAGTAAGGTCAGGTGGGAGAACAGAGGTTGTAAGGTAGTCGTGAAATTGGTGGTACCAGGTATCCTGCGAATTAGCAGACACATTATTTATCATACAAACAACCGGGGCTGAGTAGGATGGGGCAAAAAGTTGTTGGACCAAGACGAATATGTCAGAGTCAGTTGGTGAGGCAGGAATTTGCGAGGCTAAGCAAGCCATAGTATCCGCAAATTTGTTAGTGGAGCGGGGAATGGTCTGGATAGAATAACGAGTAAATGAGGTCAAAAGTGAATCCACGTAATGTTTGTACTTTTGAAGTTCCTCATTCTTACATTGGTAGATGCCCATAACTTGATTGACTACCAATTGAGAGTCGCCAAAAATATTAATGGATTTGACACCTAAGTGTAACGCAACCTGGAGACCCAAAACAAGGGCCTCGTATTCCGCTGTATTATTAGTGCAGGGGAAATCGAGCCGGAATGAAAGAGGCATAGGTTCAGCGTCAAGAGGAATGAGAACAACGCCGGCTCCTCCGCCGCGCTGGCATTTAGATCCATCGAAGAAGAGGGTCATTTGATATGACTCTTCCCTGAGTGAAAGAGTGGCGATGAGTTCGTCGGGGAAATTAAAATTGGTGAATTGTTCCCCAGGTAAAGGGGCCTCCGCAAGTTGGTCCGCAATAGTTTGTCCTTTGATTGACTTCTGTTGTACAAACTCAAGGTCGAGGTCAGCGAGGAGCATAAGCCATCGGGCGATGCGTTGGTTTAGATGTGGTTTGGCATACATATAATGAATGGGGTCCGTGTTGGTGATGACAAAAGTTTTGTGATTCAGGAGGTAATGTCGGAGTTTGGTGGCTACGAATGATAGGGCTAGGCACAATTTTTCTACATGTGTATACCTAGTCTCGTAATCCACGAGAGTACGACTTATATAATAAACGGCTTGTTCTCGACGTGCCGAGTCCCGATGTGCGAGCATGGCTCCTATAGCATGGTCAGTGGCAGAAAGGTAAAGGTAGAAAGGGCGATCATCCTGAGGTGGAATAAGCACGGGTGGCTGCAAGAGATAGGATTTGAGAGCTTCAAAGGCTTGGTGACACTCTTCACTCCATTGAAAGGCAATGTCCTTTTTAAGAAGGTGATGGAAAGGTTGACATCGATCCGAGAGTTGGGAGATGAAACGCCGGATGGATTGAAGTTTACCCTGCAAACTACGCAATTGTTTGAGGTTTTTGGGTGGGGGCATTTCTAGGATAGCTTTGACTTTAGATGGATCGACCTCAATGCCACGCAAAGAGACGATAAAGCCAAGAAGTTTTCCCGAAAGAACACCAAAGACACATTTCTTTGGTTGAAGCCGGACTGAATATTGTAACAGGCGATCGAAAATAATGGTTAAAACATCGAGATGTTCACTGCGATGTTTAGATTTGCCAAGAAGATCATCGACATAATCCTCAAGGATAGTGTGCATAATGTCATGAAAAATGTAAGTCATAGCCCGCTGATAGGTCGCACCAGCATTCTTAAGGCCAAATGGCATGACACGATAACAGAAGGTTCCCCAAGGAGTTATGAAGGTAGTTTTATGTTGATCGGCCGGGGCTACCAAAATTTGATTGTATCCCGAAAAGCCATCCATGAGAGAAAGCATTTCATGGCCCGCAGTGAGATCAACAAGTTGATCAATACTTGGGAGGGGGAAGTCATCCTTGGGGCAAGCGAGGTTAAGGTCTCAGAAATCCGTGCATATCCGAAGTCCCCCCGTCGCTTTAGTGACAGGTACGATGTTAGAAATCCATTGAGGATAGTCAATAGGCAAGATGAAGGAAACAGAAAGAAGTCGTTGAAGCTCTTCTTTGACCAAGAGGGCAATGCGTGGATGCATTTTTCTCAGTTTTTGTTTGACTGGTTTGGAATCGGGGTTTAGGGTGATGTTATGGACAGCAATGGTAGGATCAATTCCTGGCATGTCAGCGTAGGACCAAGCGAAAGCTTGGTTGCGGGTACGGAGAAAGGTAGTAAAGGCGGCTTGTTCTGATGTGTTAAGGGATTGTCCGATCTTCACAATGTGAGGATCCTCCTCTGTGTGGATGTTGATTTCTATAGTCGACTCATTCAACATGGTTTGAGTTTCAGACGGTAAGGCGCGTTGAATATAGGAGTCGTCCGCCCCAAGGTAAGTGAGGATGGAGTCGTCATCCTGGCACTCAACAACATTAATCGAAGGTGAATCCTCTTCGATCATGTCTGGATACAGAAGGGGAAGAGAAGATGGGTCCTCATTATCGCGTTGATAAGTGAGAGGACCTATGAAGATAGCATTTATGAAAAAAAAAAGTTAGGAGGGATAGATTCAGGGTCTATCGACTCTGTGGGTGATGATGGCAAAATGGGTGATGATGGTTTGGTAGGGGTGACGTCGTCATCTTCCAGGATACAACTAACACGAGGTTTCTCCGGTGTAGGTGTTTCAGGAAAACCGAGACCACTGCGATCATTGTGTTTGCGTGTAGTCACGGGAATGAGTGTATGTCGGCCTTGTTCATAAAGACCAAAACCAAAGCCTTTCCAAGCACAGCGAGTCAAGAAGGTGAGGGCGAAACGACGATTTGTCAAGTATTGAAAATCGGATTGGAAGGGAACCACACCAAGAGGAGGTTCAGGGGTAACGGAGGATGCGTCAACACCCCCATACGTTAGGTTGGTGCGGCAATGGGGTGGTCCGTAAGAGATTACCTCCCCCACGCGACGGTCGTAGGTGGGATGTGCATGTAACTGTCCGTACTCCTGCGGGGTATGGAAAGAGCTAACGTTATATAGGCGGTACTCCCCCAGCGTAAGGCGTTGAAAAACATCTACTAAGGGGTCGGAGGTTGGGATGTTATCTGCGGGAAAGGAAGTAATATTTGTAACGGCGGTTTCATTGGTTGAAGGTGTAGGTGCGTTGGAAGTGGATGGCTGGGTTGGATGAATGGGTGTCTTGACTGGTACAAGCACATCATTAGGGCGATACAACATATTGCAAGTTTTGAAGGGGGGAGGATCAGCTTTTACGGTGTAGGACTTCCCCTCGTACTCAAATTTTATGCATCTATGTAAAGTGGAGGGAACGCATCCCATAGCCCGGATCCAAGGGCGGCCTAACAACATATTGTATTGGAACTCTCCCTCAAGGACATAGAAGAGTTCGGGTAAAGTACGTGGTCCTACACGAATGTTAAGGATCACGGTGCCTAAAGTAGAAGTAATAGCATCATTGAATGATCGCAACATGATGGGGTTGGCACACATGCAACTAGAAGGGATATTCATTTGTTGGAAGGCTTTTGAAGAGATGATGTTTAGGCTAGCGCCCCCGTCAATCATAACACGACGTACCCGAATATCCCGAACGTACGCTGAGATGAAAAGAGCAGGGTCAGGATCTTCGGCACCAAAGTCGATAATTTCATCTTCGGAGAAACTGACAGCAGCGGCTTGCTGTACAGAGACAGAAGTGGTTGGGGAGATAGATTGTTTGGTGAGCGAAGCAACGTGATTGGGTGTTAGAATAGAGGTAACAGGCAAGGTTTCATTAGGTAAAACCTCTATCCCTTGAAGGATTTCAACGAGAGCTTGTCGATGAGATTCAGAAGTCTGAATGAGATCATACAGTGTCATTTTTACAGGCGATTGGTGAAGCTGTTTGATCATAGTTCGGTGGGCAATGCCATTAGAGACGGGATAGGCGGGTCCGCGAATAACCACTTTAGGTGGTGGTGCAATCGGGATGGTGGACGGAGAAAGAGATGCCGCAGGTGTGTTTTCTTTCGCTTTCCCATTGTTTTTCTGCCCTCGAGTAGCAACACTAATCATATTGATCTCGTGAATACGAGAGGAGGAAGATGGTAGGGATAGGTCATGGTTTTCGAGAGGTGGGGCTGTAATAATGATAGATCTTGGTGAGGCGGGGACAGGTGGTATAGGAGAGGGAATTGAAGCTAAAGGTCTCTCTCTTCGTAAGTTGTCTTTCTTAACTTTTCTATCTGAGAGAGGTGACTGACGAAGTATGGCTTTCAACGCTTTGCATCCCTCTACGTCATGTCCTGGTGTGCGGTGGTAAGCGCAGATTTTAGACTCATCGTAACCTATAGGTCGAGGTTTAGATGGATCATAAGGTCTAAGTGGGGGTAGGGAAATGGTCGCATTCTCTACCAACATAGCAAGGATTTTGGCGTAAGACCCTTTGAGTGGGTCAAAGTCAGAGGAAAATGAGGCTATTGACTGGGTCGATTCTGGTGATGACGTGGTGTGGTTGGTTTGTATGGGGGGTGGTTTAGCCAAGGAGTTTTGATAATGGGTTTTAACTAAACGTGGTTTCTTTGACGCAGAAGCTAGGTTGGATGATGAGGCCACAGATGATGTGGTATCAGAAAACAACCACGGAGAAATAGGAGTGACAGAAAACAAATCTTTTGATGATGGAATTTGTTTAGGGTTGATAGGTGGATAGGATACGCGGGGTGACGGTGTTGCTATACCCTTGGATTTCTGTATGGGTGCAGAAGGCGTAGGTCGCTTTAAAGAAAACGCAGGAGGTATGATATATTGATGTAAGGTAGAGGGATGGGGTCCCAATATGGAAGGTAGGTGTGACGACGAGGGTTTTAGTTGTGTTAACGGCATAGATTGAGGAGATTGAGTCTGTCTCCTAATGGGATGGACGGCTTTATTTTTAGATAAATCAAGCCGCTTAGGTGGGTGTGTTAGACTAGGTATGGGTGAGGTCCCAAGCGTAGGGGAAGATTTGGTTAGGTTAATAGAAGTGGATGAGGTATTTGGTAGAGATGAGGGGGGTGAAGATGAGGACATAGGCATTTTAAGCTTCTGTAAACACTTCGGGTATATGGTAGAGGCATCAGGATCGGTCATTTGCATTTGAGTAGAATATGGCGTACTCAAACGTTCCCATAGGACCTGTCTATCTTCTGGGGAATGACAGTCCTCACGTGTGAATAGGAACTTTTGTATGGAAGAAAGGTGGGTTGTGATTCCGGTCCACTGTGGGTGTGATACAAGGGGTATATGAGGCACTGTATCAATGGGCGTTAAGAGGTCAACCGGTTGCTGAAAAGATTTAGGTGATGAAGGACTAATAGGTAGGAGGGCGTGTTTGAGAGGATCTGTCATGTTTAAAGAATGTGGTGATGTCGGTTCAAGAGGTTTCTCGTCTAAGGATGACAAAAGAAGTGGCGAGCCTTCCTCTTGTACAGCAAGAATGGTAGAAGGAGACGTTTGGGAAATAGATAAATTAGATAACATCCGCTCACAGTCTTGCAAGGATGTGGTGTAAGAAGGCTCATTTGTGAGAAGGGAACTCTGGGCAGTTAATTCCTTGATGGGTAAAGGAACGGCAAGGATTTCAGTTTGTCTTGATGGCGAGGAAGGGGGTTCGGTTTCCTGCGTTAGTGAAGAGGTTTGATTCAGAATTTGTTCGATAGAGGTCTTTGGCTGGGAATCGAAGACTGCATGGATCTCATGAACACTCTCCTCGGCTAAGATATCTTGGTTTAGATTACTGTTAGAAGAATGATTCGGGAATGGTTTGTTGAATATTTTCAAATTTCGGTTAGCAGGGGCGTTAGGATTATCGAGGGCTATATCCCCCGCATCAACCATTTCCTGCACTATGTTTTTCAACATCTTGCAGTTCTCATGACTGTGTCCCTTCACGCGGTGGAAGTTACAGAAGTCATTTTCTTTGTACCAAGAAGGTATGGCGCGAGTGGAATCAAACCCGGAATGAGGTTTAACAGGAGGTAAGGTAATGGCTCCTGCTTTGAGCAATTTTTCCAATATCACACCATATGTTTCTCCCAAGGGAGTGTAGTTGATGGGCTCTGCTTTATACTTATAGGTGGTTTTTGGCGGGGTATTAGACGGTGGTTGGGATTTGACCATCACCGCGTGCACGGCCCCTTTTGATTTCGAAGCAGTCGATGGGTGAGGATTGGTGGTGTTAGGTTTGTTGGTGGAATCTTGGGTTCGGAAAGTGGGGTTTTTGTTGCGCAACCGCAATTTCTCTTCCTCTAAGGCTCGAATCTCTAGTTTTCGAGCCATAGTAAAGGCCTCGTCAAATGTACGGAAAGTTTGAATTTGGAGGGTAGGAGAGATGTGCTTAGCGCAGGCCCGCGTAAACAGTTCGATAAGTTCGGTCTGAGGCAAGGCATACGTAAGTTGGTTGATAAGGCCCCGCCATCGTCCAACGAAATCTGCGATAGATTCGTCTTCAAATTGTCGGATGGCATAGAGGTCGGTGATAGATACTTTCTTGGCAATGTTAATGGAGAAATGATCCAAGAAAGATTGGGCTAGCTGGTTAAAAGAGAAGATTGAGTGCTGGGTTAAAGCACTGTACCACTCCAAGGCGGGTCCTGATAAGGACATGGGAAAGGTGCGGAGTAGTAAAGCGTCGTCGTGAGCAATCAGATAGCAGGCATGTCTAAATGATCGCAAGTGTTGTTGAGGGTCCTCCTTACTGTTAAAACGGGTAAACTTTGGTAATTCCCATTGAGGAGGATATGAATGAAGGGGGACTGAAGGGTGGATAGGCTCCCGACAAACTTGCTCGTATGTCAAGGCGCTACGACTTCCTGAAACAGAAGCCTCCAGATTTTGCATTTTGTCCATCATTTGTTTAATTAAATCAGTAGTTGGATGAGATGATGGTGTGGTTGTGGTAAACGGAGGCAAATTGGGCCAAGGGCCACCGCTAGACAATGGTGGGGTTAAATGTTGATAAGGTATGGAGGACGAATGTGTTGAGGCAACCGAATAGGGATGTCCTATATAAGCTGTTGAGGTTACCGGATATGTGTGTGGAAATGAAAAGGTGGGCGGAGCTTGAGAAGGAAAGCTCGTGTGGATAGGTGGCAGAGAGCAAGTCATGAACGGAACAGTCTGCAAGAGAGACGAGGTAGGAGCAGTTGGCGGTAATGACATGTTGGGCCCAAGATTAACCAAAGGAAAGCCAATCTGTGCCGTATGGACCCCTGAAGCTGCTGAGGTAGGCGACGGGACTAAGGATGCGGAAGGCAAAAGCGGAGTTATCAGGCGGAGAAGGGGCTAAATGAGCAGCTATACTGATAGGCATGCCAACAAGGAGTTGACCATCGGGTGTACGGTCAAGGGCATGAGACAAATAGTATTGTACAGCGCTAGGATTAGCATCCAGAAATTTGGCAAATTCTTTATCTCCCACAGGAATTTTAGGAACCTCGCTGGTGTCCGTAGGATTCCCCACAGAATGTGAAGGGGGTGATTCAGGCAAAGGCACAGAGCAAGCATGTGAAACCATGGCGGCGGCTTGCTTTCGAGTGATAACAACCATGGACAGGAGTACACAGTAGGGTTTCAATCTATCAGGAACAGAAACAGACTCAGAATGGTGAAATTGGTAGGTTGCTGGTTTGTCAGGAACTGTAAAAGACAGTAACCGATATCGGTCTGATAACCGATGTCGGTTAGACTATAGCCGACGTCGGTCAGTTAACCGATGTCGGTGTAATAAGACTGGTATAAGAAAATATAAGAAGCTGCTGATTTGATTGTTAACAACGCTCAGTACATTTATCAAATTGTTCTAAGGTGATCACAGAAGACAGTGTATAACAGAGAAAACAGAACTGAAAACAAGCAAGATGCACACGCAAATCCAGAGACTAACCCTAGGGTTAATTTTAATTATTGTGGGCTTATGCCTTTAGACGCGGAATGATGTCAATCCTAAACAAAAGACTTAGGGGAAATGTCAAGTTTGTTTTGGCTTATAAGGTTACCTCAATCGGGCGGAGGAATACCGCGGAAAAGGGGGGATGTTTTGAGCTGTTGTGTTAATTATGAAGTGATTCGGTATGTGTTGTGCAGTGAAAGTAAGATTAATTTCCTGTCAATACCGTGGAAATCACCCCCACGTGTACGACCTGTTACTTAGTCTATGTTCACTAGAATTGAAAACAGCAAGCAAGAATGTAATGCACGTGTTTTAAACCCAAATCGAAAATGATATTCGATGAAGCAAATAAGATGACTTTCACTAATGCGAAACTAGGAAAGCAAGACAAATTCTTTACTAAATATAACAAAAACAGCAACAGCAAGTATGCTTCCTAAAACGAAAACAAGCAAGAGAAACAGAAACCCGAAATGGGTCCCACCGGGCGTGCCAAAATGTTTCGCACGGAATGTTTCGGCTCTGCAGAATAGACTTGCTTCTATCCTATCATTCCTTTGAGAAACAGATAAGGGTTAGGGCTAGGAGGAATACCTGTTGAATGTTGAGATGGTGTGCGCGTACCGTAGAGAAAGATCAGATCGACTGCGAAGAACTCCTTTTTGTCTTGGAAGGACTACCTGCAAGTAAGAATACAAGACCACCAGATTTTAATTAGACAATAAATGAGGGATCTGCCTTAGGCCCAGGAAATATAAAACTTCCTTTCGAAGGTGGTCAGTTCCCCTTTTAATACGAATTAACACAAATGATAACAAAGAAAGCTATTGCAAAATCACGATTTAGGTATCTCGTTACAAAGCAATAGAAGCTAAATTATCAATAATAAAGCGTCACGTTGTTTGTTCGGTTACTGGTCGTTGATACGTTCAGGTTGAGTTATAGGGATAAACCAGACTGGATCTGAGGTTGTTAGGTGGCAAATAGGCGAGAAAAGGTTTTGGGGTATAAGTCACAGTGACCGACGCCGGTCACTGGGTAACCGACCGCGGTTAGAGAACCGCTGCCGGTAGGGGATAAACGATACCGGTAGGGTCAGCAATCTAAGTGCTTCTGGATAGAGGTTGGTTGCAAGGTGATTGTGGGGTTATTAAGATTGGGGGATGGCTGAGGGGAATGATGGGAGGATAGGGAAGACTCAGAGTGTGGTAAAATGGCCTTCTGGGCAATATCAGGATGTATGGGTGAAGGTTAAGTGCAGTATGTTGCTGGTAGTAGATCTAGGAATAAACTTATGATTACTATTAATCAACAGGCTCAAGAAAATGGTGCTTAGAAACATATATAAAACACTACTTACTCGTCCCTGATGCAGATGCAGGTTTCAGGACTGTGATGATGAAGACAGGACCCAAGTTGGATGATCTGACAATCCAAGATGAGTTATCTCCTCTTCTGATGCTCGGATGAGTGTTACTAGGCTCTGGTTATTCAGTTGCAGTCTTGGGCTTGATGTCCTTCTCTGCAAACTCTTCCTGTTTCTTCACTTGTCTCTGCTCGGCCAAGCAAATCCGGATCCTTTCGATGATTTCTCTTTCTTTCGATCAAATGAAAATCCGATCCTTTGTTTTTGGTTGGAAGTGGTCATTTACGGGGAACCGATGGCGGTTACGCAACCGACGGCGGTCGAGTAGGAACCGGTATCGTTCAGGTCAAAGCGGGCTATTTTTGGTAAAATAGCCAGCTTTCCCTCCTTTTCTTCCGAGGGATTGGTTGCGGGCTTGGTCAAGTCATTATGAAGTTGGTTTTAGGTGCGGATGAGGAGTAATTAGTCATAGGTGTGGAATTGGACCAAGTTATAGGTCTTAATTAGGTTAGTTTAGGGTTAAGACTAGGTCATGATGAGGTGGCGACATGAGGTGGCAGGTATGGCGATGTGGATTTATTAATTATAAGGTAATTAATAAATAATTGTGTAAGGTTTAGGTGATGAGGTTAGGTTGCGAAATGAGATGCGGGGCACAGGGGGTCGTAAGACACAAATTTGGATTCCTAAATGAAATTATTAGGACTATCAACACCTTGCAAGTTAGATTTTCAGCTCACGAGAGGAATTTAAGAAAATAGTGCCCTAGGAGGTAATAAAGTAAGACATGAACAACATGAGGTAAACCTAGGAGACTTGAAAATCATTTGCATGCTCATGAAGATGCACCCATAGGGAATAGAGTAATATACCCCTTCGTCAAGGAATTGAAGAAAGTTCACTTATTCATAGATTCTAAGCAAAGGGTTATCCATAACTTGGGTTATAAAGCCGAGGCAAGGTGGTAGAAAAACACGATGTGAGTACCCTCACTGGTAATTACAACAACATGAGGCTTAATGAACCTAGGAGACTTGAACAATCTTTTAGGTCCTCATGAAGATTGCACCCATAGGGAATGAGGTAATATACCCCTTGTCAAAGAATTGAAGAAATTTATTCAAGCCCCGTATTGGGTTATAAACCGACCTTACATGAGAACAGCCCGTATTGTAGTTTACCACCTTGAAGAACATGTTATCCTGTGGTGGCCTCATTTGAAGCAAGTTAATGGTTATGTGGATTCTACCATTACTTGGGAATAATTTGAGAAGAAATTTAAAACTATATATGTCTCAGCTAATCACTGAGAAAGGAAGCAAATTGAGTTTCATAGTTTGAAACAAAATAACATGACTGTAGATGAGTAGGAAGTAGATATGATCCATCATGTGGACTATATGAAGGATGAAGATTCCAAGGTACCAAGTTTAAACTGGGTTTAAGAGAGGTTTTGCACCAAGACGTAAATATGGTCAACCCTAAGAGTCTTGCGAAATTAGTTAGTGCAGCCTACAAGGCTGAAGAAGAAGAAAAAGAGCAGTCTAGACTAAAATACCACCAGTAAATGAAAGAGAAGGAAAAAAAATAGTAAGAAGATTGTTGTTTCCTCTTCTGTACCTTACCAAAAACCTGAGTTCAAAAGGAATACTTTTAATGGCAAGAAGAACAATGGAAATTTCATGGAAATAATAACCAGGGAGGGCCAAGCCCTCCCATTAAACAACAACAAAAATAATAAGTAGGCTGGTAGCAATAGATACACACTTGCTACAAGAGCTAACAAGGTTCTGGTGGAAAACAAAGAAACTCAACAAGGCTGTTAGACATGTGGTAAGAACCATTATTGAAGAGATTTCCTTGAATTCCTTGCAAGCAAGACAACAAGCCACCAGGTCTATGCAAAGTTAGATAACTGCAAGGCTGAGAACCAAACAACCCCTATTGAGACTAGATGTAAAATATTTAGCGTTGAAATTTCTATTCTATTTGATTCTGGAGCATCTGATTGCTTTGTGTCTCCTAGAATAGTGAAAAAGCTAAATCTGAAAACTATTCCTATGAAAGAAAAATGACAAGTAAAATTTGGGACTGGTAAGAAAGTGTAGATTTCTGAATATTTAGATCAAATAGAAGTTGATCTAGGGATGTTTAAAAAAATAGATTAAATTTACATGCCATTTTTGTTCCTTTGGGATCTTATGATATGATTATTGGCATGGATTGGTTGTAAGACCATAAATCTCAAATTAATTGTTTTGAAAAAAACATACACTTTTTGATGATTTTGGCTTTGAACAAGTTTTGTTTGGTATCAAAAACAACAAGTTTTTTACCCACTTTTTCTGCCTTACAGTTGAAAAGAGCACCCCGTAAAGGATGTATCTTATTTTCCTGAATACACATGGAAGAGTCCTTTGAGCTAAAGGAACCTAGTTTGCATGATTATCTAATATTAAATGATTTTAGGGATGTTTTCCTAAGGAATTTCTAGGTCTACTCCCAAAAAGAGAGTTTGATTTTTCAATAGATATCATGTCAGGTTCTGCACCCTTCCTCTAAGGCACCTTACCGAATGAATATTGTGGACTTGCAAGAGCTAAAAGTTTAGCTGTAAGAGCTTCTTAAGAAAGGAATTATTAGGCCAAGTGGGTCCCCTTAGGGAGCATCAATGGTCTTTCTTAAAAATAAAGATGGTACATTAAGGTTGTGTATTGTTTACCACATTCTCAACAAGGTTACCATTAAGAATAAATATCCGATTCCTAGGATAGATGATTTATTTGATCAAATGAAAGGGGCAACTGTATTCTCTAAGATTGACTTAAGGTATGGTTTCCATAAACTTATAATCAAAGAGGAAGATGTGAATAAAGAAACCTTCCGTACAAGATACGAACATTATGAATTCACGGTTATGCCTTTTGGTTTGACCAATGCACTAGATGCTTTTATGAACCTAATGAATAGTGTTTTCAGATATTTTCTGGATAAGTTTGTATTAGTCTTCCTGGATGAAATTTTTTAATCTATTCTAGAGATGAGAAAGAACATGAAATTTTTTTAAGAATGGTTCTACAAAGGCTCAGGGACCACAAATTATATGCAAAACTGTCTAAGTGTGAGTTTTATAAAGATAAAGTGCACTACTTAGGACATATCATTTCTAAGGATGGGATTTCTATGGATCCATCAAAGATTAAAGCTATTGAAGAATGATCAGCTCCTAAAAATATGACACAAGTCTGAAGTTTCATGGGCTTGGTTGGGAACTATAGAAGGTTCGTGAATGAATTTTAATGAATAGCCCATATATCACATCGTTACAATGAAAGGGTAAAAAACATTTTGAATAGAATGCTAGGTGTGAGGAAGCATTTTTAAAGTTGAAACATGATCTCACTACAACACCTATTTTACTGGTTCCAAATCCAAAGAACCCTTTTGAGGTCTGGCCTGATGCATCCCTAGATGGTTTAGGGGGTTTACTATCTCAAGAAGGAAAGGTAGTGGCTTATGAGTCATGAAAATTAAAGCCTAATGAGATGAACTATCCCCCACATGACTTAGAGTTGGCTGCAGTGCAGTAGTTCATGCTCTTAAGAAATGGAGACATTTCTTGTTGGGTAAGCCATTCAAAATTAGAACAGATCATAAAATTCTGGAGCATTTGTTTACTCAAGAAAACTTGAATGCCTGATAAAGGAGATGGTTGGAATTGATTAGTGATTATGATATGATGTACATAAAATATGTCTAAGGTAAAGAGAATAAAGTGGTTGATGCACTTAGCCATAGGGTTCATTTTGCTGTTGTTTTCTAGGATAAATGTTTTGCTAAAGGATAAACTATTACAACAGTAGAAAACAAACATTTTCTGTCAAGAAATGACTAAAAATTTGTTGCGAGAAATAGTGGATAGAAAATATGCTAGGTAATCCTTGGAATTAGATGGTATTCTAAGGTTTTCAAGGTAGAATTTACATACCTTTGAAGGAAATTTCAGAACTATTCTGATGCAAAAAGTGTATCAAGCTCCTCATTTTGCACATCTCGGAGTCACTAAAATGACTCATGAATTGAAACAATTTTATTTTTAGCATGGTATGAAAAATGACGTGGATATATTTGTTTCTAAATGTTTATAATGTAAATAGGTGAAAGTTGATCATTGCCATATTGGTGGTAAGATGTTTCCCTACAACTTTCCAAAAGACAAATTGACAACTATAACTATGGATTTTATTTCTGGTTTTCCAAAAATCTAAAAGAGACATGATACTATTTTAGTTGTTGTTGACAAACTAACAGAGGTTTCTCATTTTATTTCTGGTAATCTAATAGATGATGCACCTGTAATTACTGATAGATTTGTGAGTGAATTTGTAAGATTGCAATGGAGTTCTTGAACTGATTATTACTGATAGAGATATTTTATTTACATCTCAGTTTTGGAAAAAACTTTGACAACTTATTTTGGCACAAAGCTGCATTTTAGTTCTTCTTATCATCTTGAAATGGAGGAGAAAAATGAAAGAGTAAATAAGGTATTAGAAGAAATTCTAATAATGTAAGTTATGGACCAGTAAAAAAGTGGGAAGATTTTTCTACACTTAGTTAAATTTACTTATAATAATACTTATCATACATCTTTGCAAATGGATCCTTTTAAAGCTTTATATGGCAGGAAATGTAGAACACCCTTGGGGTGGGAAGGCCTTGAAAATACGGTAACCACACGTCCTAATGTTTTAAAAGAATACAATCAACAGATGATTGTTATAAGATAAAAATTAAAGGTAGCAAATGAAAAAAAAAGAGATATGCTGATAAGAAAAATGACCAAAAAAGAATTTCATGTGGGTGAAAAAAAAGTGTTTTTGAGGGTGAAACCTCATAAAAGTTCAATTAATTTTTTGGAAAGGCACCTGAAATTGCACCCAAATTTGTTGGTCCATTTGAAATTTTAGAGAAAATTAGTTGTTGTAGCCTATAGGTTAGCATTGCCTACTTCAATTTCTAAATTTCATGATGTATCTCATGTCTCACTTTTGAGAAAATATGTGCATGATCCCTCACATGTGCTAACTTGGCATAACTTGCAAGTAGATGATAAGATAAATTTTCAGCTTGAGCCGGTAAGGATATTATCACAACGAAGCATTACGTTGCGAAATATAGATATCCAACAAATTTTTGTCCAATGGGACATCCTAAGTGAACAAAGTGCCATGACGATGCAAAGTATGTAAGAAATAAATTTCCATTTGTTTTTAAGTCTCGGTAATTGGGACATTACCCTTGTTAAAGGGGGAAGGATGCAACATGTAGTGCCCACACTTTTTATAGCTCAATAGCTTGTTGTTTATTTGCTCATAGACATGTTTTGACAGTGATTGGTTATATCTTGGACTTTATATTTAGATATTTGATCTTATTAGACAGGTGTGGACATTTAGGGCGTATAGCGCCAATTTAGCTTAATTTCTATATTGTCACATTTTCTTGTTATGTCATGGATACTAATGGGTATGATGATGTGTTTGGAACATAATTATAATAATGGATAGATGTTGCATGTGGAATTCTATGGTTATATGTCACATATCATCTTGTCTAACTTTTGGAATATTGAGTATAATTGTGCACGTTGTCGCATCTTGATTTCAGTAGGATGTTAGGTTAGTTTAGAATGCATTGATATCTTACTATGTCATTGAATTATCTTATATCAAACAACAGTGCGGTTAATGTGTGCAATGAGTGTGCAGGTGACAGGTTTACAGGAGAACATGAGATTCGGGCCAGCTACTCATCTTGCACAAGCAGCCCACGGGTTGAGTCCTAGCCATGTTCATTGTGTGAAGCCTTAGTATAGGAGATTATTATTTTGGGCACTATGAGTGACCTCAATTCTTGTAATGTATTGTGCTTTGAATTATTAATCTTGTTTAGGGTTGCTACTGAAGTTGTAAACTTGCTTTGGGAGTTAATAATCCCACTTTCATTTAAATTTTAGATTTTGTTTTATGAGTCACTTAATCACAAGGGTTCCTTTGAATACTTGGAATGATCTAGAACTATGCCTTGCCATTTTGGAAGACTTAAACATTTGAAATAAAAAGGATTGTAATTAGTGAAAATTTTCTTAATACGAGTTGTTGGAAAGTTCATTATTTTGTGATAGATTTCATCTTGTGTGAAATGTTGAGAACTTGTACACTTGTAAATAAAATTGGACATTGTTTTTTTGAAACACCATTAATGTGACAAATTATTTTGAAAAGTTAGAGAATGAAAATAATATTAATTTTACTCCTCCTGTTGGTTATCTTATTTGAAAGGATGAGAATAAGTTTTTTGGTGTGCATATCCTTCATCTAAGTGATAGTTTAAGCAATATTTTTCTTTTCAAAATTTTGGCTTCATCATTACAATATTAAAATAGATAAATCATTTAGGGTGAATAGTGAAAGTTCTAAATTTCTTTTGGCATCAAAATAATAAAATTAAAAAATTTGTAATTTATAGTTAAGTAAGCTTTTAATTCTCCTTGTGTGCACAATAAGTTATATATATATATATTACATTGAGTTTGTTTATTATAATCACTTTTTACAATGTACTATGTTGTTTTTTTATAAAAGAATTAAAAAATATATATGATATTTAAAAGTATTATTATTATATAAATAACGATCAATAATATATATATATATATATATATATACCCTGATTTTAAAACATCCTTGTTTCTCTTAAACGTTTTTATCAAATTTGAAATTTATATGTTAACAAAAAAAATAAGAAAACAAAAAAAAATGTGTTTTCAGTGGGGGGGTTCGGCTCCCCACCCCCGCACTATCTGGGGGGGCACTACCCTGCCAAACCCCCCTCCTGGCCCCTCCGTTGGCCGCTATCCCCGGCTACCTTCTGCCCTCCCATCCCGTAGCGCCATCTCCTTGCCGCACCGCCACCTGTGCCGGCCCCAAATGACCGCCCACGCGTCCTCTCGCCCCTTTCGCCTGCCCCTGCTCCTCCCCCCTTCACCGAATCTCCCTATGGCCACAACTGACCCCTGCACCCCCCACATGCCCTCCAATCAATACACCAGCCCCTGTCCGCCACCTGACCCCCTCAACCTGCGGCCCCCAAACCCCAAAATCTGCCCTCACTGCAATATATACATAAATAATAAATAAAGATATTCATATTACATAAATGAAATAATACATAGATAAATATAATATATAATATAAATATATATATATATATTATATATATATATATATATATATATATATATATTCTAAACAAAGAACAATATAGTAAGGGTATTTTAAAAACAAAGAAAAAAAATAAACTCATAAATCCTCCTCCTTCAGCCTGCAAATGTGAGCTAAAAAAAAAAAGAAGAAACAAAAGAAAACAAGAGAGAAATTTAAATGAAAAGAGAAAGTAACATAAAGAAATATTAGGGTAATTTTAGGGTTTTGAATTTGAGGGTTAAAAGTAAAAAACATCCAAGGGTGGATATTTCTCCCTACACTTTCCAAGTCATGGGACTTTGTGGGATTCCATGATAAAATAAAAGAAGAGTGAATTTGGACAAATAAAAGAGGGGGGTGTAGTCTATAGTAGATGTTTTTAGCTAAAGCTAATAATAATTAAATCAATGAAAATTATGTCGGGCTAGTGGTTAAGTAACGGGGTAACCAAATTAGTTAAAATAAAAAATTTCTGAGATCGGTTTTGTATCATTAGTTTTAGTATGGTTAGTAATCCCTTTAAAAAAAAATTTACCCTAAATTTTTGCTTTACTATTGGTGCGTTTTTCGGTGTCCCAGAAGGGCATTACAGTTGGTATCAGAGCTTGAGGTTCACACACGTGGACCACTGGGTAATTAATTAAAATGGTTAATGGTAATTTTAACAACACAAAATTAACTAAATGAATAAAAATAAACAATTAAAATAAATCACCCACTACCATTAAATTTTAAATTAATAAATTTCTCACTCACCTTGTGCGTAGGATGGCACCCAAGTGAGGACGATCGGTTAGAGGTTTAGGGCGTAGTGCATCTACACAGGAGCCGCTGGCACCTGAATTTGGGCCTCAGATATTAGAGGCCTTGCGCCAGCTGATAGGCGTTGTGGAGCAGCGCCTACCACAACCATAGGAGATGAGAGTGGAGGCACCATTGGGAGACGAGGAGCCGATAGGTGAGGATGTGCATTCGGAGCCGCCGGAGCACGATACACCGAGGCGGGAGAGGTCACGTAGCCCTTCCATTAATCACGAGAGGGTAACCTCATTCCATCGTAGCCGCTCACACAGTCTCGAGAGACCATTCGAGGATAGGCGACCCTCTTCGCCTATTGGACTACATCGCCAGGATCGAGATACATGCAGTGTGATCAGGGATCTTCTTCATTTGCAGCCGCCCACTTACACCGGCTCTACAAATGGTTTTGGGGCTGAGTCATGGCTTCTTAGCTTGGATAGTTGCTTTGGCTTGCACTCTTACGAGAGCAACGCCAAGGAAAGGTTCACTATACACCTCCTCCGAGACGCAACAGGCGTTTGGTGGAGGAATGAGGAGAGGAAGCTCCATCTGACTCGAGAGACAGTGACTTGGGAGATTTTGAGGAGTGTTTCAGGGCTCGTTATATGTCAGAGCATTTTGTGCAGAAGAGGATTGATGAGTTTCATGACTTACGATAGGGATCTGGCACAGTAGCACAATATGAGAGCAGGTTCCTAGATCTTTTGCAGTATGTGGACTACCTGCAAGATGAGAAATTTTAGGTTAACAGGTTCATTCGAGGGCTTAATGCAGATATAACAGGAGCAGTTAGGATGCTATCTCCTCCCACACTTGAGAAGGCCATTGAGAAGGCCTATTTAGCTGAGGAGAACAGGACCAAGGCACAGGAGCATCGTGATAAAAACAAGAGCAAGTTTCAGGAGAGGATACAGGCCTTCCAAAGTCAGAGGTCACGAGGGGGTACTGCACCAACCCCTAGAGGAGGATTTTTGCCTCCACTAGTAGCCACGAGAAGCTCCACCACACCCACAGCGACAGCCACAATAGTAGGGCCACCCACAGCAGGGGCTAGATAGACACATGGATTTCAGAAAGGTGTTTCTAGAGGAGGGTTTTGGTGGAGCCAAAGATAGGAGGTAGGGCACTCAACAGGCACAACCAGCTTGCACTCAGCAGTCTGCTAGGGTTGGACCAACATGATCAGTACACTAGAGTACAAGAGGGACCCCATCTCAGAGGGGTACAGGAGGTTGTTTTATTTGTGGATCTCCAAATCACTATGTGTGCATGTGTCCGCACAAACCCAATACCATGCATACACAGATAGCTACTAGATCTGAGTAGATGGTGGGTGATGTAGGATGCACTCATCGTGTATATGCAGCAGTTGACAATTGACAGGCCACCGAGCATCAGGCCACAGTCATTGAGATGACAGGTACTATCAGGGGTATTTCTATCTCAGCACTTTTTGATTCAGGTGCTTCAGATTCCTTTATATCACCTTCTATAGTGGACCAGTGTGGGCTAGTGGTGGCTAGGCAATCATATAGTTGGCAGGTTGAGTTGGCCTTTGGGGCTAAACTCGCCGTGGACTCATATGTGGAGAGTTGCATACTTGATTTAGGAGCCTTCTCCACTACTCTTGACCTCCGAGTTATCCCTCTAGGTTCTTATCAGGTAGTTTTGGGTATGGATTTGCTCGAGGCTCATCGAGTTAGGGTGGATTGCAGAAATAAGGTCATTGAGTGTCCAGGATGATCTTGGAAGTGTAGTTGTTGTATCAGGGATCCAGAGGCATATCTCCTTGCGTATGATATCGGCTAAGCAACTCAAGCGGAGCATGTGTAAGGGGTGTCAATTGTTTGCCATCACCATTAGTGATTGATATGAGAGCATTCCAGAGCATTCACCCTTAGATGATCATGCGGTTTTGAGGGAGTATGCTGATGTGTTTCCAGGTGAGCTTCTAGGGTTACCACCCCATAGAGAGGTGGATTTCACCATTGATTTAGTACCTAGATCAACACCAGTTTCTAGGGCACCTTATCAGATGATGACCCCAGAGTTTCATGAGATCAAGATTCAGTTAGAGGAGTTGTTGGATAAGGGTCTCGTTTGCCCTAGTGTATCTCCTTGGGGAGCGCCAGTCATATTTATGAAGAAGAAGGACGGTTCTCTCAGACTTTATGTAGACTTCAGGCAGCTCAACAAAGTCACAATAAATAACCGTTATCTGCTCCCTAGGATTGATGACTTGTTTGATCAGATGCAGGGAGTGAGAGTATTCTCCAAAATTGACCTCAAGTTAGGGTATCATTAGTTTACACATTTTAGATGTAGACATTCATAAGACAACATTTCACACATGTTATGGGCATTATGAGTTCACAGTGGTTCCATTTGGTTGACCAATGCCCCAGCTGTCTTCATGAGCCTCATGAATGGTGTATTCAGGACATTTCTGGATCGCTTTGTCTTAGTGTTCCTTGATGAAATATTGATATATTCTCATTCTGAGGAGGAACACGAGGAGCATTTGAGGCAGGTACTTCAGGTTTTTGAGAGAGCAGAAGTTATATGGGAACTTGGGAAAATGTAGCTTCTTTTAGACAATGATTCAGTACTTGGGTCATATCATTTCAGGCAAGGGTATCTCTGTAGATCTCTCTAAGATACATGATATCTTGGACTAGCCAGTACCCACATCAGTTACTAAGGTGAGGAGTTTCATGGGTTTGGTAGGGTATTACTGTAGGTTCGTACAGGACTTTTCTAGAATTTCTCACCCTATCACTTCTCTTCAGAGGAAAGGGAAGAAGATTGATTGGTTATAGAAGTGTGAGCAGGATTTTCAGTTGCTTAAGGAAAGGTTAACCATGGTGCCCCATCTTAGCAGTTCCAGACCCAATAAAGGATTTTTGTTGTTTGTAATGATGCATCACTAGAGGATTTGGGAGTAGTTCTTATGCAAGAGCGTTGGGTTATTGCTTTTGAGTCTCATAAGCTAAGGACTACAAGCTTAATTACCCTACTCATGACTTAGAGCTTGCAGTAGTTGTTCATGCTTTGGTGTGATGGCGACATTTCCTTTTGGGTAGACCTTTCATTTTGAGGACAGATCATCGGAGTTTACAACATATCTTCTCACAGCTGAAGCTCAATGCTTGTCAATGGCATTAGATGGAGTTCCTATGTGCGTATGACATGGAGGTTTATTACATCAAAGGGAATGGAAAATTTTGTTGCAGATGCGCTTAGTAGATGATGACATGTGCTTGCTTCTTTGACCACTTCAATCAGATTTGAGAGGCAGGATCCTTGAGCACCTTCCAGAGGATAGTACTTTTATGAGGGAGCTAAATAGATGTTGGAGTCTCAAGGTTATTTAGAGGGCATATATTCGGGGTGGTGTGTTTTAGAGACAGATGGTTTGCTTCCGTTCCATAGGCACATCTACCTACCTAAGTCAGGTGATCTATGTAGCTTCATCCTCTCAGAGGCTCATCGAGCCCCATATGCGGCACATCCAGTAGTGAAGAAAATGCATGCCGATCTAAGGGAGTTATATTATTGGCCAGGTCTTTGACAGGACATAGCAGATTTTGTCTGTATGTTTCCTTGATTGTCTAGAGGGTCAAGGCAAAGCATTCACATCCCGCAAGACTTTTACACCCTCACGATATTCCCGAGTGGGAATGGGATGTGATCTCCATTGATTTCATAGTCGGACACTCCCTTATGTCTTCTTATCATCATGATGCCATTATGGTCGCTGTGGATAAATTGACTAAGGTTGCGTATTTTTCGCCAACCAAAGGTCACCTATAATGCATAGGCCATTGCGAAAGTATTTATGGAGGAAATTTTTAGGTTGCATGGGATTTCGAAGACCATCATCAATGACAGGGATACTATCTACACTTCAGTTTTCTGGACTTCTTTTCAGGCCGCTCTGGGTACTCAGATTAATTTAAGTTCTTCTTATCATCCAAAGACAAATGGGCAGACAAAGAGGGTTAATCAGGTGTTGGAGGATATGTTGAGGATGTATGTAATGGACGCAGCAGAGGAAATGGAAAGATTATTTGCATTTAGTCGAGTTTTCCTACAACAACTATCATAGTTCCATTGGTATGGCTCCTTACCAGGCCTTGTATGGACGACCTTGCAGGACACCTTTGAGTTGGGGTAGACTAGATGATAGGATTATTCTAGGACCAGCCTACCTTCAGGATTTAGAGTAGCAGGTTGTGTAGATTAGACAACGTCTTGAGTAGGCTAGAGCATGCCAAAAGGCATATGCAGACACTAAGAGGATTGATCATCACTTCTCAGTGGGTGACAAAGTCTTCTTGAGAGTTCGCCCACATAAGAGGTCCTATCCATTATGTAAAGGGTTCTAAGCTATCACCTCATTTTGTGGGGCCTTTTGATATTTTATAGGTCATCGGTCCAGTTGCCTATCACCTAGCTTTGCCACCATGCCTTGCACGGGCCCATGATGTTTTTCATGTTTCTGTACTACGTAGATATGTACCTGATGCTTCTCATGTTTTGGATTGGTCAGCATTACAGGTAGAGGATGGAGGACAGTGGAGATTGGAGCCCGTATGCATACTGGGAGCACCAGAGGTTGGCCCTTCGGGGTCGAGACTTGGACCAGGTTAGAGTACAGTGGGACCGGTATGATGAGACAACAGCTACCTGGGAGGATGCGATACCTTTGAGGGCTAGATATCCCTATCTCTTTCAGTGACTTCCAGGAGGAAGTCTAATTTTAGTAGAGGGGGGATGTAGTGCCCACACTTTTTATAGCTCAGTAGCTTGTTGTTTCTTTGCTCATAGACATGTTTTGACAGTGATTGGTTATATCTTGGACATTATATTTAGATATTTGATCTTATTAGACATGTGTGGACATTTAGGCATATAGCGCCAATTTAGCTTAATTTCTATATTGTCACATTTTCTTATAATGTCATGGATACTAATGGATATGATGCTGTGTTTGGAACATAATTATAATAATGGATAGTTGTTACATGTGGAATTCTATGGTTATATGTCACGTATCATCTTGTCTAACTTTTGGAATATTGAGTATAATTGTGCACATTGTCACATCTTGATTTCAGTAGGATGTTAGGTTAGTTTAGAATGCATTGATATCTTACTATGTCATTGAATTATATTGTATCAGACAGGTGCGGTTAATGTGTGCAATGAGTGTGCAGGTGACAAGTTTACAGGAGAACGTGGGATTCAGGCCAGCTACTCAATCTTGCACAAGCAGCCCATGGGTTGAGTCCTAGCCATGTTCATTGTGTGAAGCCTTAGTCTATGAGATTATTATTTTGGGCACTATGAGTGACCCCAATTCTTGTAATGTATTGTGCTTTGAATTATTAATTTTGTTTAGGGTTGCTAGTGAAGTTGTAAACTTGTTTTGGGAGTTAATAATCCCACTTTCTTTTAAATTTTTGATTTTGTTTATGAGTCAACTTAATCACAAGGGTTTAGGGTCACATGTGAGACCCTTGGGTGGTCCCCACACCCTCTACCCTTGTGCCAAAAATGCAAAACCCGAAATTAGGGTATTTTGGGCATTTTTGGGGACCCCTTTTTAGCTTGGGAGTTCCCCTAACATAAAAATGAGCCCTTGGACCCTACCTAATGGGTAGGGGGGCTTATTTTCAAAGCTAGAGGGAGTTTTCCCTCCCTTTTTACCTCTTTTTTGGTCACATCCATGTAAGGGATGTGGATTTGAGTGTTTATTAAAAGTTTCACTTGTTTTGTCTTGCTAACATTTAGGGGAATTTGGGAGAAGAGGGCAAAAAGATAATTTTACCCTTTCTCTCTTTTGTTTTGGCATCTTTGACCTTGATGAGGGAGAGGGGTGACACATATCACCCCCTCATTTGTGAGGATGCTTGCTTGCTCCTCTTCAAATTCCCATTCATGGGAAAAGAGAGGGACTTTTTTTTGGGAATTTCTTGCTTGGGATGCTTGTGGATTTTGGAGCTTGGAGATTGGCTTGAGTCAAGGTGTGGAGAAATTTGAAGTTGGAGAGCTTTTTGGAGAGCTTTCCTTGAGGTAGGCTCTTATGTCTTTTGGCTTGTGTTGCATTTATCTTAGTTGTTAGATGGGTTGCATGGCTTTTTGTTGTTTGGTTGTTGTTGTTTGTTTTACTCCCTCCATCATATGGCATGATGGAGTTTTAGAGTGTGGGGGAAGAGAGGGGGATATTTTCCCTCTCAATCCTCAAGGCTTGATGGACAAGCCTTGTAGGGTCTTAGTGTTTCCCCTCAATGGTTGAGGTGGGGAAGTTGATTCATTTGGCTTGAATCTCCTTCCCCATTCTTGGTAAGGAAACCCCTTTAGGGTTTGAAAATCCTTCCAAGAAGGACTTGGAGAAAGGGAGGAGGAATAAGGAGGGTTTTGGATTGAAATTAGGAGTAATAAGGAGGGTATGGAGTTTCTTTATTTGTGTGTAAGAAATTTTTGGAATAAAATTTTTCGGAGAACTTTCTCCTCTCTTCCCCACTTTTGAGGATGAACATGGGTTCTCCTCGTAAATTTGGAGTCTTGTTTTGTATTTGAACTATTTTTGTGTGCTTGTATCATTGTTAGTTTACCCTCCATCTTGTGCAAGTTTAGGTAGTTATCCTCTTTCCCATGGGCTTGGGGGAGGCTAGCATGCATCCCAACCTTGGGATAGGCATGTGATGATGCCTATGGTTGGGTGGAAAACAATCTATTTTTCTCCTTGCATGGTTTTAGAAAGACATGGAAGATGAAGCTCTCAAGTTGGAATTGGTGGGATTTTGGGCTCTCATTGGTTCTTATTATTTCCTTGCGATACTTTCTTGCAATGTAATCCTCTTTTGAATATAGTTATATTCCAAGAAGCTTCATTTCCTTATAAATCCTCCTTTGAGTTTTTATTTGGAGTCATATGTAAACTAGCATCCTTTTTGTGAATAGATCAACCCTCAACAATGTACATCTTACCTTTCATGGGGTTACTTTGAATACTTGGAATGATGTAGAACTATGCCTGTGCCATTTTGGAAGACTTAAACATTTGAAATAAAAAGGATTGTAATTAGTGAAACTTTTCTTAATACGAGTTGTTGGAAAGTTCATTATTTTGAAATGATAGATTTCATCTTGTGAAATGTTGAGAACTTGTGTAAATATAAAATTGGACATCATTTTTGAAACACCCTTAATGTGAATTTTTTTGAAAAGTTAAGAGAATGAAATAATATTGATTTTACTCTCTCTTGTTGGTTATCTGTATGTTGAATGGATGAAGAAGTAGTTTTGGTGTGCATATCCTTCCTCTATAGTGATAGTTTAAGCAATATATTTCTTTTCAAAATTTTGGCTTCATAATTACAATATTAATTAATAGATAAATCATTTAGGGTGAATAGTGAAAGTTCTGGTTTATTTCTTTTGACATCAAAATAATAAAATTAAAAATCTATAATTAATAGTTAAGTAAGATTTTAGTTCTCCTTGTGTGCACAATAAGTTATATATATATATATATAAAACTGAGTTTGTTTATTATTAATCACTTACTTTACAATGTACTATGTTGTATTTTTATATAAGAATATATATATATATATATATGATATTTAACAGTATTATTATAATAAACTAAATATATGATCAATAAACAAGATATATATATATATATATATATGTATATATATGTATATATGTATGTGTATGTGTATATGTTATATGTATATATATTATATATATATATATATATATATATTAAAACATACTTGTTTCTTTTAAAACGTTTTTATCAAATTCAATATTTATATGTTAACAAAAAAAAAAGAAAAAAAAAAGTGTTTCAGTGGGGTGGTTCGGCCCCCCACCGCCGCACTTTCCCCGGGGGGGGGGCTGCCCCCCAAACCCCCCTCACGGCCCCTCTATTGGCCGATGTCCTCGGGTACCTTCTTCCCTCCTGCAACACCATCTCCTTGCCGCTCCCCTTTGCCGCCTATCCCGGCCCCAAACGCCGACCGTCCGACGCCTCCTCTCACCCCTTTTACCTGCCCACTGCTACCCTCCCCTTCCCCTTCACCGACTCTCCCTATGGCCACGGCCTTACCCCACTGCACCCCCACACGCCCTCTAACCAATACACCGCCCCTGTCCACCTTCCACGACCCCTCTCAACCTGCGGCCAAAACCCCAAATCCGCCCTCACTGCAATAAATCCATAAATATATATATATATACATATATATATATATATATATATTCTAAAACAAAGAATAATATAGTAAGGGTATTCAAAAACAAAGGAAAAGAATAAACTCCATAACTCCTCTCCTTTAGTCTGCAAATGTGAGCAAAAAAAAAAAAAGAAGGAAAAGAAAACAAGAAAGAAAGTTAAATGAAAAGAAAAATTAACATAAAGAAATATTAGGGAAATTTTAGGGTTTTAAATCTGAGGGTTAAAAGAAAGCATCCAAGGGTGGATGTTTCTCCCTACACTTTCCAAGTCATGGGACTTTGTGGGATTCCATGATAAAATAAAAGAAAAATGAATGTGGAAAAAATAAAAGAGGGGGTGTAGTCTATAGTAGATGTTTTTAGCTAAAGCTAATAATAATTAAATCAATGAAAATTATGTCGGGCTAGTGGTTAAGTAACGGGGTTAACCAAATTAGTTAAAATAAACAATTTCTGAGATTGGTTTTGTATCATTAGTTTTAGCATGGTTGGTAATCCCTTTTAAAAAAAAAAATTACCCTAAATTTTTGCTTTATTGTTGGTGCATTTTTTGGTGTCCCAAAAGGGGCACTACACAACATCTTGACTCTTATAACTCAATATTATTAATAAATTTGTTTAGTTGTTTCTTCTTGGTTGCAGTTTTTGTTTTCGTTAGTCATTCATCAAAGGTATGAGTATAAAGCATGAGGGAATGGACATTTTTCCATATACCCATATGGGTATGATCATAGGTATGTGAGCATATATACTTATGTATATAAGCTAGTATAGTTGTGTACATACACATGCGAGTATACACATAAGTGCCCACTCATCTGTGAGTTAGCTCTCACCCTTTGACTGGGTGAAAACATTTTTGTAACTTTTGGTGTGATATTGTTTAATATAAGTTTCTATCCTAACTAATATAAGATATAGGCTACGTGATCTAACCTAAGCCTAACTTATGATGGTATGTTAGTAACATAACTGAGTGTCAAAATATTATCTATATGCTTTTGATTTAACTGTAATAAATGCATGGCATTTTGATTAGCTTGGTTAACGAGATCGACATTTAAATGATGCTTAATTGTAATGATATTTTGTGGAATTCAACTTATAAGTTATTATGGCATTAACTTATGCATTAACTATTCCTTATGGAGTGTGACACATATTGTTATTAAAAATAAATAAAATAAAAATAAAACTCAGCCAAAATCTAAGTGGTGGCAATTTTTTTGGATTTTAATTATATTTAAATGGATTTTGGAATCCATGGAATAAAGGAGAGTTATGTGTTTTTATTTTTTTCCATTTAGCATGGTGTGAAGAGAGGAGGAAGTAGAGGGGGATACTATGTCAAAAAAATATGGAGGATTTACTAGAAGTTTTACGGCCATTTGGAGCTGATTTTGGAGCTATATTTTGGGATCTTTCCATTCTTTATTGCAAAAATGTTGGGGAGAAATTTTCTAGAAAAATAAATAAGGTTGTGGGGTTTTATTTTGTACGATGTGGAGCTAAGAAGATGGAGGAATAAAAATAGAGAAGGAAAGAGGAAAATCACAGAGGGTTTTTGGTCTTCTTCGTCTCAAATATTTTAGGCAAGGGTTTCTTCTTTTTATCTATACAATATTTTAAAAATAAATGCATATTCAATTTTATTCCTCTTATGGGTAATGAGAAATATGTATTAGCTATTGTGGGTATTAATATTTTTGAATCAAGCCTTTATGGGTATTTGGAAAATGTGTTTATTTAATTATAGGAATTATAGATTTCAGATCTCTCAAGTATGAGAAATCTCTCAAGTATGAGAGCTAGAGATTTAATTTTTAACTCCTTGATAACTGGAATCAATGAGGATATTCACTTGGGTGTTGAGATAAGGTTTCATGACATTTTAGTTATGGGTTTTGGACTGTTCTCCAAGATGCATTTTAAAATGTTAGAAGGCTGCATTTTGGTGGATTCATTGGTGTGATCTAGCTATTATAAGTTGTGTTATTTACTATTTTAATGGCTACTAGAATCATTGTTTTTTATTGATTTATTGCTCTAATTTTTGCTGCTAGACGTGTTGTTTTTATTATTAAAT
Source organism: Taxus chinensis (assembly GCA_019776745.2). Lineage (NCBI taxonomy): Eukaryota > Viridiplantae > Streptophyta > Pinopsida > Cupressales > Taxaceae > Taxus > Taxus chinensis. The sequence continues at coordinate 99,425 of JAHRHJ020003681.1, read as the reverse complement.
TATTTATGTGTTTGTTGCTACAACATTGATTATTATAACGCCGAGTTTTGGTTATTTCCTTATTGTATTTAGTTGTTTTTTGATGTGTTGTTTTGATGAAACACTAGCTAACAAAGAATAATGCTTTGGGGTGTTTTCTACGCTCCATATTTGCATTTAAATTGTTGTTTTCTTTGCTACTAGTACATTACATTTTGTTAAATGGTTTGTATGTAATCATTTGCATATAATTTTGAAAGAATGTTGTGCTGTGAGATTTTTTCAGATGGTTAGTGTTAAATCATTTCATTAGAATATTTAAATAATGATGTGTTGTGACATTATGTCAAAAAATTGTTATATTGACATAAATACACGAGTATGGATTATGGAATTTTATCATGTTTTTTGAATGAATTCATTAGAATTGAAGTGAATATATTTTATGGAATTTTATTATGTTGCTGGAACAAATTCATTGAAATTTTTGTGAAGTTATTTTTTGGCATTTTATCATGCTGCTAGATTGAATTCATTGGAATTTTTGTGAAGTTATTTTATGAAACTTTATCATGTTGCTGAAATGCACTCTTTGGAATTTATGTGACATTATTTTTATTGCATTCGGTCATGATGTTAGCATGCATTTATTAGACTGTATGTGAAGTTCATTGTAAGAATTGTTTTTCATGTTGCTAGTATGTATTCCCTGGATTATTTTGGAGGTTTATATTATGCCATTTGATAATACGGTTTGCATGCATTCTTGGGTATAAAGGATTTTTTGTGCCTCTTGAAAATTATGTTATGTTTCTAATATGATTTGGTAGAATGTTCATTTTGAGAATTGTGAAATCAAGTTCGTGTTGATGTTTTGTCAATTGGTTATCATGCATTCTCCTTTTGCATGAAGCCTATATGTGACATTTATTCAAATAGTTGGTATGCTGATTTGATTTGGCATGAAATATTGTTATGAAATGCATTATATAATCAACCTTATGTGAGGTAAGTTTTATGCATTTTCATGTAAGATGGTTAAAGAGACCACTCTTGAAAGATAGTATGAACTTGGTTAGTTCTTGCATGTATACATGATTTTTGAAATCATTATTATAATAATGAATGAATTAGTATGTTGATGCATGACTTTATGTTCTGAATACGTTTTCATTTGTAGAATACTACATATATGAAAATGGAAATCCTTACCAGTTTAGTTTGAGCCGACCCTTTGTGGAAAATACAGGCCATTATGGAGATAAGGGAAAGGAAAGAATTTGAAGGGATTTAAGATGATTTCAGATCTTTATTAGTTACTTTTATATTTCAGTTATGGAATAAATTGTACTTGATGTACTGCTAAAATAATCAATATATTATATAAACTTTTGAGGCTCTTTTCCATTGCATATAACCTTATAAGATTGTACCGAGATATTAAAAAAAATGAAATTTTCTTTGGAATCAAAGCTATTTTTATCGATGTTTTCAGTATATATGATTTTTTTGTATAATTGTATGATTTTATTATTAGAGAAATCAATATATCAATTAAGCAATAAGAATAATGGAAGTTTCCAAAAAAAATTGGACCTCGGTTTTTGAGGTCCTTAGAACAAAAATCTTGACTGAGTTGGCCAGAAGATAGGTTTACATTAACTGGGAGAAGGATTTTCAAATGTGGCTTAGGTTTTCATGGATTTTTTTTTTAAATTTTTCATGCTAAACATTTAACATGATAATGAGTTTGTAATACTATAGTCTAAGGTTGGGATTAATACATTCAACGCAAGAGTCCTTATTTGGCTTAACAAACGTAAACATTTTTTCAAATGACAAACCCAAAAATGGGTTACCAAAATGTCAGGTACAAAAATGAAACAATTCCATAAATGGGATAAATAAAAAAAATAAAAAACCCATTTTAGAAGCTTTCCCAATGGGATATTTGACAATTTTCAAACTTTCATTTCCACATTTACGTAACAAACCAAATTAGGTTTAACATATAGTTTAAATAGTAAAAAATGTACTTTTCTGAGCCCATGAATGGGTGTGATTATTTCCAAATAAAAAAGGGAAATAAAATAAATAAATTTTTGTAATTTGTTTTTCCATAAAATAGTAGAGACATTTTCTCACTCACCAAAACACATGTTCTCTTTTTTTTTCAAAATTCCCTTATTTCCTTCTACTCTCTTTCGTGGTGTTTCAATACCATGAATTCCAATAAGTTAACTCATATTTATAACCATTTTCCCATAAAGCATGCTCGTACATTCTCACATTATCCAAAACAACCTTCATGGAATAATAGATAACAATAACAAAAATACCTTTTCCTTAATACTAGCCTATTAAATAGGGATTACTAAACACATTCACAATTCCACAAATCCTACATGGCATAAAATAAAACTGAATCATTCCCATAACTTGAATGGTATTCATGTGAGAAGGGGAGGTCTAATGAAATGAGTTACCACAAAAGCTTAGAAAATTAATTGAAAATACAACCTCCATGATGGGTATGAATGTATGGTAAATTAATTATAATGATTAGCTAAAAAGATGTTACAAACATCATGCATTTGACATAGAGTAAAAATGGGAGATTCTAATGTCATAAAATGACACATAATGAAAATAATGTTTAGTGCCATATAATATCAATATGCACTAAGATGGATGGTACAAGGTGTAGGACTAAAAATGGCCATCATTTTTTATAATTTAACCCTTTTTAAATAACTGAAATGATTTTCAAAGATAGTTGCAAGAAAGAAAAATAAAAAAATCACCATTGGGGTCAAATTTCAAAAAATGCCTAAAATTAAATGAGGAACAAGTTCCCTTTATATTTGCATGAGATAAGATTCCTAAATAGACCAACTTAATAGCAGAAGTTTGATTGCCATGGAAATTCAATATGGTCAGATAATTTAAAAAAAAAAAGAGTAAACCAACTACCAAATGTTACAGTGATAATGCACACTTATTGGATTATGTCAGTGGAAATATTCCAACTACATAATTTTAACATTTCATATCATTACACATACTACAAAGTAGAGAAGTAAAATAAAACAATCAAGCCAAACCTTCATAATTGAAATCAACACACAACACAATTATCAAATTAAATAATCATATATGTTAGAATTAAATTACACAACCCCATTTTTGTGTGAGTGAGTTGTTCTCATTTTACCTTCCCTGCATCAAGTTCAATTTTATGGATCTATGATATTCTCCCCAATAATTCCCTCTCTCTTTGTCTTTTACATTTTAGTGAGGGGGTACTTGTTCATTCAATCACCTCATTTAACAAATGGGTAATTAGTATATTGCATCTAAAATATTAATATATTTCAAATATAATGAATTTACATAAAGAATATAATTTCCAAGTAACTTCTACATCATAACATCCATGTTATTACATCATTTATTTCATAATCAAGCCAAATTTAGCATTTCCATAAATAATATGCAAAATGGGATTTGACAACATTTAGGCATTTTATGACTGCTATTTTAACAATACCACCATCAAGTTGGATAAATTATTTATTGACATGGGTATATTATAATCTAATAGTATTAGAAATTTAATTAGGCACAATAGAACTATTAGCAATAAAATGAATCATACGATTGTGGACTAGATGTTTGCCAAAAATTATAGACATAAAATTGAGGCAACTTTGGTACACAAATTACTTTAGAAACATTAGATTGGTAGAGGGAAATTAGTACTGAATTCAATTCCTTTTGAGTCTTTGGGGATGATTTAAATAATATTAATTCCTCTTGGGATAAATCCATATGACCAAGTATTAAGAGAGCATCTTACATGGATATATTGATATTTATTTTCTCTAGTTTTTCTCTATAAAATTCAACAAATTTTTTAAAATTGTAGGTAACCCAAACTCTTTTTGGATTTTTAATCATGGGATGGTTGAAATTTTAGTCTAATTATTGAAAGGTGGTTTAATACTTATTTCATCTAATGGTTTTTCTAGACTATGATATTAAACAAAAGGTTCTCCATTTTTATTAGGTGTTAATAAAATTTACGTTATTTGCATCAGACTACAGGAGTCTCCCTTTTTCTCTGGTATTATAAATTAATTTAACTTGGGGTTTATATTAGTTCCCCTCAATATAATTGTTTTTATAAAATATCCCTATTTATAATAGACTAAGTTCTATTCAACAACTACTATAGATAAAAAAGGTGGCTCTAAATTTTGATTGGTTAAACCATACAAATTTGTAGTATCAATTCCTATCCCAAGGTTATATTAGGAAAAGTGTTGGATTTATGAGGTTGTAAAAAAGGGTATCACCATCTTATAACCTCATCTAAATTATTTTACATAGGGACTCCCCTTTTTGGATGTGTAATGGAAAGATTTCGTTACCATGGCTGAGTAAAGACAATTTAACATTGAAGATGAGCTCTATTTTTCTAATCAGTAAGATTATAAGGTTGATAGGGTCTAGGAGTAGGTTGTTATTATTATATCTTCATTAAATTCATATGATTAGCCATATTTCTACACATATTTTTGACCTTGTGTAATTCATTTATAGAAGTACTAGGTTTTGGTACCCAACACACCTAGGCCGTTATCTTTAACAAGAGAGTGGAGTCCCCCTTTATTAATCAACTATTAATATTTTTCCTGTAAGTTATTTGAAATGATTAAAATTCTCTAGTTTTAATATTTGATTAAACTCATTAAAATAGAAGAGTTAAACTTGGTTTATAAGTTGTTTGCATACTGAACTTTAAATCTTGCTTCACCTTTTCGTTTGATCATCTTTTTAAGTCTTAATATGAAGCTTTCATGGCTATTTTTTATATTTAACATTTGTGCAGCTTAAGGTTCATCTTAAGACCCCTCCCAAAAAAGAATTCTATATATTCCTTATAATTTTTTTTGAACATGATATTCAAAATCGATGATCCGAATCTGAAGAAAATGGGTTTCAAATAGTTTAAAAATGGTGTCGGGTGGTACCATTATTTGACTAACAATATATGTTGTCAGCTAATAGTATATGATGTTGGCCAAAATCATATGTAAATTTTTGAAAAATCATTTTTTGACATTAACAGTTAAAATGACCGGTTCGACGAGAAATCTATCCTCCCAAAATATGGCATGAAGAAAACAATTCAAAAAAGTTCTTTTTTGTGAAAAAATGCAGATTTCACTAATTTTGTATGGGATTTTTTTTTTGAAATTTTTTAATGTTAGAAATTAAAAGGATCATCTCAATGAGAAATATGTCATCCCAAAATACAACGTAAGAAAAAAAATTCCCATAATCTTTTTTTAACGACATTATTATTGACCAAAAACAAGAAAAAATGCTATTGTGCGGTGGCATGAAAGACTACTTCCCTCATGGTAGAATTTTTACATTACCGCATGGTATAATTTTTGCATTTTCACATGGTAGAATTTTATGTGTTGCTCCACAGTAACATTTTGGCATTGATGCATGGTAACATTTTTTGTGCTCCCGCACAGTACATTTTTTACGTTACTATGTGGTAGCATTTTTGTGTTGCCGCACGGTAGCAGTTTTACATTTACACATGGCTTGTACTTTCATATTTTTCATAGGATTACTCATTTTTGCCTTCATCTTCGACTCTAGATCTCAAACTTAACAAATTTTAGAATTATATTCTATTACTAAACTATGGAGAATTAATCCTATATAATAGTATATTATAAAATAATGGTGAATATACCAACATTGGAATTATATTCTATTACTACATTTTTACCTTCATCTTCGACTTCGGATCTCAAACTTAACAAATTTTGGAATTATATTCTATTACTACATTATGGAGAATTAATACTATATAATAGTATATTATAAAATAATGGTGAATATACCAACATTGGTCGGCTCTTAGTGAAGAAAGGTGAAACTAGGGTCAAATTTATTTATGTCCCATAAAATTTTGGTGAACCTGCTACTGTACGGTAATGAAAAAATCACCAATTTCAAATTTCAAAAATTCAAAAATTCTCCATTTTATGAATATTCACCCCTAAAATGAACCCTAGTTATGCTAACTGAAAACCAAACTAAACCTATGACTTTATAACTTTTAAGACTCAAAATAGGCTTTAAAAATTCAAAGGAGGGATTGAATTACATTTTATATTGGGTTTTAAATGTCAAATTTAATTTAATTCAATCAAATTTGTGGTAGGTTTAAACCACAATAATATAAGATAGGTGTCCCCTAAGGGACACATGTCTCTTATCAACATTCAAGATAATTTGGGGTGAGCTAAAAATTCAAAGTCTTGTGGTGAGTGATAACACTAATGGGTGACACACATCACCCATTGGCATGAAAATATGAACTATGGATATATACGATGAGTTCGATGGCCTTCATGTGGAGAAAATCACTAAAGGAGGAGTATGGTAACTACTATCCCAAATTTGCACCCCTACAAATTTGGATAACCTAATCAAGATTTAATAAAGGCTTGTGACGTGTAGACAAACATCAAATTCAACCCTAGCTAGAAGAGAAAGAAAACATGTCCTTTGGCTCGGCCCAGCTTGCTGTGGTGAATGTTTGAGTTGGTGGTCAGGCTCATTGTGGAAGTTGAAAATTTCACAGGGTTGGACGTGCCCCGGTTAGACGGCCGTCTAACCGGGTTGGTCGGATGAGATGGATGTGAAATGGGTTGGTCAGTGATGTTGTGTATGGATAGGGTTAGATGGCATATGGTTAGCCACCTGGGTCGGATGGGTGGAGCATTGTACAAAAGAGGTTGGTTGGCTAGGTTGGTTGGACAGGTTAGTGGCGTATGGATAAGATGGATAATGTACAACCCCCTTGGGTTATATGTCATAGGGTTAAATGCCATTCAACCCTTAGGTTGGAAGACACAGAGTTAGATGGCCCATTGGGATAGTTAGGTGGCACATTGTATGTCATAGGGTTGGACAACTGTCCAACCCCATCAGATGTAGGGTTCAAAGATATATGGATGTCTAGCCTCCCTGGTTGGATGGCCTATGGTGTGAAGATGGTGGCTCTAAGGTTGGTTGGTGACCAGAAAAATGTACGATCTATAAGTTTAACGCCCTCCAACCTTTCTGGGTTGGGTGACAATGAAGTTAGATGGCCTATTCACAAATTATATGGATCATGCTTAGACGATTGTCCAACCCAGATATATAGAAGAGCTCACGGGCCAGGAAGTTTTCTCAAAGGAGGTTGTATAGCCCAATGAGGATGGACGCTGTCAAATGCCACATGGTTGAGTGACTTGTAGGATGGACGAGTCATAACCCAGGTTAAGGTAGGTGGGTAAATGACAACTCACTAACCAAAATCAATGAGGCATGGCACCCATGACTACCTGTGTAAGGAAAGTACCAAATTGTATGGCTCCCCATAACTCTTTAATGCATCCTTATGGTTGGTGGTCCAAATTGCCTATATATTATAAAATATGCCTCATTTTGAGGGGATTCATTCTGTTTTGCAAAGGAACTATGTCAATTTTTTTCTAGAGCTATTGTGGGTTAAAGGCCTCAAATTTAGTCCTATTGTAATGAACTCTGCATGTTTATGAGCAATAAAATTGGTGTTTTGTGGCTTTTCTTTCCCTAATTCGGGTTATATTGCATATATTTCCCTCCATTATGTTTGCAAGTATATTGTGCATGTTTATATCCCTTTACAAGACCTTTAATTTGTTGTGCTTATGAATCTAGGGAACTAGATATTGTTTTAGCTTGAAGTGCTTCTACTTTCCCTCTCTTACATTGTTTACTCCCTATTGTTCACTCACTCAGAGTGTCTCACTCCCTTTCTTGGTGCATCACCTTCACTGAGAGTGGATTTACTTTTTATGCATCCTTCTATCCCTGTCTCCTTGGAAAACATTATGGTAGGATTATATTAGTTTTCCATTCTCTACACTTTGGAGAAGCTGACAATAGGTTAGGAAAAGAATCCAAATTTATCTAGAGGATTATCCTACTTGCAAGGTCCCATGTTATGCAAGTTACACTAATTTCCCTCACACACAAAATCACAAGCAATCAGGGGTACTATAATTTTTCCGTAACGGTAACCGAGCTAGAAATAATAGAAGGCATATATGATTTCCAAGTAGTGTTGACTGATGTGCACAAGGTATGACATGTCAAAGAAATTCTTGAAGACGAGATGAATTAGATGAAAAACATGTGACACATATTAGTGGCATAGGAGACTGTACACACCCAAAAATTACATAGTGCTACATTAAAGGACATAATAAGTCTCTAATGATGAAATGATTTTTTTCTAGAATAATGATGAGATCTAGATCCTCTCCCTTCATCTTCAATATGATTTTTATGACTAATTTTTCCATTTTTTCTAAGTTTAGAAGTTTATTGCACCACTTTTTGAACTGCTTTCTGTTATTTTTGTGCTTTGTTTGACTTTAAGTCATGTAATCACCATGGTGGTTTTGTAACCACCAGTCTATACGTAGACCAATGATTGCACAACTATCACTCTACGTAGACTGATAATTCTATCACCTTTACCGGGGTCCTGTGTGTTAAAAATGTGTGTTTTGTAACGTGTGTCTCCAGTTTAGGAGTGATTTTATCACCTTTTTCTTGACCATTTCCCTTGGTTTTGAGCTTGTTCGAATCGTATTTATTTTATCCTTCTAGTTTATTATGTTTAGTAGATTGAGTACCCCTTATCTAGACGTGTTGTCACTTCTTATCAGACATGTGTTTCAACACTTCTTCTTCCCCATATTTTATAAAAGCCTGGATTTCATTCAAATGTTGGGTTGAAGTTTGAGATTTGTTTTGTACAAAGTTATGCTACCAAAATCTTATTAGGAATTACATAGACAACTATTTCATTGCTCTGTTCTTTCCAGTACTACATTTTCTACCAGTTTTCTTTTAACCAGTTAGCTACAACCATCTTCTTGATTTTCTTACTACTAGCCAACACTACGCACCTTGGATCAATTGGAAGTCATCTCTGGAAGGGAAAAGGAAGTTGAGGAGACAAAACACAACACCACACCTAGAAAACTACCATATATCAATAGTTATAGGTTGGGGATGTTTTGATTTCTTTAAAGCTTTCAATTAATTATTGTCATTAAATTAGAATAAACACATTTGTTTTAAATTGGTAGAATTTAGTACTTCTTGATTTCTGAGTATTGACTGTGCACAAACAAATCTTTTGTTGACATATTCTTCCATACCTATCATTTTGTATTTATAAGGGAAAGAAGTTGGAGGAAGATTATGTGTATGTGTTTCTTTATATTTTCTTCATTATTAATCATTCATATGATTTTTTTTTTTACTTTACTGGGGAAAGTTTCTAGGTGAAGAAGAAATTTCTTCTGAGAAGATTTATTTCTTTCCATTGAACCTGAGGCAGAAGTATTTAGAAGAAACTTCATTTTTAGAATAATAACTTTAGAGTACATATTTTATTCAAATTAAATATAGTTTCATAATCCTGTAATAGCGGAATAGCCACATCTGGCTATTCCTTATTTAGTTTATTTTAATTTAGAAATATTTTATTTCATTTTGGATTATTTTATTTATCTATGTCTACAATATTTATTTTATTTAATTAATCAAAACTAGAAAACACAAAAAATAAATATTAGGAGTTTAATTTTCTTTGTTCATTTATTTATTTTAAAATCTTTGCTAAACAACACAAAAATAATTAATTAGTTTATTTTTTAATTAAATATTGGCAAATTGAATTTAATTAGATTAAAAGGGGAAAGTAATAATCTTTTATTTAATTTATATTCATTTGTTTGTTTATTTAAAGATATGAATTAAAAGTAGATTAGAAGTTGGAATGAACACAATCCCCATTTCCTTAGTGACCTAGGCTACCCGCACTTAGCTCTCAGCCCCTTTGGTTACCAATTTGTTTATTTCCATCCTTCTTTTTGAATTGATGCCCATATGACCATTTCGGGTCCATCTCAACCCCACATAAAAATATTTGACCTAATTACAAACCAACCCAACATTGACATACATGTCAGGGTAGACATTGACTCTAGGTTTGCGACAACTAGTCTTTAGAGTAACTCCTATGCCACCATAAATCATTGGCCAACTTAACACCCTCAATGAAGAAGTAAAAATCACAGAAGAATATTGGTCCAATCAAGGTGATAGGGTTAGACCATGCAACCCTTACTTTGTTCCCAACATATCCTCCCTCGTTCTTACATGACCCTCTTTAGAGAGGAACATTTAGAGGCATAGAGGACAATTCCCTTGTATTCATCAACCAGGTCAAGTACACTCGGTTCTACTAATATAGACCAAGAATCTATGGAAAATGATTATTATCAACCGTAATATCCCCCTACATAAGGTTAGGAAGGAATTTTCACTCTCAATGAGAAAATCCCCAATTTGCAAGTTGAGAATCTATGATTTCCTTGATCGTTGATCCTGTTATTATTATCATTCCCATCTATCCCACTTATACACCATATTTACTCATCCCATTATAATCCCATCTATCACATTCTAGGTGTCTCAGCATGACCTTGAGAATTCAAGTGCATTTGAAATCATATGTTGATTTTTTAGGCATACAAAATTGGTGAACCCAACGTGAAAGACTAGTTCCTTTTATATCCATTTTATTTTCATTTTCTTTTATCCATCTTCTTCCTCTCCCATTATTATGTGGGTGTTTATAAACCCTAGAATATGTTGGGTCAGGATTATAGCAGCCTATTTTAGGTCTTGAAGCCTATTATAATCAAGTGAGTATGCAACAGTCACCCTTATTATTTGGGTGGGCTGATAACTATTCCAAGAACTTTCTATCTCCCCATACATCCCCTATCCAAGGGGTAAATACTAATTCAAATTTAAGAATTGAGGAGATAGACCAACCAAATCATGATTCACAACTAAAGTTCTCAAGCTCTAACAAATATGACCTTCATAGAGAAGATGGCCTTTATCCACAAGGTTTTATCAAGACCCCAGATTAGTATGTAATCCGAGTCCTTTCCATTCTATTTACAACCGAACAATGAAATCTTAGTGTGGCTCACCCAAATAAGTGATTTCCTTAAATGCTATAAATGGGTCCTTGGATAGGATACAAGGATACACATATGTCCTTTTCAAACAATGTTATTACTACCCTTCCTAAAATAGAAAGTACATACCTCAAAATGGGGAGCAACTAATGACCAATTTATAACAGGGTATCATACACCCTCACAACCGAACAACGTACAACATGCACCTAAGAAAGGTTAGCAGCCTTCACCTGATGATGTTATTTCAAAATTAGTAGGAAGGATTAAAGATTTAAAGATTTCCCAAGCTTCAAAACCTGTATAATTTGTAGGGATAAGGTAAACATTCCTATCATGTCCATAATCAAAACTATACTCCTACTACTAATGTTTGAATTCGAGTAAAACAACCACCGCAACATGTTTATTTGGGTGTTCCTAATCTTGGTGATCTTCTTACATGATCTGACATGCTAGGAATGAATTCCTCATCCTCTATTCATATCGTACACAGAGGATTAGCTAGAAGTGCATTCTCAAATGTTGTTCCTCTGAATAATGTGATTGTTCCCTAGTGTTATGCCCACCAATCCATATCCTAGTGTTGTCCCGTCCTATGTTCATATGTATTTAAAATCTCCCCAAATGGACATGTATAATTTTCCTAGTCCTTACACGTAGTATCAAGGGGTTCCTTATGCCCCAACCAATGTTTATGTTGCATCTTATCAAGCTCCTATTTCACCTCCTCCTCCTCACCAAAGGGTCCTCAATGGTTGAACTCTTATGCAAGTGGGAACTTATTTTGAATATTTGAAAAACCCCTCAATTTCATGATATGAGGTGTTATGCTCCCACAACCTTTTCTAGACCTCCCCAAATTTAAAGGAGAAGGAGATACCAATTACCACATTAAGGGATGTGCTACTAAAATCAAAGAATTAGTTCCATGGGATGCATTTGTTGTCAAGATATTCCCTAAAACCATCGAAGGAATTAATTTCTCTGGATTGGTACTATTGAATTCCCAAAGCATCCATACATTCCTTCAAACAACTTGTGTTATGATTTTATTAAGGCCTTTGATATGAACAAGTTATTGCAAACATGAATCAAAGACTTCTTGCATATCAAGCAAGAATAAAATGAGTCTGGTGTTTCCCACTTCATTCAAAGGTAGAAACAAGTTCTTTACTCTTCCACGAGTGCTCCAAATATGGATCAAATAGAAATCTATGTGACCTTTTCCTCCACTCACTCAATCGAGAAACCAAGGAGGAAGTGTAGAAGTTTCCCCTTTGAATCTATGAACAAGTGTTAGAGGGCATGTTTTGCATTGAACAAGATGAAATTGATAGCGGATGTAAGATATATGGTCCCAATTGGAGGTTGTTCACCTCCACCTAAAAACAATTCAGACTACCAAGACAATTCAAATAATAACCAAGGACCCAAGGTACTGAAACGAAAATGTGGTGTCACTACAGATGGCATGACTGATTAACCTAAAATTCCTAATTTTGTGAAAATTAACAATGAAAATAATAGCAATGAGAATATGAATAACCAAATAATTAATAATCCCACTTCCTCAGTCAACTGGTTGACTTCATTCATCTTCCACATTAGTAGTTCCAAGCCCAAGGCCAAAACTATTATCAAAACCATAGCCAAGAGGTTGCACATTATAATTACAACAACCAATTATAAAAAAAATTAGAGCTATGGTCGACAACAAAGTCAAAATTAGAGGTTGAGGTATTATGATCTTGTAGTGCCCACTTCCCTTTGACACTTTTAGATACTGATTTTGATACTATTGATCATATTATGGACACTATTATGTTTTGTTTTAGTATGATGGTTAGATGTTAGATCATAGATTATTATTGATCTGGATTCAGTTATTATGCTTGATGATTACTAGAGACATTTTCTATATGTGGTTGATGATATACTGTTTGACATGGACATATTATAGATGTTGATTTGGACTTATGATATTGGATATTTTGAGTAGATCTAGTATGGTAGATTTTGATGATGATATAGTTGATTTATTTAATTAAAAATGATAATGTTGAATTATTGATATTGTTGTGATTCTATGTGTTTGGATGATTTTGAAATATTTTTTATATCATTTTGGCTATTTTGATATGGCCATGAGGCCAAAGGAGGTATTTGTATTTTGCAGGTTAAAAATCACAACAATGTCGGGGGACTGGAGACTAACCATATTAAAATTCTGGGTGAATTCAACAAGGTCACCATGGCAACTGTGTTATGAGTTTGTGTGTTGTGTTATGTTAGGATTTCCCATGGGGGGATTTCCATTATATGTGACCATGGGATATGTGTTTTATTTATGTGTTCCTTTTTAATTATTGTTGTATGTATTTTATTTGTAATGTGTTCCTTCTTTTAATTAATTTAAATGTGGTAGATTAATGTGAGAGATCATATAGTTAAATTTTATTTAAATTAAATTGGGATGTGGAATGTAATTAATAAAGTTGTTGTCATAAATATTAATATTGGAAGAGTGTGTAAGTTAATGTTGTAAGAAATATGTAAGAGTATTGTAAGGCATAGTTTGGAAGGTCAAGCACTCCATCTTTTATGGAATTTGAATTTCACCTTGGAGGCCAAATTTTGAGGCTTGTGGGACAAGTTAAAATTGTCCCACACCTCTTAAAATGATCCACCAACCATGCCTATGGTTTGGAGGTTAAATGTAGGCATTTATAATGCATTTTGAAGTGACAATATGTAAGTTTTAATTGCACTTCCCTTACATGTTTTAAATTTGGTCCTTTTGGAGTATGGGCATTTTTGGAGTATGTAAGTGATTTTGTCATTTTATTTATTTATTGTGATTTGGTGAAGGATGTTGACTTTCCTCTTGGGGTTGAGGAAGAATGATGTGGCATCCCACATGGATCCACATCATCCTCTTCTCTTCCCTCTCCTATTTAAGTGAAACTCCTTGCTTGTTTATGGTTGTTGAAACTTTGTTATTTCCTCTTGGGGGTGCATTTTTTGTTGTTGTTGTTTTGGAGCTTGTTGTGGAGGAAGCTTGGAGTATTTTTGCATGCTTATACTTTGCTGGTTTTGGACTGCACTTTGGCATCTTGGAAATCTTGTGAGCTTGGAACAAACTTCAGTATGGAGAGGTAGGATCTTGAGCTGTGTTTTAATTGTTTTTCCTTCTCTTGCATGCATGCTTAAATGGTGTTTGTGTTTGCATTTCTTGGCTGGTTGGGTAGAATGCTTAGGGCATGGTGTAGGAAAAGGCTATGGGGATTTCATATGGGGGGCATAAGGGATTGCCAATGGCACAATTTTATTGTGGAGGGAGTTTTGGTTTGGGATCCACCTTGGAAAAGAAACTACTTGCATTTCTTACTATGGGGGGGGGGGGGGGGGGGGGAGGGGGCATAAGGGATAAACTTGGGGGGGGGGGGGGGTATAAGGAGGGATTGGGAGATATAAGGTTTATGGGGTTGATATGATTATTGGTGGTATGTATTTTGGTGGATGCCCAATTCCAAATTGGGAGGCATAAGGAGTTCCCCATAGTTCTTGCTCTTGTTGGCTTGCTTGATCAAGCCTATGTGTTGTATGAATTGTTTCAAATGTAGTTGGGAACTGCTGTCTTATTTTGAACTGTGCATTTTGTTGATTGTATGCAATGTGAATGTTGCTTGTATGTGATAGAAGCCTTTGTTTCCATGTGTTGATATTCATGCTCCATTTCAATATGGTTGGGGCTTGGGGGCCAATGGGGAAGGATGGCTTCTCCTTTCTCATTGGATGTCTTGGTTGGGTGGAGAGCGTTGCCTTTCCCCCTTCCTTGTTGTGATCAAAGTTGCAAAGAAGAAGAAACAAGCATGTTGCTGTTTGGAGAAGAAATTTCACAGTTTGACAGTCATTTCCCTTTGAGTAATTCAATGTAACTTTTCCCTCTTTGAGTGGATGAGTGTATAAATTTTGTAATGTGAAGTTATTGTAATTGAATTGAGAAGATTGAATTCGAATGGAGAAATGTAAAGAATCTATATTTTTCTTTTTTGTTGCAAGAGAAATGTAAATGATATTTTATACTTTGTATTTTGAAATTTGAAACCAAATCAAATTGGAAAGGAGATCAAGTTGTAAAGTTATTTGAATTATCAATAAAGGATGGCATTGGTTCTTTTAAATTTGTATTAATGTATACTGGATTTGTATTGTTGTCCAAGAATGAGATCTCTGTTTTGAAAAAGAATAAGAAACAGTGTTGTATGTTTTATGTACTGTATTTGAATACAAATGGAAAGTGATAAGTTGAAAAGAATGTATTGTTAATCAATCAAGGATTTCATTCCTTTCTTCAAAGTGTTTTACCTTGTTCATATGCTATCTTCTCCATTGGAAATCTGAGTTTTACTTGCAATGAGAAACCTCTATTTGGAATGTTGAAAGAAGAATGCATATGGAATGAAAGTCAATGTTATTTTCCTTGCAAAATGTATATTAAAACTGAAATCAGAAATGTATTTTCATTTAGAATTGGATGGATGATTTAATAAGCAATGTATTTGACTAAGTTAGGAATCATATGCACATTTAAATGACAAAATGGAGATTCCAATTTAAAGAAACAATTCACTGTAATATACTTCATCCTGGCAATTCACATTTTAATAAAAATGAACAGTTCATACTTGCACTAAACAATAAGTTATGAAACATTTAAAATTAGAATTAGTACTACCTAAGGAACTCAAATTCACTATAATAGTCAAGAATGAATCTCCAAAACTTAATGAATTTCAATTCGGAGCTTGCACAGTCATTTTTCCGTCTATTGCCGAAAAAATGCAACCTTGAACAGATTGGATAAATTGACTTCCCTAAAACACTCTAAACCCTCCCTAGACTGATCCTCCATGTCTGTTTGACATGTTGAGTGAAGGAGGAGTTCAAATTTTATCAAAATTATAAGTTGGAAATTGCCAGTTTGCCAAATAAAGGCCTGCATATAGTTTTTACAAAATTGACCCTTAAAACTTCATCAAAAAGTAAATTTTATGTTCCTTGTGCAAAGAGGGCTTTGAGAGCTTTCCAAAAAGTCCTCGTTTTCCCAAAACCGAGCTTTCTAGCTCAAGTTATGACACTTTGAAGTTTTTGTGCCTTGGCGGGAAAATTTGGGAAAATTTTCCCTGGCGGGCCTGCAACCCAAAAATTTCCCATCAAAATTGCCCTTAGAAATTTTTTGAAAATTTGGGCTCGGGAAAATTTTCACTTTTCCCTCTGTTGTTCCGCAGCCAATCAGAGGCTACCATGTGTCCTCCAGGGGCTGAGGCGGAGGCACGGATGAATTTTACCCCTTAAAACTTTTTGAAAATTTTTGGAAAATTTTTCACTTTTCCCTCTGCTCGGCCCGCAGCCAATCAGAGGGTGCCACGTGTCCCCTTGTGGCTATGGTGGAGGTGCGGGTTCTTTTAAACCCTTAGCTTTTATAATTTTTTTAGTGAAAAATTTACGTTTTGGCCCCGCCAGCCCGCGGCCAATGATAGCATGCCACGTGGCACCTTGGGGGTGGAAGCAGGAGGGTGGACCTTCTTTCTCCCTTTTGTTTTGTTTGGGCTTTGGAAAATTTCCAAATTTTCCTTCCGCTCACCCACAACTCCACTTCCCCTTTTCTCCTTTGTCTTCCCTAGTGGGTGTGCGGACCCGCACATGCCCTTTTGTCCCTTTTTTCCTCCTCGGGTACAACCGCCAATTCCTCCCGCCTCACTTTAGACATTGTCTCTGGCTTAGTCGCCACGTGTCCCTGGTGGACCCGTGGGGGTGCACGGGCAAAAGAAAATGTGATTTTTCACCCCATGCATTGGGAAAATTTCCCAATGCCGCCCCACGACCCGCCAACCCGCCCAAGGTGCACTCCTCCTCCTCTTGCCACGTGTCCCTCTGGGAAAATTTGACCCCAGAACTCCGCCCACTCATAACTTGAGTTCTGCTTGGAGTTAGGAGGACTTCTTTATATCACCGGAAAGGTGAGAAAATTTCCTATCCATTGGGAATGGTTTAGGGAAATTTTGAAAGTGTTGAATATGAGAAAAATCTAGTTGAAGTTTTGATCCTGTTAGAGAGTAGGTATGGGGTAAGATTACTCCCTGAATCTAACTAGAACATCTAACCCTAAAATTTAAACGTTGTAAACATGTTATAAGTTCATAAAGGAAACTTGTGTTTTGGTAAGCAGTCTTTGTTTCGGAACCTATTAGTGAAAACTGATGTCTTGCAACGTAGTTGTAGACACTTCAAATAAAAAAAAAATATTCCATAATTTTCTAACTAAACCTAGGTTGTTTCTTGGGTCTCAAGTGGTTGTTCACCCTCTTCTTGTATATCCTCTATTGCAAGATGAATTTCATGTAGTACCCAAACCCATTGGAGCATATGATTAATCATAGACCATAACAAGACCTTTTCTCACATTTTGTTTTTGGATCTTTTGAAGAATTACCCAACTCATCGATCTTCTTGCTAGAATATTTGGGTCTTGGCTATCTACCACATGTCATAACCCCTTCAAAGGATCAAATTAACCACATAGAATTTTACGTTTATCCTCGAGGGAAACATGAGAGAGATATGAAATTTGTGTTTAAGTTAAGCAATACACCTATAAATGTTGAGTTATCATAAAGAGGAAATCCCATGTTATACGTGCAAGTACGGGTTTATAATAACTATGTTAAGAGGGGAGATGATTGATGATGAGGCCGATATGAACATTTTCCCTTTTTCCTTCCTAAAAAAAAATAGTATATAGAGAAACCAATTTATCTTCTACTAGGAATACACTGAGGGGTTATGACAACTTGAAAACTACGTATATAGGAACTATAGTCCTTCTGGTTACCATTGAGCCTGAGACTATCTTAAATAATTTTTTTATTATAGATAGGGAAACCAACTATAATATGATTCTTGGTAGACCATGGATCCATAGAATGAGGGCCATTCCATAAACACTATTTCAAGAGGTTAGATTCCTTCATTTAGTTAAATTTTTGTAGCTCAAGATGACCCAAAGCCCTTTGATATTCACCTAGAAAATCTCAAGAAAAAACTAGGATTTAATTATAAGTTCAAACTCCCAGCTAACCAATTGAATAAACCACCTCTTTCTAAAGAGATGCTTATGGCTATGAATCTAGTTCTAACAACCAAACTTGATGAGCCTAAGGAAATCAAAGGAGTAGAAAAGAGTGAGTGTAGGACTGCTACAATAGAAAATGTATACCAAGACAACAACTGAAATAGTAAAGCTTTCAAAAAATATTATAAATAACTCTACCATTTGATTCTCAAGGTATTAGAAATGCTCTTTGACTAGCCTCTCTCCTAGAAGATGGATTTTTAGAGATATGTATGGTTGATGTTTACAAAGTCCAGGAAGAAACACTAAGAAAAATGAATAGTAAATATTTTCCGTAAAATATTGGATGCTCCATTATGATGGAGCTAAATATCGTTATGGCACAAGATCCGGAGTGATTCTAATATTTCTAGAAGGTAGAATCATGCTTTTTATTTTAAGCTAAAATTTGAGTGCTCCAAAAATGGAGAGGAGTACGAGGATTTAATTCTAGGTCTCATTATATCCAAGAGGATGGGAGTAATGAATGTTAGAGTCCTAGGGTACTCGTAACTTATAGAAAAAAAGGTCCTGGATGTTTATAAGACTACATCAGGGAATATGTAGCTCTACCAATATGATTTTTTGCGAACTATTTAAAGACTTTGAATTCATTTGTCGGGAAGCAATTCCTAAAGAAAGCACCAACTTGCTGATTCTATGACATCTTCTTCTTCTAAATTTTTATCCTATTAAAGACTTAAAAGAAATAGAATTCACATTCTCAATTTGGGTTGAACCCATGATTTGGAAAATTCAAAGCAACACACAATATTAGCATATGTAGAGAATGATAATGAACCCATTACATTATAATTTTTTGAGAATGATGAATCAATCCTAGGATTTATTCATGCGTACATTGACCTTATATTAGTACTCATCTTGAACTAGTATCTACAATTGGAGTAAATTTTCCAATATTTTCCCTTACCCTTGAGACTCTTCTTTACATATATTTAGTAACACTATATATTTCTGTTGTCCAGAAATTACCCCATCCCATAAATTTGAAACAACCTATAAAAGGGGTTGGCCATTATGTTCTAAGAAGGCCATGGTATACTAATCTAGTCATATGTGGAGTGCAGAACATAGTGTTTCACGAGGTTTTTCCCAATCCACGGAATAACAAGAATTGAATTTGGATCTAGATGATATTATAGAATGATTAGAAATCATGGTATCAAGTTAGTCTTATAAGATAAATCAATTTAGGGAAACACAGGTTTCAAGCCCGCGAGAGATTTGAAAATTGGCTAAGGACAGAATCTGCGACATAAAGGGAAGTTAGCAAAAAAATATTTAGGTAAAATTGGTCGAATGGTGAAGGATCCGATACTATGGTGTGACATTTTGTGAAAGATTGAAGAGTACGGTTATGTATCAAATCCATGACACACTGATTCATTTTTCTACTGGTGATTCAGAGGTTACTATTCTATGAACTTAAAAATCTGTGGGATACTCAAGAATCCACAAAATGAGAAAAATGCCACAAGAAATTTAAAACATTCAAATATATAAAATGTCATGCAAGGAAGAGAGAAATACAAAGAAAATATGCAGAATGAGCAATGGAAAATTTTCACATGTCACCCTCATTGCGGATAACCAAATCATTTAAGATTGATATTTTTAAAAAGGTCTCATTAATGGCTATATTCTATGGCATAAGGAACACTTGGGAGTTTTTTAGAAACGAATGCAAGATTTAATGGGTTTATGCAAATAAAAACAATAGAGGGATGCTCCCTATATCATTTGATTTAACTGATATTTATTTTTCCATATGACTATTTATTACAAGATTGGGAGCACAAATTCCCAACATTTCTTTTCCACATTGATATGATATATTCATGTATTGGGATCCATATAGGGAAAGGGTGTTTTTGTAACTCACAATGAAGCTTTGAAATCAAATCTGATGACTCCGAATTCCTCCGCTTCCCATGTTTGAGTACAGGAGGTTGATGTTCCTATATTGACATCCCCATGGAGGAAGATGAATTACCATGAGAGAAATAGAAGAAATATTCATGTCTAATCCATGAGGAATGCCCTATTTCCATAGAGGTGCATGATGTTTGATGAATAAGAGCCTTCCCAAATTTGAATCACTGCCAATTTCTTCTTAGAAGAAGAGGCCACTATTGCAAGAGAAATTTAAGACCTCATTTACACATAGAAAATCCACATGCCTCCCTTTTTCAAGGGACAGTTTATAAGATATGCTTCCTTCTCCATCCTGGCCCGAGAGTACATAAAGTCTCCCACTTATAAATATATGGGATCAAGCACATCAATCAGATCAATAGAACTTCGCTTGAACACACCTAATAGATCAATTGATCAATGTTTGCATCTCTTCAATGAGGGAAAAGGCACTTCAAAATGTTTGGTCAAAATTAGAATTCACACAATCCTTTTCAAAGACGGTGAGCCTCTTATGTATTTTGGATAGTTTATGGTAAACTGAGGATATGTCCTTTTTAGGATCATCATCAGATACTACATGAGCATTGACTGAGATTCATTTCTATGCTAATTCCTCAGTGAAGAATGTGGGGGATATACGAATGGTGTTCTTGTTGATAAATCAAATTTAATGGATCAAAAACTTATTTAACTTATTAGTAACCACTTATTATTTTGGGTAAAATAAATGATGAAATAAAATATGGAACTTAGAAAATAAGGGAGACATTTTGATTAACTTCCTCTACAAACCTAGTCAAATTATGCGGGGAGTTAGTGGTCCTTCCAGATCTTCTTGGTCTTTAATCATGAAAAAGTCTTAATGAATTCTTTAATTAGGCTAGAAATATTAAATATTGTGTGCAAATCTTCTGAAGAAAGATCTTTCAAATTATTTCCTAGTTCCATCTCCGCCATTGCTTGGAAAAATATAACACAATTATTCCAAAAGAAACTTCACTTATAATACTCAACATAACTTCCAAATTAATAAGAAATAAGTGAGAATTTATAATAGGGTGAATCTTGGAGAGGTATGTATGAATTATCATGTTGGGATTGAATGAAAGATCAATTTTAGATGCTCCCATGGATTTGAAAAAGGGGAAGGAAGAATGATGTCTATC
Organism: Taxus chinensis; assembly: GCA_019776745.2. NCBI lineage: Eukaryota > Viridiplantae > Streptophyta > Pinopsida > Cupressales > Taxaceae > Taxus > Taxus chinensis. Next base: position 78,027 of record JAHRHJ020003681.1, on the reverse strand, counting down.
AAAAATGTTTATTTCATCTTGATTAAATATTTTTCACGAAGGAAAGAATCAAATTCAAAATAGATATTCATAAGTCACTTAATTCCCAAGGAATATTATCCAAAAAGGTAGGTGTCAAATATGTTGAGGTTATGATGTTAGAGAATATATGGTTTATGACTATGCACATATATGATTTTGATAGGATGAACAAGATAGAAAAGGATTGGGAAAGATAAAAAATATCTTACACATGTCCATATATGCAAAAAAAAACATAATCAAGTTGATGGATAACAAAATAATCTTTGATGTTGAAATATATTTTCCAAAGACGAAGTTCATTTCCACATCTTCTGGGATTGCTCACATATGACTTTGTGGTGAAAATAAAATAAGATTCATAATTTTTTTTGTATAAATATGGGGATTTATCCTCATATTAGTGGGGAAAGTTTTTATTTGATAAGTTAAGAATAGATTATCATGGTCCTCTATTTTTTTTCTTCCATCCATAGAAAGCATGTGAATTTCAAAATTTTGACTCTTGTACAAGGTGGTTGCATTGTACATCCATTGCTAATCATTGGAGACATTTAATCTATGTCCCCTTGCTAAGGAATGTATAATTTCAAATGAAATATGGCTATCTATGATTCCCAATATGTGTTTTGGTATCCTGTATGCTGATTAAAGATTAATGAATCCCAACATCTATTGCAATCTCTGTCTTCGTTGTATTTATATAATACACTAGATCAGTCCTTGGTTGTTGAATTTTTGGTCCTTAAATTAATATTGTCTTGTAGCATTGACTATGAAATATTTTTATATGATTATATAATCCTTATTGTAACCATCTTGTTGATTTTTTTTTTTGTCAGCCTTAGAGTTTATTTTTGGCTTATGAAAGTAAAAATAGTGAAGTTTTTGTTAGAACTCCCACATGACAATTTTTTGTGAGTGTTCTAAAGATTTTATTAAAAATATTTGTGATGATTTGGTATCAATGAATGTAAATATTTTCTTAGAAATTTGTTGTTACTTGATTTTGATTTCACTATATTTCAATAAAAGCATGTTGTCTTAGTGATCACTAATACACTGTTTTCAGTAAATTGGCTATCATTTACTCCCCCCTTTCTACATAAAATAAACCTATATCACCACCCTACCATTTCTACCATAACTATAAGATTTAACCTACCATACTTGTGTTCTGATCTAGGCATCCTTGAGAAATCATTTCACTTGAAGTCTTAAAAAATGATGCATAAAAATGAATCTCCTCTATCTTCAGTAACCTGTGTCTGAGACATTGAGTATATTTAGTAACCTTATGAAAATTATTGTGAGTAGATATTTATGTCCATGTCCATACTCAGCCCACATTGACCCATCATTTATAATTTAATAAGAAAACAATGTAGGATTTTATTCTTCCATTCAAGTTACATTAAGGGTCATCTCACCCTAGTTTAGGTAGGGCCAAAAGAAACAACACTAGGCCATCCCCCTTTGTACATGCCTCCTAATCATCACAAAACCTAGGTTTAAAAGAGAATGTAAATTACATCCCTAGCCACAAACAAAATATCCCACAAACATTTTCCCTTCTCTAAGCCATCATCCCACATTGAGAAATTTCTTCTAGGCCCCTCGTGGGTGTAAAATTGAGATCTAGCATGCTTCTGGCACTGTTGTCAGTGACTCTTTACTCTAGATTAGGATCAATATTTTTTATCTTTGAAGAAATTTTCTAAGGTCTTACAAGTAAGGATTAGTCTGGAATACCATCTATGGTTTTACAAATATAAGCAAGTTCCTATGTAATCCTTTTCTCTAAGAAAGATGGAAGTAGGTTTTTAGGTTTTTCAAAAGGTTTTACAAAACATTTACTGAATCTTTTGCATACTAAGATTGTGAAGTGGTTTCCCAAAAATATTTTTTAGTTAATATATATTCCTAGAGTGCAAGGCTCTAGTGGTGGATCCACCTTTGAATAAATAATATGGATTAGACTAATGTATTTCCACCTTATTAAACTTTCTGATTAACTCTCCATTTCAAAAAACTTGAAGGATGAAGGTCCTTTTTCAGATATGACATTACAAGAAAATTTCTCCCATAATTAGAAATTGAAAAGTTGAGAAGGAGGCAAGTTTGGAAACCTACAGAGGGTTAATTTTCTGAAAATAAAGGTGTTCAAAAACCTAATTTTGATTCTCCTTTGATATAAGATTACTCCAACATTTATGATAGTTCTGAAATGAGTAGCCCTCAAGCCCAGTTGCATTCCTTATTCAGACACAGTTCAATCCTTAACATTGATAAAGACCATCCTCATATTCAACATTTGTTCACCCGAGACAATTGAGTTTTTTGTGAGATAAAGTCCCCTAAAGTATTCCATTGTGTGGATCACACCGCTTTACCCCAAAGGCCTCATATAACCCATATATTCAATCATGTGTTTGAAAATCCTCCAACAGATGACGTAGATCTCCCTCCTCCTAGAGCTCTTTTTGTAGTCACTACATATTGACCAATGAATTTCAATGGCATAGTGGTCTATCCTAATGAGGTGCTAAATGAGATTAGAAATAGGTTGCTCGATTCTAGGGGAAAAATGCTATTAGTGGGGACCAATATCTCAAATTCTTCGAGAATGTCATGGATGATTATGAGGTTGAGTTTGAGGATGTTTATGTCAATTTTTTTATACACACACTAGAAGAAGAAGCTAGAGAATAGTGCAATTCATTACCTACAAGATCAATTGACTCTTTGGGAGAAATGAAAAATGATTTCAAAATACAACATGGTGATAGAAATGATATGAGGTTTCTTTTATCTTTATTTGAGAACATCAACATTAACCCTAATGAGTGTGTATAATATTTTAATACAAGGTTCAATAAAAATCTAACTAGGTTTCCAAATAACATAAGGCCTTGTGATGAATCTTTCCTAATTAATTAATCTACTACTTTTGACAAAAAAATACTATTTAAGGGATAAGGCCCCTCATACTTTCAGGAAATCCTTTTATATGGATATTTAGATAGAGAATAACATTAAATTAGTCAGGAAGCCTCCAAAGAGAGAAGGTGTCAAGTTAGTCAATCTATAAAAAACCTCAAGAAAGCAAGTATGTGGATTTAGAAGAAGTAGTTAAAATCTTGGTTGGAGAAGTAAAGGACATTTCATCCAAACTTGCTAGAGAAGAAAAGGGGTTGATTCCATATCCTTAGCACCAGTCCCCTAGGAATAATATATTTAGGAACCATCCCAAATGTGATCAATGAGTAGAGGATAGAGGAAAATGGCATATGGGTTCAAGAAAAAAACAACAAGCCTTTAGGGAAAATAAGACAGTCTCATATCCATTGATGGAAAGAGTTTCCATGATAGAGGAGGAACACACTATTAGCTGGTGTGATAAATTTCTTTTACCTCATGCTCCTTGAAATTATCCTATTGAAGATGAATATGAAGAAGCTGATTTTGGTGATGTATGTATGTTGGAATGTCAAAAATATCATGTGCAAGGGGAAACTTCTATGAAACTCCTTTGTGCTAGAACTGTGGAGGATTTTTGGGACTAAAACAATCATATAGTTTCCTTCCCTTCTAAAGTAGATGCTAATATTTATATGGATCAATATTTTGAGCTCCCGAATCATTATTTTGAATACTTGAGAGAATTAATGATAAAGAAATATGATGGTTAAATTCCTTCATAAGAAGATACGAAGTTATTAATAAATGTTTTTGTTGCTTAAGAAAAGAAATACAATTTACATAATAGAAAAATTAGGGGACCTATCCTAGCTCCCAAGGAAAAGATACCTCTCTTGACCAATATCCCAAAATATATTCCTTATAGAAATATTCTAGATAAAGGCCCTATTATTAATACAAATTCAAGTACTTCTTCCTTAGCCCAAGAAATAAAGGAGAATATTCCATCAAAAGAGTGTTCACCCTTTCCCTCAATACACCCTTACCCAAATATACCACATGTGATATGACCCAAATATTGAGCCAATAAAGATCACTGTCCCCATTGTAGAATTACATAGGATTCTAGAACATAAAAGAAGGACATTTGAGTATCTTTGCTTGAAGGAGGATATAGTTGTCAAAGAAATAACTACTAGTAATAGGGTGACTCCTCCTACAATTTCTAAAGATAAAGTATATTTAGGAACTTCCCTATTTGAATCACAATTAGATATGGATCATTTCTCTACCACTCTCATTGTGAATGTGAGACTTCTCTAAAATTGCATGTTTAATTCAAGGGATTCCTATAACATCATGCCATTGGAAGTCATGAATGAGTTGGACATCAAGATTACAAATAATTTTGGGAAGTGTTTTTCCATGCATTATAGGGAGGTTACCATGGTTGGGTATGTCAAAGGTATGGTGGTGCAACTTACTCCTCATCCTAGTAAATATTTGACTATGAATGTTGTTATAGTTGACTTCCGTACTAAATGGGGAATGTTATTGTCAAGAAAGTGGGAATCTAGTGTAGGGGGAAGTGTTCAGATGGATATGTATTTTTCTTACATACCCATGGAAGGTAAAATATTAAATACACAAAGGGAAGATAAGATGTTGCACCTAAATGTTTCATCTGAAGTATTTTTTATTGACACATAATTGGGTAACTTTGTAGGATGTGATACTTTTGAAGATCAATGTGTAGACATGCATACACAAATTGAAGACATTAATGTTCCATATATTATGAATTTTTATATATAATTATCTAGTGTTGGAAATGGGGTTGGAGTAGTCTTGAATTCTCCAAACCACGGTTCTTTTAGTTTCTCCTTCAAGTTAAAATTTGAGTGCAACAACAATATAGCTTAGTATGAAGAACAGATTATCAGTCTGAGAGTTTCTTGGAGGCATGGAATTAAGAATATCATTGTCAAATTTGATTATGAATTAGTGGTAAAGAAATATAGAAAATTATACGTAACAAGGAAATAAAGGTTGAGACAATATAAACATGTAGTGTAGGATCTCATCAAATTCTTTGATTATTTCAACATCTGATACCATGAGAGAAGTCAAAAATGAAGCAACTAAAAATTTGGTTATCGGAGCATCTCAATATGAAAATGAAAATGTGTCTCCATATTGCAATTATGAAGTATAAGTGTTGGTTAAGCCCTCAGTCCCTGACAACATTCAACATTAGCAAGTGTTTGAAGATTATGCTCAAATTTTAGAGGTTTTTGAATTACAAAGGTGAGTTTTCTAATAAATCATTGACCTTAGACCTATGGTGGGTGTTGAATGAAGGAAAGGAATACCTCTTTGGGAAGGATATAATTCAATTGAAAACAAATACCATCCGTAGGGGAATTTGCTAGCATTGAGTCTAATTTTGATAGTGCACATTGAGTTATGAGTAAAACCTATCTATACACCTAGAGATGTTTTGGAATGAAAATTTGGAAACTTCTCAAAATCCATTAAAATTTTGGTTAGGGAGCATCATGAATAAAGAAGATTTTTTTTTTATACAAGTTATTGAGAAAGTATCAAGATTATCTTGCATGGTATTATTATGAGCTAAAGGATTATAGGGAGGATTTGTTCTAAAATGAAATACCTTTGGAACCTCTGACCAAGCCATTTATGAAGAATTAAAGACCTATTAACTCTATCCTTGCTACCAATATGTAAGAGGAGTTAACAAAGTTTTTTTAGAGATGGTGGTATAATACAACCCACTAGATACTCCTCATAGGTAGCAAACTTAGTGCTAGTTAGGAAAAAATAATTGGGATATTAGGATTTGTGTGGATTTTAGAAACTTAAATAAGACACAATTAAAAGATAATCACCCTCTTCCTAACATGGATAATATTTTGAAAAAGGTTACTAGATCTGATTTATTCTCTACATTGGATGGATTCTCAGGTTATAATCAGGTAGTGGTGTAAAAATTAGAAACAATATAAAACTTCTTTCACCACCCCTTAGGGCACATATGTTTATGTCAAGATGACTTTTGGATTAATGAATTCAGGACAAAATTCTCAAAGATCCATGGATGTGGATTTATCAGGATTGATTAATGATTTTATTGTAGTCTATGAAGATGATATTATGGTTTTCTCTAGAAAAGGTGTGATCATTTGGAGCACCTTGAGAATATCTTGATTAGATGCAAAGAATATGAGATTTAATTGAATCTAAATAAATTTAACTTTGGAGTGAAAAAGGAGAAGTTTTTGGGACATATAATATCACATGAGGGAGTTATGATAAACCCTGAAAGGGTGGAAGCAATCGATAAAGTTCCCATCCCCATGTCAAAGAAAGGCTTCCTCTCCTTCATTAGACAAATTAATTTTGTAAGAATACTTATCTCTAATTTTTTATAAATTACTCTCCCCATAACAAGCATGTTAAATAAATATCAAGTTATCAAATGGGAAGAATGGTTTTTCCAAGATTTTGAAGGAATAATGGAGGCACTCAAGATTGCCCCTATATTAACCAGCCCTGATTATAAAAATGAGTTTCAGATTTGTTTTCTTTTCCTTTCAAAATACAATTTATTTTGTTCTATTATAGAAATATGAATAATGGAATGAGATACCCATTTCCTTCTTTAGTAAATCTGTGTAGGGGTTTGAGTTGAAATAATCTATTATGGAGAAACAAGCTTTGGCCTTGGTAAAAGATACTAAATTTTTTAGACCCTATATTTTGAGTTCCAAAATCATAACATACATACCTTATAATATAGTAAAGGATATCCTATCTTAGATGGAGATGTCAAGAAATAGGTGTAGGTGGGTAAATAAGATTCAGGTGTATGATATGGAAATTAAGATTACAAAACTAGTTAGAGGCTTGTGAGGGATTGACAAGATTAATGGTAGAGAGAAATTTATAGATTGTTGAAATACACAATATTGATGGGGATGAACAACACCTTCATGAGATAATAGGTACCTCATCTTGGTACATGTTTTCACGTGGATAATGCACCCATTGAATTTCTGAGTGATCCCATGCAATGTTGGAATATCCCAAGGGTGAGGTACATTGTCACCTTGGGATAAACCTCTAGAGAAGGCTGACTTTCTTTGAAACTTGGTGCACTTTATTCAGTATCAATGTGCAAGGATACAACACTTGAAATAAACTAATCTACTGTATTCAAGGGGTAAAGGTGAGAGAATTTAAGGAAATAACAAATTGAAATGGTGATCCACTAATCATAAACTATAAAAAAAGATCTACTTTTCTTACACAATAAACATTACAAGATGATACGTATGGCATGCACATCTTCTATGAATATTTTCAACCATTGATGTAACTGAGGATGTAGAACTTCAAATAACATAAAAGGAAATAAATTCTTTCTAAAACTAAAATATGAGACACTTTAATATCATGTTCCATAGAGAATTAAATCAAGCTAACTTAGTTTAAAGGTATAATTAATTTTCCATCATATCAAAGGAATTGAAGATTCAAAAGAAATAAGATCAATCAATTAATCAAAAAATATAATAGTTATTAAATGGAACATTATTGTTCTAAATAAAATTAAAATGCTCAAAGCTTGTTCTTAAACTCTCCCAAGACTAGAGAGCAATTTCACAAATGATCTAAAAGTCCCTCCTATAATCTATTATGCACTTAAATACTTATAGAACTAGGAGGTTGAGCCATTATAACTCCACCCCAAAATAATTAGTTACTAATAAATATATTACATTAAAATCTTTAGGGAACAACCTCCCATAAAAATAGAAAATAAGTTACACAGGTTTGACCAAGTCAACCCTGCAACTTTGACTAGCTTCTAATCTTGGGGACTATCTAACAATGGTTTCCAAGCCTAGCTAGGTACTAGCAAAATCCTTTCTCTTGTTTGGATTCTTCTCCTTTATTTTCCACATGGCCATCTTATTCTCTTGTACTCAATAAATCAACTTGATAATGATTCCTTAGACCTCCTCTTCCTCTAGTCCGTACATGCATACTAGTTTACCACATCCACAGTCTCAACTTCTCTTGGACAACTTTGGCTGGTAATAATTTCACCCTAGTTCATGAAATTCTTTAGTCTGAACTTATAAAATTTTTATATGAAACTAATTTGTAAATGGAATCAATGCTAAAGGTCTTCATTACATCTTCATATTCTTTAATCAAACTTTTGTAAAATTCTCCAAAATTTGTTCAATAGGGAGAACATCAATGATCTCATTAATAAATTTGTAGTGATATGTTTTCATTAAATCTTATGAAATTATCATCTCAATCCATACAATTACTTTGATTCATTTCTCATCCAACTAAGTCTTGAAATGAGATCCTGTAATACATGTGCTCCTGAATTCCATATCCTTCTGAAACTTTAAATATCTTGGAGACATCATCAACCACACCCTCATTCAATAGAATTATCTAGATTAACATCTCTAATTTATTTCAAGTCTTCAAATTAAGATCCAAATTATTATCTATCAATAGAGATAATTCCATCCAACTTTCATCACAACAAAATATTCTCAGCATATAATTCATTGTATAAATCAATAACCGTTTTGATTATAAGATCAACTTCTTGAATCAAGAAATTCCATCCAAGTACTAACCGATCTTTGCCTTTTGGCCTATTTTCTCCACTATATGATAAGATGTATCATCGAAAGCTCTGAAGAAATGGAAAGAGTGGTTGTAACTTGTACTTGTTGTGTAATTTTAGTGAGAACAGTAAGTTGGCTTGAACTTTCCATTTTAACTCATCCTTGGTTGCTTTATGTCCTTGTCATATTTTTCCAAAAAATTCCCAAGAGCTACCTGCACATCCTTGTTTGGCTCCTTCGTGAGTAGAATTTCCCAATGCAAACTTGGAGATTTTATAATCTGCTATTGTGATAGTTTCTTTTCTTATTCCATGGTAGCAGGGGGTAGCTATTTCTACAAATCTTTCCCCTTGATCGATCAACTGACAGATTAGAACAACTCTTGGTCTCTTGGACCTGCCTTTTGGGAATAGTATCTAAGACACTCAATTCAATCACATCAATAATAGGCACCTTTTTTTTCTACTTGGGAGTTTTCCATGTGCATCCATTAAAGTATAACAGAAGGTGATGCATAAGTCATTAAAGGCATGGTTATAGTAGAACTCAGAGCACTTGACAATACAATAACAGTAGTGGCGGTTATGAAAGGTGGAAGTGATGTAGTGACAATATAAGGTGTGGTGAAAATAATAGGCTCCAGAGTCATAGAAATAGAAGGGAAATGAAGAGAAAGTGGAGTGGAAAATGGAGATCCCATTATCTCTCCTACTGAGAGTGTAGGGAGAGAAGAGAACACTTGAGCCATGGAAGGAGAAGGGATGGAAGATACAGGAAATGAAGAAACAAAATATGATATTGGAGGAAGGGTGATGGTTGTGGGGGAAAGTGGATTGGAAGGTGGTGAATAAGGTAGGGAAGGAGGGAGAGAAAGTGATAATACCTGAGATACAACTGGAGAAGTGCTTAAATCAAATTACTTTAGAAACTTGAAACCTAGGAGATGTGATCTTGGTAGTGGAAGCCTTTGGAGAAGATGAACCTCCTACAAAAAAGATTTTTTTTTGTGGATTTGTAGTGGCCATGTGGGTTGACCTTTTACCCCTTAAGAGTATATGGTGAATTTTCATCGAATGGGCTTGAACTATTTCTACAGGTTGATCTAACACTTTGGGTGAGATTCCCAAAGTTTCCAGCCAGTCATATGTTCTCCTTAAAATGGTCCCCTCCCTTTCTTATGTATTGTTACATTCTTCTTTTTTCCAATCAACCCAAGGTAAAGGCTGATTGGCAATATTATCCCATTTATAGGCAGGATCAAGTACCTTCTCATCATCCTCCAACCCTTCAGGAACATTTGCAATGATTCCAAAGCACACTACTTCACTCAAAGTTAATATTTCAAAACTATCTCTGCCTTACAATAGCTTCCTCTTGACAATGAATCAAAATGTCCTATAATTGGGGAACATGTATGCTGGCCAGCCCTGTCTCACTGAACTTACCCCAATAATAAAAATTAGTTCTCTGATGAAAATTCTTTAGAGTGACTTGAGACATTTCTCCTTCCACATTCTTAGCTTTATAAATGTTGGCACAAGTATATCTCCCTATAGTAATGGGAAATTGAACACCTTCCTTGTACCGATTATGTTTGGATTTTGTGATAATCCAGCAATTGACGAACCAGCTCCAGTAATACCCACTTGCCACTTAGGACATCTTGGAAACTTGTTTGGAGCACCTGATAAATCCTGGTACCCTGATATAAGTGAATGTTAGAAATTGCTAGATAAATTCCCCCCATTCTCCTACTTCTCTAAAAGCCTCATCTGAAATCCTTCAATTATATAAGTCCTTATCAAATAATACAAAAGGAACAATAAAGAAAGGATGCATCGTTACTCTCCTAAAGTGCTTGAATCCTTCTTCCATGGTGAGTTGAGGATAGAATTCATATATCTGGGAGGGGAAATCCTAACCCCTTTTCGGATTCAAACCCAGATATTCCTCATTGTAGCTGTTGCATAGATGAGATAAGAGGTCATGAATTTTTTTTTGAAGGTCAAGTACATCTCCTAATTAGAAACATATTGAGCTACTGATATGCTCACCCCATCCAGATAAACTCCTTGTTTTTCTTAATGGTGGCTATGTAAAGAAACATCCACTATTAAAACTCTCTTGTGAAGTGAGACTTGAAACCTTACTCAATAGGAAAATGATGTCATTGACTTCCTAAATGAAGTCGGAATGGGGAATTATCTTAGGAAGTTTGGTTGCGGTACCTTTAACTTTAGATAAATAGCTCTTGATCATGACCTTTGTGAAAAATTCATATTCTAACTCCCAATGTTCAATTGCATAGACTCGAGGGAAATCGTAGCATATTCTTCCACATCAATAAGCTTAAACAAATCTTTAAAAAAGTCACTATCCAACTTGATCATGACATTACCATCATCATCCTTTATAGTTCGAGTGGCTTTTTCAAAGTGTGAAGTTGCAAAGCTAGGACAAATTTTGGACACTACATAGATGCAGGAAAGGCAACTAGAAAGAGGAAGCCCACTATTGTAGATAGCTTGCATCCAGTGATTCTTATTGGGAGCCTTCAATCTTTGCTAGAATTTGTCCATGTCTATGTGCCCAAGATCGATTGTCCCCAATATTTTCCACATCTGAAGATAACATGTGGAAGGAGATACTCCTAAATAAGTATACTTCATCTTGTCTTTTCCCTTTTAAGAAGAAGAAGACATTAGTTTTCAAGAAATTCAATTTTCAGAAACTTTAGTAAAAGCTTGAAAAACCTATGAAAACCTCCTCTGAACTTTTGAAAATATTGAAGTCTAAAGTTCCAAAATTGAAATGATATGCTTGAGGGATAGTTGAGAAATATCCAAAAACTGAAGTTACTGAAAGTCTAAAAATCAAAACTTCCTAGAAGTATGAAAATCTGTGATCATTGAAACCCAAAATCAAAAAGTCTGAAGACTGATAAATCTCTGAAATCTAAAATTAAAAGGTTCTGAAATGGTGAGGTTCTGAAGTCCAGAAAGTATGAATATGAAAAGTTCTGAAACCTCGAAGAATATGAACTCTTGGAACCTCCAAATTTGAAATAGCATATTCCTCTCAAAATCTCAAATCTCCAAAAACTCCAAAGCTTTTGAACTCTGATTTCAAAAATGAAAACCCCAAAATCTCTAAATTTTGAAGCTTGCAAAATCTTGAATGAAAAAATATTGACACCCAAAATGGTTCAAAATACAGTGAACCTTTTCAATGACTAAGGTACAACTTGGAATATTTATTACAAGGTATCATTTGATTACAAGTAACATTGTAAAGAGGTTTAAGTGGAACACATACCATAGAAAACCATATTTGGGCTTGAAACAAGATTTCATAATACAATGAGAAAGAGGAGGCCAAATAAACAAGAGAAAGCAAAAAAAATTCCTAGACAGACAAAATGAAACCTTAACCCAAAAATAAATCATAAAAAATTACCTTAAAAAATGCCTTGGAAGTATGACTAGGGTTTCAGTAAAATTCAACGTGTCAGAGTACAATTACCAAGGTGAAAATGACAGGTGAAAATTTGATTTATATAGGGTAAACTAGAAAATTAATGCTCAAATGGCTGACACATGTGAGGTCATTGAACAATTAATGTTTTCAGAAATCTAAACTCTGAATTTCCCATGCGTGACCGTTTTACCATGTAACAGACTCCTAAAGTTTGAAACCCCTATAAAGTTCCAAAATTTTGGAACTTCAGGGCTTTTCAGACTTCAGAACTTTTGGTTTGAAATTCTCCAAAAATGCACACCGAAAAACAACCTGAAAGCCCAAAGTTCCAAAATTTTGGAACTTTGGGATTTCAGACTTTAGATTCTTCTGAAAGTATTTTCACAAGAAAGTAATAAAACTCTGAGTTTCTAAACCAAGAACCTCCAAGTCCAAATTTCAGACTTTCAGAAGTTGTAACACTTATTCAATTTTGTAGATAAAACATAATTAGAAACCCGAAATTCAATTTTGTATGATAAGGAAAAAGTATTAAAGTAAAAATTTTGGAATGGAAGGGAAAAGAATTTGTAAAAAAAATTTAAACAACCCTCCCAACAAGGGTAACTTGTAAATTTAACATTTTTGGTGAACTCTCGGGAATGCTTGCTTGTGAAGCACTAGTCCAGTAGCCATAAACAATCAATTAGGGAAATGAGTCCTAAAACTAGAAATATTCAAAACACACAGAGAACAAAAAAAAAAAGCAAAATGTGAAACAACAAACAACAAAAATATGCAAAGAACTTGGAGGAAACCAACCTAAACTAAACTATATAGGGTAAAAATTCTCAAAAACAAGCTTTGAGATGCATCCCATTCACATGAATGGGAAGTTATTCTCCATTGATCATGGATAAGCAAAATGAATTTTCCTCCTTGAAACTTGTAATAATATATGGTCCATTCAAGAGAGCATGAATCTTGGTGTGCATGCCCAGCTTGGCCCTATCATCATCCCATTTGAGGTCTAAATATCTCTCTTGAAACTGTTCATTTGATGCCTTCCTATCAAAATATTTCTTAACCTGAGCTAATGTTGCTCCAAAGTCTTCATTGCCTTGTTCTGAGCTTCTTCCAACTCCATCAGCTCAACAAACCTGACTGTCATAGGATCAATCTCCATAACTTCAAGCATGATGTGTTAACTCTAAACAAGGTAACTCTAAGGATAATAAAAGTTTTTCCTCTCTTCCATATACCAACATAAAAGGAGAACTTCTAATAGCTCTCTTTGGTGTGATCCAATCTGCCCACAATACAGTTTTAAATTGTGTGTGCCAAGTCCTTTTATTGGTTTCCATTGTATGTTTGATGATCTGTATGAGGTTCTTGTTACTAGACTTGGCCAACCCATTCCCTTGTGGATAATAATTGGACGTGGTCTTGAGATAAATACCATTCTTGAAGGCCCATTCAGTCAACTTCAAACCGAGAAACTATTGCATTATCTGAAATAGCCATAAATGGTACACCAAACCTAGTCATTATACCTTCCAAAAAATCAAGAGAAACCTTCTCATTTCCTTCCTTTAATGCCATGGCCTCTATCCATCGAATAAAATAATCCATTGCGGTAAGGACCCACTTATGTCCATCACTAGATGGAGGATTAATCATTCTAATGAAATCTAACCCCCATTGGACAAAGGGTTGATCAACTTGAATTGGTTGAAGGGGAAGAGTTTCTAGCCTCTGTTTCCCAGTGAAAAAGGCACACTCCTTACATTTCTTCACCCAGAGATGTGCATCTTTGAATAAATTTAGCCAATAGTATCCAACTCTCATGATCTTTGCAGTTGTTTTTTTGCGCGGAGTAATGTCCTCCCGATAGACCATTGTGAAATTCTTCCAGTATCTTATTCATTTTTTCTAGCCCTATACATCAAAGAAGAACACCATTCAAATCTCTGCAAAGAAGAAATTCAACTATCAGAACATAAGGAATGGCCTGGAGAGGAAAAATTTGTCTCTAAGTTCTATCCATTCCAATGGGATATTCTCCCAGGAGAAGAAAATTTCTCATTTTCATCAACTAGCTAGTAAGGGTATCTTCTTGATAATCATTCAGAACCACCATAACTTCTTCAACTTTTGGTTCCAAGTCCACACCCAATAGATGACATAACCCTTTCCCCTTAAATAACTTGATAACCTTGATGTACACGTCATACTCCATCACCTTGGTAATCCAACCAACACATTTCTCGTTCATATATTTATTAAAAAAAATCCTTAATGACGAGGTGAGACACCATTAGATGAATTTTTGTTGTTGGATAACATGTGCTTGAACTTCTTTAATGCCTGAATGATAAAAAAATTTATTTTCAACAAATAAATAATTAAGATCATAATCTTTCAGGGACCGACTGAAAAAGGTAAAGGGTTGTTCCATCAAATCATATTCTACTAAGTGAGGATCCTGGAGATACTTTCCTATCTTGGAAAGGCATAAAGAATAAAATATTTATCAAACCTAGGATTCACCAACGTAGGAGCTTGAGATATAGCTATCTTAATAGCTTCAAAAATTTATTTTCCTTCCTTTGTCCAAGAAAAAGGTATATTTTTCTTCAACATGGTGGTTAATGGTTTAGCCAAGGTTGCGAACTTAAGGATGAATCTCCACACAAAATTTATGGTTCCCAAAAAACTTTGAAGACCCTTCCTATGACTTGGGATAGATAAGGACAAAATTGAACGAATCTTATTTGGATCAATGGAAATCCATTCTGCTGAAACAACATGCTCTAACAAATTTCCCTCGTGTACTGTAAAAATTCATTTCTTAGGATTGAATGAAACCCCAAAATCTTTGCATTTCTTGAAAACCTTCCTTAGATGGGAAATCTGATCCTCTACATGCTTGGAGTACATAGTTATATTATCAAGATACACTAATATAATATCATTGATCAAACCCTTAAAGGCCATATCCATATCTCACTAGAAAGTAGCTCCAACATTAGATAATCCAAACAACATTTTTTTGCATGCATACGTGCCCCAATTGGTAGTGAAATTCGTCTTGAATTGATTATATTCTTTAACCAGAATATGATTATAACCCAAATGTCCATCAAGCAAATTAAACATCTGCGTTCCTAATACTATTTGAAGGATTTGCTCTATAGATGGAAGGGGATAATGGTATTTTAGTGAAGCCTAGTTTAAGTCCTTGAAATATACACATAACTAAATCTCTCCATTTTTCTTCCTAATGGGAACTAAATTAGCTACCCAAGAGGAATGCTTGATTGGAAAAATAATGCAATCCCCATTAAGCTTAGAGAGATCTTTTCTCATTAGTGTCTCAATCTTGGGATTCATCGGTCTTTGTTTTTGCTGAACATGTTTGGCATTAGGATCGAGTTCGATAGTATGTTATGCCAAACCTAGATCAAAACCACGCAGGTATTTATAACTCCATGCAAAGACATCATTAAATTCTTGACTAAGTTTGACAAAATATTTTCTCTCTTTTGGGGTACACACCTTGCCAATCTTTAAAAACTTCTCCTTTGCTACTTCTAGCTCTTCAAAATCATCTTCTTTGAATACCATTCTAGCATTGTCTTCTAGCCTGATCATCTAAATTAAAGATGGACTCAAGAGTAACCAAACCCTTTTGGTATACTTGTTTCTTTTCAATTGTATAATCTAGTCATTATATGCTTCTTGCAGCTTAGCTTGATTTTTGGAGAAAATTATGCTTCTTCTTAGGAAAAGAATGATTTGTTTATCACTATCAAAAACTTGCTCCAACTACCCACATTATCAGGAACTGTAGGTCAAATGAACCATTTTAACAGGATTTGCCACTCATCCTTCATGATATCAACAGGTACATCATATGGTGAGCCAACCATAGCAAGCCTGTCAACATCTTGATTTTGATTTCTAGGAACTACGTGGATCCTGAAAGCCTCAAAATCTTCAATCAAATTCCAAACTCGGTTCTTATAAGATGTTAGAAAATCATTTTTTGACGCACTACGAGCTCTTGATGCACAACCAATTCACTATCACCAAAAATAGTTAAGGCCTTGATCCCTTTCTTTTGAGCCAACTGAATTCCTTGCACAAGAGCTTCGTATTTGGCAACATTGTTGGTACAACTAAATTACAGTCTGAAAAGATGAGAAATACTTATCACCTTCTGAATAAATTAACATGACACCAACACCTGATCCATTTTTATTCCTTGAGCCATCAAAAAATAGTTGCTAAAGTCCTCCCGAGTTATTTTTGGTTTTAACAAGCTATGGTATGACTGCGCCTTCTTCATGAATACAATACGTACCCAACCATGTATTCTCTAAAAGCAACAAACCAACATCTTCTTCTGCCAATGCATCAACATAAATATCAAACTGATGTTCTATACTTACCTCATCCAGAACAGTATCAGGGACCTCTTCCACAAGAGTAGTTGATTCATGTGATCGGAAACCTCTTCTTCTTGATCACAAATAGTATAGTTTCCATTTATGGGACTAGAAGTATAAGGCTCCACATGGTTATGACAAATTGGCTCTACCTTTATAGTTACTTTAGTTCCATATTGAGTCCTGAGAATCATATGTGACCAATCAATAGATAGATGACCACCCATTTTGGCAGTGAAGTCTCGTGATAAGCATATGACAAAGAGAGGGGGAAGATCAATAACTGATATGTTTTGTGTGAACGACAAGTTGGGACATGCATGAATAGTAAGATGAAGTCCTTTGATGATTGCAACGGTCTGAACAATTGTACCTTCCAACTGAACAACTCCTCTGGAGACTGGTGTATATTGGATTCCTAGCATGTCTGCAATTTTCTTGGGCATGACCAAACTGCTGGCATCAAAGTCAATCATACAGTTATGTACCAAATACTCACCAATAATTAGAGAAATATATAATGGTGGAGGTTTATTATTCTTGGGACCAACTCTTCCTTCCGGTTGGCACAAAATTGTAGCAGTTGATGATCCACGGTGTGTTTCTTCGCTAGATGTACCAAAACTTTTTAGTGCTTCCTGCAATAGATTCCTTTGAGAGGGAATTGAAAGTGCTTACCACATAGTAACATTCAAGTTGGTCCTTTTCATTTGTTAAAAGATTCTGAAAGGGATACCACCTAACTTTCCAACATTCTTCTATATGCTGGGATCCTCTTTTGGAAAGTGCTTGTTGGTACTCGTGATGCCTGAAGAACCTTCTTTCCTTACGGTCTGACTAGCCTACTGTTTCTCCTAACTTCTTTCCTGCATCTTTATCGACTGCCACTTGTGGTTGAGGTTGAGAAGTGGATGCTTGATCATATTTGGAAGGTTGGGATTCCATTGCCCTCTTTTCGAAACAAGTATTAGCTGCTACTAATGAAGAATCTATATTCAACCCACAAAAATTGTCCTCCTGCCAATTCAACAAAGTGGTTTCCTCGGATGCCTATGGCTGGTTTGTTACTCTTTGCGTAGATGCATCCTCAATTGGCTCAGTAAGAACATATATTCTTTGAATCATAAGAGCTTGGATAAGAACCCCATTTTGACAAATATTTTGATTATGAGGCTGAGAACAAGGATAACACCAATCATACTCTTGAACTATATTGTTTTGGATTGGTACAAGGGCTCTAGAAGAGCTAGTAAAAGAGGATTCCTAAAGTTTAGATGCTTAACATTTGCAACTTGGTTTTGAGATTGGTTATTACCTTGAGGTGGTTGATGGGTAGGTTGGTATTGCTAATTTTGGGGCTGATAAGGACGAGCATACTGAGACTGTTGCCTTTTGAGGGCTATAAGTTCATTTCCAAAGGTTTGTAGCAGTGACTTGACTTCAAAGAGATCATTTGAAGGGGTTGGTGTCAGACTGGGTGCTAGCTTTCTTAGAGGCTTGCCAGAAGAGGAGAAATTGTAGGTTGATTATTGGGAAGCTAAGGATATAAAGGAATTGGAGGTCTAGGAGAAATTTTCCTAGCTTGAATCAAAGAATTTTCTTCTCTTATAGCAATTTCATAAGCGTCAGGAAAAGTAGTTCCTCCCATTGATTAGATCATAACTGCTACATCACTATTTAAGGATCTTAAATAGTAGAGGAAGGCATTATTTGGAGAAGGTTTTATCAACACCAGAATCCTATTCCAAGTCTTTTGGAATCAGAAATTGAAATCACTCATATACTCTTGAGGTTCTCTCTTAATATTCATGAGCTATTCCATGAGTGATAAGTGGTCACTCTTATCTTCAAACCGCTGACAAATATTTTCCCCCAACTCATCCCAGGTGTGTATGGAACCAAGGAATAACCCACATAACCATTGGAGTGTTTTCCCTTAAAGTAAGTAGTAAAGGAGTCTGACTGTGAACAACATTGTCCTCTGTGATATTATGTACTGCACAAATACTAGCCACATCAAAATATGTCTCTACTTGAGTAATGCTAGTTTCCCCTTGTATAGAAGGGTAAAATTTTGAGAGTAGTATTAGGTATAACATCTCACTGGGATAACTAGAGTGGACTACTAGCATTGAAAGAAGGAAACAACCTGATTTCTTATGGCCATAATTATGAGTGAATGATTATCCTTTGGTGGAGGAAATCTCCTGAAAGGAGGTGTTGAATGACCTCTACAAGGTGATGCCGCAACTGGTGATGTTGAAATACCTCTGCCTCTTCTTCTTGGGGGAGACAAAGACATATCAATATGTTGATAATTTCCTTGCTTTGAAGAATCGTTGGTTTGAATTCTTCACATAAGTCAACACACCGAGACTCGAAGTCCAGATATGTGGAGTCGCAAGGTAATTTGATTGATGCAGATACTAAGAGAAGTACCAACTCTTAGTCTTACCGGGTGTTCAAAAAAATGTTGTCACGTGGATCATGCACCCATTGGAATTTCTAAGTGATCCCATACAACATTGGAACATCCCCAAGGTGTGGGACCTTGCTGCCTTGGGATGAACCTCCAGAGAAGGTTGACTTCTTTTGAAAACTTGGCACACTTGATTTAAGATCAATGTGCAAGGCTAAAACACTTTGGAAATAAACTAATCTACTATTTCTTGGGATTAAAGGTGAGAGAAATTAAACAAATAACAATTTTAAAGGGTGATGCACCAAGAATATAATAGAACAATAAGATCTACTTTACTTGCACAATCAACATCACAAAACAATATATGGCATGCACATCTCCTATAACATCTTTTCAACCACTGATGTAAAAGGATTATAAAATTCAAATAACAGAAAGGAAACAATTTTTCCACAACTGAAATATGAAGATTTATATCACATTCCACAAGAATTAAAACAAGATAACTGATTTAAAGGTAAATTAATTCATCATACTCAAGGAACTAAACATTCACAAGTGACTAGATAAATCAATCAAATCACACAATATATTAGATATTTGATGACAAAAAATTATTCTGAATATAATTAAAAGGCTTAAAGCTTGTTCTTGAAATCTCCCAAAATTAGAGAGCACTTTCACAACAAATGATCCATGAATTATAGTAAAAATATCCATGAATGCACTCTAACTACTTATAGATCAAGGAGGTTGAGCCATTACAAATCCATCCTCCCTAACTAATTAATTACTAAAAATAGAGTGCATTAAAGTCTTAGGGAGCAACCTCTCACAAAAATATAAAAACAAGTTACAAAGGTTTGACCAAGTCAACCCTAGAACTTTGACTGACTCTAAGCTTGGGGGCTGCCCATTGATGGCTTCCAAGCCTAGCTAGGACTGGTAGTTTCCTTTCCTTGTTTAGAATCTTCTTCATTCTTCTCCCACATGGCCATAATGTTCTTGTACTCAATAAAACACTTGATAATATCCCTGAACCTAATCTTCCTCTGGTCCACATGCATACTAGTTCACCACATCCGCAGTCTCATCTTCCCTAAAACTTATGAAATGGAAATATCTTCACCTTATTCATGACCTTATTCAACTGACTTATAAAAATTTGGTATGAAACCAATTTATAAATGGAATCAATGATAAAGGTCTTCATTACATCCTTATCTTCTTTAACATTTTTTTTGAAATTTTCCACAATTTGGTCAACAAGAAGGACATCAATGATCTCATTGATCCCCAGGGGTGCACATGTGATATTGAGCGAACAGAGTGTTCATGCGAAGGGGGTTCATCGCATCAATTACCCTTAATGTGTTTCTCATCCAATTTATGTATGAGCATCATTTAATACATGTGCTCTAAAATCCTTTTGGCCTTATAATTACTTGGCCAAATAACTGTGAAACATCATCAGAGGTCCACACCCTATTGTAGGGTAAGATCTAGATTATGTTACTAGGATTATATAAATGGCAATTTACACAAAAATACAGTTTTTTGGGATTACCTTCTCCTAAAATTACAATTTTTCATTTTGTTAATAATACGTTTTAATATTTATTTTTAATTTTTTTCACAAGCTCTAATGGTAACCTTTCTACGAAATATGGGAGTAGTCCTACACTTTCAACACAATTTGAAAAACTAATAAAATAGCAATCAAAAAATTTGAAAAAAAATAAACTTAACTATTTGTCCCAAGTCTTCTTCGTAGCTATGAGCAAAATATTTGAATTTTGATATCAAATCACTTAAAATATATTGGCATAAACGATCATGTATGCCCTTAAGTGATGATAAATATCTTCACAAAAAAATTGATTTGAAAACATATAAATAAAAAATACGAATAAGTTATTCTGATAGGAACTCAGATATTTGAATTTAGAAGCATACGATCTAGAAATTTCATGGTAGAAGGTCCATAAGTTTGTCATTTAAAAACACCATGCTAGACTTACCATTGTTCCTCTATTATACAACATATCTTGAAATCCTGTTAACTTTTAAAATCTACCTTGAGAAATAGATGTTAAAATCGATCAAATTTTTTTTTTTTTGAAATCCTTCACGAGGAATTATTTAGCAATTTTTGGAAATTCTTTGAATTCCAAAAATCTGAAAAATTTCAAAGTTCAGACTTCAGGGATTTTCCCTTTCAGAAATTTTATGGCAAAGAATTGAAATTGTGATTTTAGTAGTTCTAAACTCTATAAACCTGAAAGTCTAAAAGTTCAAACTTTCGGGCTTTCGGAATTCAGAGATTTCCTTTAGTAATTGATGATTTTCTGATTTGGAGTTCCAAAGTCTGAAACTCCAAAAGTCTGAAATTTTAGACTTTCGGGTTTTGGAATTTTCCCAACCATTTTTTTAGTTTTCACTTCTTTCGGACTTCTTAAGTCTGAAACTCCGAAGCTACAAAATTTCAAAACTTCAGACTATTGAGTTTTAGAGTTTTCCATTGCCTTTTCATGATTTTCATCTCTTAATTTCCAAAGTTTTAAACTCTGAAGTTTTGAAATTTTGGAACTTTAGACTTTCAGGGTTTCAGAACTTTCAGGGTTTCTTTGTGCATTTATTTCTCACCAACCTCTGTACGTGTCAAACTCCTGAGCATTAATTTTAGGTTTTTCTATTTAAACTCATGATTTTACCTGTCATTTTCACCTGACATTTTTCTCTGATGATTTGATTTTTTACTACAATTTTTATACTTTTGACAGTGTCATTTTCAAGGTATTTTATTTAGTTTATTTCTTTTTGGTTTAAGATCTTCTTGGTTTATTTTTCCTTGTTCTTTTTCTTTTTGTTCTTCCTTTTTCTGTTTTGGAGATGAAACCCTCATTTCCCACCATGTTTCTTTAAAGGTGATTTTGACCTCAATGGTTGCAAAATCCAATTTTTTATAGGCATCCAACACATATTTCATCATAATTCTCGAGATCCTCCTGAATAGCATTTTACTTGCTTTCCATGCCTTTAGGTGAAGTCCGTATTTTTGGAGCTTCTCATTTTTCGAAGTTCTGAAGGTTTGGTGGAGTTTTGGAAGTTTCTATGGTTTCGGAGTTCAGAAGGTTTGTAGTTTTCAGAGTTCAGAAACTTTTCGATTTCTTTCAGAGGTTCTCTCTTTTTGGAAGATTTTTCTCTTTCAAGAACTTGTTTCATTTCAGAATTTTGAGTTTGAATATTTTCAGAGTTTTAGTTTGTACATCTTCCATTTTCGGTTTTCAGGTTTTCAGACTTTTGGGAACTAAAGTCCTTTCGGGACTTTTGGATTTTGGTATTTCGACACTATTCCACTATTTGTTTCAGATTTTTGAAGGCCCTTCAGGTTTCAAAATCCAAAATTTAATGTTAACTTCTGCATCCAGAGGAAAAGAGAAAATATGAAGTATACATTCCTCGGAGTTGTCTCCTCACTCTTGTCTATCCTCAGACATGGGGAATATAGGAGACATTGATCTTGGGAAGATTGATTTTCCAGACTTTTTGGCAAGGGTGAAGGCCCCCAAAAACAAATCCTGGATGCAAGCTATATATAACAACAGTGGACTTGTTCTTGTTGTTGGCTTTCCCACATCCATGCATTGCCCTGAGTTCATCTTAGCTGTACCAGTTCACTTTGATGAAGAGTCCAGGTTAGTAAAAGATGTTGATGGAAAGGTTGTAATTTGTTTGGACCCTGATTTCTTTGAAGATTTATTCAAACTCCTAGATGTCGAAGACTACGTAACAATTTCACCAGAATTAGTAGTAGAGCATTAGGACAAAGAAACTGAGTTATGCACAAAAGTCATGTTAAAGAGATATCTAACCAAGAGTGTCACCAAAATTCCCAAGACCATGTAGTCAATCAGACTTTATCCATCCTTACAATGACATTATTAGTGTTAACTAAGTAGAGTTACTCCAGGCCTTGCCTATGCTAAAGGAATTTCAGGAATGGATGTTCCTGTAACATCATCTGTTGTATTTCTTATCACCTTGAAGAATCCAATGAGACCTAGTACCTTCATAATTCTGGGGAGAGCATATCAACTGGAGGAGGGTTCATCTACTTTTAGTTAGCACAAGGTTTTGATCACTTGAAACAATATATAATACATGTAAAGAACTTCTATTTTAATGGTATATGACTGTCAGCCAAGCTATGGAAGATTTCACTGGGTTTAACACTAAGGGTATTTGAAGTGCATTCACAAATTCTATGAGTTCTCTTATCCATACAGCTTTGCACTGGACGAGGGAAGAAAACACTTCTTCATAGATAGTCACATGATGCCTTCTTTGCTGTCATTGATTTATCGTTTTGACCAAGGCATATTTATACCAATGTTTCGAAGGATTTCTTTATGAATGCCTTCAAAGAATCTATGCTACTAGTGGGGAATCTCAACACTCTGCCCTCACAGTTTCATCTTATTCTACAAGACATTTAGATTCTTGGTTTTGTAGGTGCTCCTAATAAGTTGGTTCCAAGATGCATACCACTCACAAGCTCAATAGACCTCCCTTACTAGAATTGGTTTGAGGTATTTCATGAGACTTTCATAAGATTGTAGAATAAACGATCAAAGGTGGGAGTCCAATTATCACCTCCCTTGTAAGATTTAGAAGTAAACTTACACAACCCTGGGGAGTCCAAGCCGAAGAACATGGATGTAAAAATTACTCCAGAAGTAACCTTGTGGACTTCCATCCCCATACCAGTTTCAATCTACTGGGGAACACATTAATAGTGAAATAAGATAGTTATTATCAAACATCCATAGCCACCCCCAAATGAGTACTGTCAGACTCTACTTTTAAGGTAGATTCATTTGCCCTGTGATTCACATAACATTGAGTTTTCCCCTAACACAGTGTGGGACCATTTGTACAATCTGATTATAACTCTCCAGAGGGAAGGAATGGTTCCTCTTCCTAAACTACCTATGCCACAATGTCTATTCATAGTGCAGACAAAGCTAATCTAATCCTAGATCTAACTATCCAAGGAGATAGGGAGAGAAAGATTTTCAAGAAGAAAATAGATCCATCTCACTAAAATGGTTGATACACCAATCTTGCCAAATACTGTCCTGATCATCTAACAATCATCTACCATAAAGCAAAGGGAGGTGAGCAATGGAGCTTCATGAATTCAGACCTGAGATCACAGGCCAATAGATCAAATATCACACAGAAAATTTTGTCAAACCCATATCAAGCATAGCATCCCATGATTAGTCATGCTATAATGAACATCCAAAACATGCACAAGTACAATGTTCAATGAAGAGAGGCAAGAAGAAACTATACCAAAAAGAGCAAAGGATGGACAAATGCATCACAATACACATGTTTTTTATTGCTTTAGAAGTTTGACATAAGAACATTCATTCACAAGCAATTTGGAAAAACTTTAGAT
Source organism: Taxus chinensis (assembly GCA_019776745.2). Taxonomy (NCBI): domain Eukaryota; kingdom Viridiplantae; phylum Streptophyta; class Pinopsida; order Cupressales; family Taxaceae; genus Taxus; species Taxus chinensis. Next base: position 53,604 of record JAHRHJ020003681.1, on the reverse strand, counting down.
CATTTAAATGTAGAGATAGGGGAGGAGGTTCAAACTCCATTTTATGACACTGAGGAAGAAAAAGATATACGAGGCCCTAGTTCAGGGAAAAAATGCAACAACTTGCTACAACAACTCCCGACCCTATGCATTTTCATAGATTCAGCATAGAGGGAAGAATTACCAGATGAGAAGCGGGAAAACACATTTTGGAGCTCAACCACTGCCATCAATGTCTCTTAAAAAATATACCCCCATTGAATCTGTCTTGACTGAAGGGTTTCTTGTCTTGGAGTCCTGCAAAGGAGTTTTTGTGAAACGACGGATCAGATCGAATCCAATCTAGTTGTCATGGGGATTACAGAGTATAGATTCTTGCATTCAATGGCATCATGACAGATGTTTCTCCATTCATTGTCTCCATCTTCATAAAACCTTCCAGAACCCCTTAAAGTCTCAGATCCTCCATGGCACCTAGACAAGGTCAAGATATTTCCAACAGGTGTCAATATTTTCTAAGAAAAGACTCTAACGAGCCCCTAAACTGAGTCGAAAGATACCCTAGCCAGACTTAATGAATATTCGGCTGGGTCCGTACAAAATTAATGAGAAAACAATTTGAAAACTGGGTCCAACTTTTGCATGGACTAGACAACATGGATGAGCATGCCACATGTTTGAGGGTGGCCTTATGTATCCCATATTACCCTTTGGAGTGGCATGGTCAAGTTGACACTTGGATCAACTTCTGTGGCCTGCTTGATATTCCTTATATTTTTGGCTAAGTTCCTTTAACTTTTCGGGGGTAATATACTCTATAGACCAAGGACATGCGGTGGCCTGGCACTTGTTTGAAAACCTTATCCTATGTATTTTGCTCTTGATTTGGCATCGTGCATGACAAAACTTCCCAAGACCATGTATCTGATCAGACTTCATCCAGGAATTCAATGACATTATTGTGTTACTAAGTAGAGTTTTGAGCCTTGCTTCTATAAAGGAATTTCAAGAATGGATGTTCCTATATATTTCTACTATCAAGAAAAACAAGGAATTCATAAGATGGGGAGAGCATATCAGTAGCTCCATCTTCTTTTAGTTAAGCAAGGTTTTTTTCCTCGAAGAATTTCTACATGACCTCTGTTTTTGGTCTATGCTACAGCCACTATGGGAGATTTCACTGTGTTAAACACTAAGGGTATTCAAAGTGCTTCACAAATCTATGAATTTTATCCTCATCTTACACTGGATGAGGGAAGCAAACACTTATATAAAATTAATGATACCTTCTTTTCTTTCATTCTTTATCGTTTTGATAAAGATTTATACAATCGAAGGATTTCCGATGAAGCCTTCAAAGAAGTATGTGAGTGGGGAGCTATTTTCCTACAGTTTCCTACATTTACATACATTCAGATTCCTGGTTTTGTAGGTGCTCCTAGTAAGTTTCCAAGATGCCCCACTGACAAGTGGGTTTTGCTAGAATTGGTTTGGCAATTACTAGACTATCATAAGATTCAGAATAAATGACACAAGTCAGGAGTCCAATTTCCCATTTCAATTGGTAGATACACTTGTGAAAATATTTATAAGGTGAAGAACGTAGATGCAGAGATGTTAGAAGTAACCTTGTGGACCTTCCATCCCCATACCAGTTTTGACTACTAGGAAAATTTAATGAAACAGGTCTGTCTAGTTCTCATGTGCCCCAGTTAAAGATATTTGGATTCATTGTCGAGTATGAATTCATCATCCAACAAAGATATTATGAGAGGCTAACTCTGGATGAGGTTCGGAAGTTTGGTATTGCAGAGATTCCAAAGGAAATGGAAGATGAGGAAGAAGTTCTGGATGCAACATATAAAAATAATAATGTTGCCAATCAACCATTGTCATGGATTGATTAGTATGTAGAAGAATGTTGCAATACCAAGGAGAGGGTAGGGCCCATTCTACAAATAACTTATAATTGGTTGGTTACCTTGGGAATCTCACCCAAAGGGTTAGATCAACCTACAAGTATAGAAGCCCAACCAACCACGAGTCTACCAACACCTACAAAAGGGAAAAGGTCCATCCAAAGGGCCCATACAGTCCCTAAGAAGATTTCATTTGTTGTTGGAAGCTCCTCTCTCTCCAAGGCTCCTACTTCCAAGGCTATGTCTCTAGCAATACCAATGTCAAAAATAGTTGAAGTTACTGATTCTCCAAGTGTCTCACAAGATATGTTATCTCCTCTTTCTCTTCCATTGTCACTTCCTCCATCATTTCCTTCCACTTCTACAATCATTTCTTCTTTCCCATCTCCTTCTATGGCCCAGGTGTTCTCATCTCTTCTAGTTCTCTTAGTAGGGGAGATGATTGGGTCACCCATTTCTACTTCACTCCCTCTAACACTTTCATTTCCTCCCATCTCATCTTCTAATCCCATTATATCAACTCCTACGGTTGTCCTCACATCCACCCCATCCATTACTGCCACATCCATTTCATTGCCTACTAATGTTACCAGTGCTCTTGTATTGTCTAGTGCTTCATGTACCAAATAAATTGTTCCACTTCCATTAGCATCTGTTATCCCAGACTGGCTTTTTTTCTAGACTCCAAAGTAGAAAAAGAAAGTACCTCTGGTGGATGTTATAAATCTGAGTGTGTTGGAACCCACTCTGAAGAGAGACAGCCAAGCAACCAAATATTGTCTCCAGTCTTATCAATGAATCAATCCAGAGAGAGGGTTGTAGAAGTTTCTACTCCCTTTGAGGGAAAAAACCAAGGAAACCATTACAACAGCTGACTACCGAATTTCTAGATTTTCACTAGGAAAAGAAACACACGAAGGAGCTAAACAAGATGTGTAGACTGCTCTTGGAAATTTGTTAGAAAAGTATGACAAGGACAAGGCTTCTAAGGATGAGCTAAAAGTAAAGGTTGAGAAGCTCACTACATTGTTAAGAAAGGTAACACAACCTACTCCATCTACTGAGGTTTCAACCACCACCGCTCTTACAGTTTCTTCCACTCTTGATGATATCTCTTATCATGAGATTGAGAAGATAGGACAAAATGGAAGATCGATAAATAGATGGATGGAGCATATACTTCAAGAAGCCAATCCTTTGATAAAAGAAGTAATTAACATAAACAATGATATGTAGGCTAAAAGAGCATATTTTGTAGAATGTATGAAGCCTTCACCAAAGATAATAATAACTTAAACTTGAATTTTACTACATGGAGTGAGATCAGAGAAGAGGATCCATATTTGCTTCTTCAAGAGGACGTAATAGATGATGTTTCAAAGTTGTTTGAATATCAAAAGGCTATGGAATTCTTGTCCTAGGTATTGCAAGATTTAATTAAGAAATTGGATGATAAGCGTGTGGAAATTATGGATGCTCTAAATGACATATCAGAAGATTTTGATAATATTAATTTGCAAATTCTTTAATGAGAACATTGATGCTCTTCCAGAGGATCAAATCAAGCTAAATTTCAAAGATTTGGTAAAAGGGATAGTGAGGTGACTAGAACTTTTAACAGGGACTCCATTGACAGGTTGGTTTCATGTAAAAATTTCACTAGTTGACTGAAGAAGGTAGTAAGTAAACTTAGAATAATTCCAGCCAATGTAGCAATAGAGACCGAGATGGCAGATGTAGTTAATCACTATGCGTGTGGGCCAGAGGATGGAGAAGTCTAGGAAATTATTAAGTGTTTCATCAAATACAAGCATCAGATGGTTGCTTGGGAGAAGGAACAAGATAAAACTAAGGAAGGAGAAGGTGTTCCAGAGCCAAGCCAAAGCTAAGTGGCCATGGAAGGACAGTTCCAAGTTCTGGATCGGTCCAAGTTGCAGGGTTGACTGAGTCAAACCCATGCAACAAAATTTGCTATTTTTATGGGAGCATGTTCCCTAGAACTTAATGACATTTCTATTTTTAGTAATTTGTTGGTTAAGGCCCAACTGTAATGGCTCAACCTAAGGAACTTATAAATAGTTAAGTGCATGAAGTCTATAGGATATGGAGAGATCATTTTTGAGAAGTTTCTCTTCAAGCTTGGAAGAGTGCTTTGAATATTTTAAAACCTTTCAATTACATTCAGAGGGATATTTTTCCATGAAGAATCTGATTTATTGTGTTAATGGTTGATTAATGTATGCTTTGTGGATGCATAATTCCTTAGTGTAAGTGGTTGACTTGCCTTTATTTTAGAATATCTTATTTCATTCTATGGGAAAGTGATATAATGGTTTTGAATATCAGTTGTGGAGAGATTGTATTCCTTTTGTTATAAAAGCCATACTATCATTAACTTCCATAAGTGAAATAGATGTTTGACATGTGCATATTTTATATCATTGTGGTGGTTTATTATGTTTTCCATCAAATTTGATATATTTGTTACATATACTTGGGGTCTTATAAGGAGATGTGTATTATTTTTATTTTGGTTAGTTATTTACCCTGTCCAAATGGTATTAGGTGAATTAGATTGTGATGTTTTTTTATCCATTCTGAGTTACACATTTCTGACGTAAAGATCATCTGATCATCTAGTCTTATTATTGGTGTATCACCGCATATTTCTTTATTTTGTTATTACTAACCCTAAATCTCATAAAGTGGGTAGATTAGAATTCTCAAAAAGTGTTTTAGCCTTGCACATTGATCTTAAATTGGGTGCCCCTATGTTTCAAAGGAAGTCAACCTTATCTAGAGGTTCATCCCAAGGTGACAAGGTCCCATACCTCAAGGATTCTCCTATGTTGCATGGGATCTTTCAATAGTTCAACAGGTGCATGATTTGCATGAAAAAAGTTCTGGTACACTCAGTGGGACAAGAGTTGGTACTTCTCTTCTTATTTTCACAAATGAAAGTACTTGAAGAATCTATATCTCTGGATTCCAAAACTCAGTGCATTAACTTATGCGAATGATTCAGACAAGAGCTTCTTCAAACCAAGGAAATTATCAACATATCAAACCTTCCTTGTCTCCTTCAAAGAGAATAAGAAGAGGTGTTTCAACATCACCATTTGTAGCTTTACCTCGTAGAGATCATTCAAATCCTCCTGACAGAAGGTTTCTTCCGCCAAGGAACAATCAACCCTTGATCGCCATGACACCCAATGTTTTTCCTCCTGTCAATGCCAACACCCCCTTTATATTAGCCCAAAGAGATGCTATACCTGCAGCTGCTTTGAAAAGTTATCCATTCTATACTAGAGAAACCAATGTTACTCCCTGGGAGCTCATTTTGGATGTGGATAGTAATTATGCAATGCATAGTATTACAGAGGATAATTTTGTGGTCAGAATTCTCACTAATTCATTTAAAGGTAAAGCACTTCAATGGTTATGAAGCTTAACTAATAGTTCCATAACTACTTGGAATGAGTTAGGCATGAAGATTTATAAGAAATTTGAGGATAAAAGTGATCACCTATCGCTTATGGAACAAATCACTACCATAAAATGAGCCCATTAAGAATTTATGAGCAATTTTAATTTTCAGTTTGACAAAACTTGGAACCAAATCCCAAAGCTCGTAAGGCCATCCCCAAAAAATGAATTCTTGTATTATTTATGGGCCTTAAATAGTGACATAGCAGTCATGATTCAATTTATGGGGGGAAAACAATTCATGATGTCTACGAGATTGCTTTAAGGGATGGAAATTCTTTAATTCAAGTTGGAAAGATTATGCCTAGGCCGCCCATGCCTTTATTTTCTAAAATCGTAGTTAAACAACCAATCATCACGCATGTTCCAACACATTCAAGTCAATCAACTATGACTACAACTATTCCTTATAATGATCTGGTGGAGGTCAAATTTTTGTTGCAAACTTTTGGGAATGAGCTCATTGCACTCAAGAGGAAAAAAATTTAGTATAATCATCCATATCAACCAGAAAATCAGTAGTATCATGCTAACCATCATCCTTTTCAAGGGAGAAATCAGCCACAAAATCAAACTACAAATCCATCTGTGAATATCAGGCCTTTGAACTTTCAAAACTTTCTTGCTGATAGATCATCTAGAGCCATAGTGTCTATTCAGAATAATATAGTCCAAGACTATGAATGGTGCTATCCTTGTTCCCAACCCCACAATCAAAATATTTACCCCAATGGAGTTATTAGCTAGGAACTTATGGTTCAAAGCGTAAGTGTCCCTTCTGAGCTAACAAAAATTTATCTATGCAAGAAATAATTGATCAACTGCAGGCACATGAAGAAACCACTTTGCTAAACTGGCAAGCAAAATATTTTTATGGGTTGAATACAGATTCTTCATCAATGGTGGAAAACACTCATTCCAAGAAGAGAGAAATGGAACCTCTACCTTCCAAATCTGATTAAGAATCCACTTCACAGCCTTAGACACAAGTGGTGATTGATAAAGATGTGGGACAGAAACCACCAAAAACACCTGCTAGCCAAGTTATGGGGAAAGGAGGTTCTTCAGGCATCACAGTACCCAACAAACATTTTCCAAAGGAGGATCCTGCTATCCAAATAACTCCCCTAGTTATTTGGATTATTCGTGTACACATTCTAGCTTTCAAAACCTCATTAAAGGTTACAACGCACTCAGGTTCAGTTGGCACAACTCCTTGGTTGTAGTTTGCCCTTGATGCCCCTTCTTTTCCTTAAGCACCCTTGTGTGATTTATATTCTTTCCTTCCATTTTCATTTTCCTCTTCGTTCCACCCCTCCTACCTTATGCCTATCTTCTGTGCATTCACTTTCTTCCTAATTGGCTTCTTCACCCTGTGCACATCTCACACTTGCTTTAATCAACTAAGACCTTGGCATTTTTCATGCACCGTGCCCATTAATTTATAATAGTTGTGCCTTGACCATGAATTCTATGCTCACCAGTTTTCCTCTTTTCCCCATGCATCACACACGTGTCCCTCTATGCCTTCCTCTGCTTTCTTCCACACACCCTTTCCTTGCACCATCCTTTGTACACTTCTGTGCTAGGTCATCTTTTGACATACTTGAATGTGCCGCATGTAACCATTCAAAATGCACAAACATGGTGATGAATCCTTACAATAAATTAGTGAGTGACACATGGTAGAAAGAACAAATATTTACACTGTTGGTCATCATTTCAGCCAATCTATGCGTGCCACATGTTTTACGTGCACCAACAACTCTGACAATCATATATTTTTCTACAGAGATCAGATTGGTGTGTGCCTAGAATTTTTGAAGAGATGCTGACATCAGCTATAGTTCTACATATTCAAATTCAAATTATTAGTGGATCCAGTAGGTAAGAAATGGGAAAATGTCTCTCTAAGAATTAATGAGTAGATCTGATTGTCCCAACCACCTGATTTTATATGATCCCACCCTCCCTTCTTCAACATGCCAAACAGGATTGGGGAAGTGTACATCATAGATCTCTAGGAATTGAATGCTTCTTATTAGTGGTTGTATTTCAAATTCAAGATTTCCCTCCTCTTCTCCTTCTACAGATTCATCTATAAATGTAAGAGCTAGGCTCATTTGTTATGTTGGACACTTTGGATCCTTATGCATTTTCTGCTAAGGACTTCATATTTTATATATATTTGAGTTGTAGACCTCTATATCTGGCCCTCGTATGTTGATATCTACCTCATGTGCCATTGTAACAACAATGTGTATTTTTGGAAGTAATAGAATCATCATTTTGTGACTATTCTCTATCCTAACGTGTTTACATTCCTTCTTCTTGAATTTTCTTATGTGTTATGTGCTGGTTGTGCCATTTTAGGTCCCTTGTAGTTCCTTATTTAGTTGTGTTCCATGAGAATGATATGGTAAATATATGTTTAGCTATGCTACTCATGCCTAGTCTCCTTTCACACATTTACTTTCATTCTTGCTTAGAATTGATAGTGTTCATCCCCTCTTTTCTAGTGCTATTGACTTTTAGTGTAGTTTCCTTTCATATTATCCTTCTATCCCTGGTCCCTTGGCATTGTTATCTTATTTTTCCCCTTCCAACATTAGGAGTAGCAATAAAATTAGAAATAGATAGAGGAAACGACCTTCTCCAGAGATCCATCCCAAGCACACAAGGTCCCATAACTTGGGGATGGTTCCATTGTGGTCTCAAACACCTCGATCCCAATGCCCAAAGAAGTGCCAAAAAATTAGGAGAAATTCCTTTCAGCATAGTAGAACAAATGAATAAAACCAATTTGAGCATTACCATGTTGAACACACTCTCAATTTCATCTCAAAGAAACTTGTTGCGTGAGGATTTGAATAGTTTTGGTTCAACTAATCGATCATTGGGTCATGGAACAAAAATTGATACAAGTTTGTGTCAACTAGAAGGGAAAAGTATTCCTAAGGCAAATAAACCACCACCATTCTCTATTTCCCTGATCATTGGTAACCACCTGGTGCATAATTACATTATCGATTCTAGCGCCAGTATCTCAGTCATGCCCAAACATATTGCAGATGTACTAGGCATACAATATACACTAGTTGTAAGAGGATTTGTTCAGCTGAATGACACAACCATTAAAACTATTGGAGTTATCAAAGGACTTCAACTTACTATCCATGCATGCCCGAGTTTATTGTTCACCCAAGACATATCAACAATTTATATCCATCCTCTCTTTTCCATCTGCCTATCTATCAACTGATTGGTCACATATGTTTTTTAGGACTCGATACAGAACCAAAGTGACTATAAGAGTGGAACCAATCTACCATAATCATGTGGAGTCTTACACCACTAAACCCATAAATGGGAATTATGCTATTTGTGACCCACAAGAGGAAGATGCTGATCATGAACCAACGAATCTCATAGAGAAAGTTCTTGATATAGTGCTTGAAGAGGTAAGTACAAATCATCAATATGATCCCTGCACTGATTTATTGGTGGATGAAGAATCTGGTCTACTTTTTTAGAGGAAACTCAATTGGGTACATATTACATCCACAAATAATGTACAATCATACCCTAGTTGGTTAAAAATCAAATAATTTTGAGGGACTATGGCAATTATACTTCGATGGTTCAAGAAGTAAAAATGGATCCAGTGTAGGAGTTATGTTGATTGTTCCAGAAGGGGATAACTATTTCTCATCTTTTCAGCTACAATTTAGTTACATCAATAATGTCACCAAATATGAGGCCCTCATACAAGGGATTCAGCTAGCTCAAAAGAGAGGAATCAAAGCTCTGACCATATTTGGATATAGTGAGTTGGTTTTGTATCAAGTGACAACCCGCAACACATCAAAAAATGATCTCTTAAGATCATATAAGAATTGAGTTTAGGACTTGATAGAATATTTTGAAGCTTTTAGAATTCATGTAGTTGCCAAAAAGCAAAACTAGGATGCTGATAGGCTTTGATACAATTAGCTCGCCCACATTATTTTGATCCAGGTCTAGCACATCATACCATTGAGCTGGATCCAAACTCTAAGCCAATACGTCAGATACAAAGGCCAATTAATCCCAAAATTGAGCCGCTAATGAGAAAGGAGCTAATCAAACTCATCAAGGCTTGTATAATTTTTCCCATCAAGCATTCCTCATGGGTATCCAATCTTTTTCCTGTAAAGAAGAATAACAGAGAGATCTAGTTATGCGTAGATTTTAGGATTTAAATTGTGCCTCATTGAAAGACCATTATCCTCTTCCATTAATGGAGAAAATCCTTCAAACAGTGGCAGGAGCTCAATTATTTTCTTTGCTCGATGGATATTCAGGTTACAATCAAATTCTAGTCCAAGAATCTAATCAATTCAAAATGGATTTCACTACCAAATGGGGCATATATGCCTACAACAAAATTCCTTTCGGATTGTCCAATGCTAGGGATACTTTCCAATGAGCCATGGACATAGAATTTAAGGGACTAATCAATGATGTCATCTTGGTTTACGTTGATGACATAATTGTATATACTAAGCATGCAGAAGACCACATCACACATCTAAGGAGGGTTTTATGAAGATGTAGAGAATTTGGGGTTTTACTTAACCCCAAGAAATGAATTTTTGTAGTGCATGAAGGAAAGTTGTTGGGACATGTTGTTTTAGTGAAAGGACTACCCATCGATCTAGCCAATATTCATTTTATTATGTCATTATCTCTCCAAATCCACAAGAAAGGTCTCCAGAGTTTCCTAGGAACCATAAATTTTGTACGGAGATTCATACCTCAATTTGCAACGTTGGCTAAACCACTAAAATCCATGTTGAAGAATAATATTCCATTCTCATGGAAAAAGGAAGGGAGGGAGAGCTTCGAAGCTATTAAAACATCCATTTCACAAGCTCCCGCATTGGTGAACCCCATGTTCAATAAAGATTTTATTCTTTATTCTTTTGCATGTCAAGAGAGCATTTCAGGGATCCTCATCTAGAAAAATGACAATCTGATGGAGCAACTGATTGCCTTGTTTAGTTAATATCCAAATACTATGACCTCAAATATTTATTTAAAAAAAAAAAGTATTTTTAGTTATTTGAGCTTTGAATAAATTTAAGCAAAAGTTATCCAACAATAAAATTCACCTGATGGTATCTCATCCTGGCATCAAGGAGTTTTTGTTGAATAAAGAGATGAACAAGAAATGTGCTAGATGGATCATGAAAGTAATGGAATATGATGTACACATTAAAGTCACTAAACTTGTTAGAGGTAAAGGCTTATGTTAATAGCTAGCTATAGACATAGAGATCAAAGATGATGATGATGTTATGCTCTTGAATAGTGAAAAAGGTGGTGATCAACTCAATTGGCTGTACAAAATGGAAAATTTACTTCTCTCGGGGGCATATCCTTCAAACATGGATAAAGTCCAAAGATAAAATTTACGTCTTGAGTCTATTCCATATGTCTTGGTGGATAATATTCTTTTTTGAAAAGATTTGAATGGTGTTATTCTTTTCTGCATCAAACTAGAACATGTGAATAAAATATTAGAGGAATTCTAAAATTTCTTATCTATGGGATTACTCTACAAGAATGAATGCTACCAAAATTATGTGAGTTAGTTACTACTATTGGCCAAATTTTTTCAAAGATGCTCATCTCTGGGTGAGGAAATTTAAGGAATGTTCCCTTTTCACAGGAAAATAGAAGTTGACAACTCTTCCCCTACATCTAATTTAGGTGGATCAACCTTTTATTCAGTGGGGGTTGGATTTTATCGAGATGATTAATCCTCCATCCAGCGATGGACATAAATTGGTTCTTACTACCATGGACTACTTTACTTGATGGAAAAAAGCACTAGCATTAAAGAAAATAAATGAGAAGGTAGTACTCGATTTCTTGGAAAATATAAGAACAAGGTTTGGTGTTCCATTTACTGTTATTTCCAAAAATGGAATGAGATTTCTCAATCTGAAGTTGAGTGAATGGGTGGTTAAGAATGAGGTCTACCTCAAAACTTCATATAATTACTATCCACAAGGGAACAGGTTAGTCGAGTCTAGAAATAAGAAACTCATAATAATTATCAAATACACAATGGAGGCTAAAAAAAGGATCTAACATATGCAACTTAAGACTACCTTAATTACATATCGAATCAAACCTAAAAGATCCATAAAAATATTCATCTTTCATCAGATTGTATATGGAAGAGAGGTCAAGCTCCTTTTCTCTCTCTTAGAATTATCTTCTTTGGAGCTGGCTCGTCTATATTCTGAATTTCTCACTGGAAGAATACACTTTTTCCTTGACGATGAGGTTTTCTTAACTCATCTTAAGTGAACTTCAATTGCAATAATGTAAGGGTCCATGATTTCATTGGAATAAGATCAAGGACTCATTTTTCATTCCTAGGAATTTGGACAGGTCACAAGCATGATGAAAGGATAGTTTGTCAAGAGTTATAAATTGGAATGGCTTATCCATTATACAGACTGTTTATAATTTTTGATCTGATTATCCATGTTGTTGAGATTTACCACTACTACATCAAGTGAATATAAAATGTCAAATTCTTCTTTTCCTATTTCTCATTTTCCTCTACTGGTAGTCTGATCTCTCTCTCTCTCTCTCTACTTTCCAACTATCTGTATATATGATAATCTTGGGGTAAATCCCAATGAAAGGTGTCTTATTCCATTGATAAGCTGAATGAATTGTAATTTATCTTGTCTATGATTTCTTACTCTTAGGTAATTATTAGCATTGTGATGTGTTCTTCTAATTGAATAAGGACCTAATCTAAGTTACCCATTTCTATGTGAACTCAGTAAGATCATACTTATCATCTAGTAACCCTACTCTCTCCTGTATTTCCCCAGCATCCCCTTTATCTCTCTTCACTGCAAATTCCTAACCCTTGTACCTTGTACAGTGAGTATATTAGAATTCTCATAGGTTTATTATAGTCCTTTCATATGTGATCCTAAATCAGGTTCCCCCAATATTTTAGTTAGTTATCCATAAATAATCCAGAGCCTCCCCATACACAAGATGAAAAGGTCCCACTTATCTCGAGTATGTTCCCATTGGTCATGAAATCTTTCAATAATTTAATGGGTGCACGAAAAAATATTTCGTGACCAAAAATTAGAATGTCATGGGTGACTTAACAAATTAATCATTGATAGGTATAAATTACAATGATCAGGTATATTTATACATATTAAGAATGTATCTAGGGCTATAAAATAATTATACTTAGTGAATCTCTATATAGGATTGGCTTCAAATACATGTGCATATGTGAACTAATTGTCACTTAAATTGCTTCCTAAGGACCTCATACAATCATTAGGGCCTTGATTGAAGATTCCAGAAACTCACCATTACATGCCCTGTAAACCATCACTATTGGAAGGGACCATGATTGGACCTAATTAGTATACATAGTCTAAAAAAATCCATTAGTTTGATTCTACATACACGACTAGGGCTCAATTGAGTCCCAATTGACCATTACATGGTTGTAAAGGGATACGATTTACCACACGCTTACATACTGAGAGGTTGAACTTTGTTACTCAATTAATTATAGGTCCAATCCTCAAAGTGCTTGGCACAATGAATCCTTGTTTTGTACATTAGGTGATCACATTTGATTTCCACTAGTGTGCTCAATTAGTTCTGGGTATTTCATAGTAAATTGGTTGAACACTGGTATTTTCCCAATGGATTGCCTAATGAGTGCCAATTGGACATTATGTGGGTGCATTTCATGACAAGGGGATCAAGCATCGTCTCATAGATACATACTAGATTGAACCAATTGTAACCTTGAATAAATCACATCTAATACACAGATTGGAGGCCTATGAATGCCTAGATGGAAATGATCATCTAGGCCCATTTGGTTGCTAAGGGGGATCAACTACCCCAACTATATTCCTTACTATGTAAAAATTAATCAGTTGGTTCAAAATTTCAGGTTTCTACTCATGTTTTAGTTGGGTAGAAAATCAACTCAAATGTGACAAGTTACAAATGGTCTGACATTCATTTACTCTAGGGGCCTGATCGGCACCAATTGCACATGAGTTTTTTCCTAATTTCTTGATTGGTTCAATATGGTACACAATTAAAGGTTCTGAAGTCTGAAGCCCCAAAGTTTTGAAATTACATGGTTGTTCATAATGGTTGTAAGGGAGATCGGGGTTTTATTGAATTATATATACCAAAAGATTGGACTAAATTACTCAATCTGATTTGACCTTAATACTCAAAGTGTACTGGTAAATTTTAAAAGTATTCATAATTAGTGAAATGTTTGAGGGCCACTTAGAGTTTGGGTAATAAAGAAGAAAGTCAATTTGCAAGTGAATCTTAGGACTTGATAATATTACACTAAGCATTAATTAGTCAACTAGTTCTCTACATGCGTAGTTGGCTAAATTACAATAATTAATTTTGGTAGTTACCTAAAACAATATCCATAGTTTATGGAACTAGGTCATTGACAATAGACTAGTGTACTCATGATACACTAACTATGTTTTACTAAAATGATCATTAAACTGAACCTAAGGAATATTTATCCCAGGTACATTTTGAGAATTATTTTAATGCAATTTTTTGCATTCAGCTTGACATCATAGGGTATTTATAAGTTACTTTTTATTTTTTTCTAATGTTATATTAATTCCTAACGTTTACTTTGTAGGGTGTGTTTTCTTAATCCCAATAATTGGAAATTTTAATACAGAATAAATAACAGTAAAATAAAGCTATGATTGGCTTGAGCAATGTCTAGAAATGGTAATAAACAGTGGTGGGCAAGATATAGTAGAGCCTAAGTGTGGAGGGTGCATAAGGTTTGGGGATGCCCTTTTACTAGGGAATGTAACCCAAAGCACATGAACCTTTCATAACAAAAGCAAGATGCTTTCTAGGATCAGACACTTAGCCTTTTTTCAGTGAGGGGACTATTTTACCTGTTACATGGAGTGTAGATATTCAGGCAAGCTGACATGGCTCATACTAACTTTGTAGCGACTAGAAGGTCTAATACGCCATGCAATGTGATCCCTAAGGCTATCTAATAGGATTCAGAAGTTGTCCTTATGTTGGGTCCATCCCTTTCCTTAGTAATTGCTACATCCTTCTTTCTATTTATCAATGCAAGGGAACATGGGCTAATTAGTAATCATGTAGCCTATTTTGGAGATGCATGGGTGGTGAGGGGTCAAGTACCTCCTCATCATCCTTTAACCTATGTATAAACATCTAGATAGGATGCCATTAGTGCATTACTTCACTATTATTAGAATCATGTTGTGGTATTTTGATCATGCCTATAGCTTATGGTGACATTGTGGTATGTGTATCCAAGTGTCCTGTGTTAGCATTAATATAATATAATGGCCATCCCTGATGTGACTACATATTAGTTGTAAGCATGTCTCTTATTGGTTATTACATGGTGGAATTAAGTCTTGATACTTGTTTAAGTTGATTCATTTCTCATGTCTAAATGATCTAAATCTATTTTAATGCATGCATAAGTATATTTGTTGTTTTGTATATGGGATCTTGGACACCTACCTTATACCGAACATGTTAACTTCTTTGAACAAGCTGACACAAAAGAGGAACTATCTCCAGTAATACCCACTTGTCACTTAGACATCTTGGGTGAGAAACTTAGTCTGGAGCACCTGATAAATGATGGTGCCCTAACATGCTTTGGGATGTTGGTGGTAAAATCTAGGATACATTCCCCCCCATTCTCGTTTCCTTTCTGAGATCCTCTTTTGAAATCAGTCTGATTTTTCAGGTCCTTATTGCAATGATACAAGACGTACTACAAAGAAATCTAGCATAGTATTATCCTAAGAGTAGCTAGAATCCTTCTGGAATGAAGAGTTGATGCTCGCAGATTCATAGTATCTGGGACCTGATTCCTAATGTGCATGTGTGGTATTGAATACCCAATATTCCCTGTATGATGCAGCTACTACATAGATGAGATAAGACATTCATGGAATTTTTTCTTTGTAGATCATGTACGAGTGGCTGGTTGCAATTATGCATCAACATAGGAATTGGAGGTATTCACACGATATGTTTAGACCCATTAGGATAGAATTCCAGGACTTTCTTAATGGTGGATATGTAAAGATCTATCCACCCCTGGATGTGTCTTGTTGATGGATCACCTGGTTCTGTGGTGCTTTGAATAGTTATGATATCATTGAAGTACTTGCAATTAAGTCTACTGAATGCGGATTTGACGTAGGACGCGTGGTTGTGGATCATTGGTTCCAGTGGTAGCTTTGAATAGATCTATGATTCATGGAATTATGTGAAAAATTTATACTCTACTCTTGGTCCTGAGGTTGTTGAGTTACATAATTTTTGTGCGAAATCGTAAAGGATCTTATTTAACATGTAAGAATTCCTTTAGCAATAAATATATTGATAAAGTCACTCTCGATCTTAAAGATGAAACCTATGGCTAGCTAAAATCCACCAGTACATGGGGTGGCTTTATCAAAGTGTGAAGTTGTTTCTAGATGTCAGATCTAGTGGCAACTAGAGGGATGATGGAGAGGCAATGACAATGTGGCTTCCCATTTTAATAGATAGCATGTATCCAGAGGTTTTTCTATTAGGAGCCTTAAGCAGTTTCAAGAATATCGGGGAAATAATGGTGTTGCGAAGGGAGATGGCAATCATCCCCGAAGGATTTTTGAAATCTCACACAGAGGACATAGAGCCAGTAGCATACCCCTGGAATAAGTATACTTCATCTTGGGAAATTTCGTGGCAGAAGAAGCAATCTCTTCATCTTTGAATGAAGGCATGTCTAAAGAATCTAGATTTTGAGAACTCATGGGTGCGCATTTGTTTCTACATGGTGAAACCTATCCTTGGACTTCTTCAAAATTACATATGTCTGCAACACTATGAATAGTAGGAAGCTAGTGCCTAAGGGAAGTAGAGTTGCAGATAGATAGAGTTAATTCTGTAGTCAATGATCAGGATTTGAACTTGGTATCTTATGTACGATCTATCCAGTGGCATCCAATCATCTTCTATGTTTAAAAGGTATGAGGACCGGTTAGAGGTATCAAGTCTGATGTGTCATCAGCATATGAATGTAAGGAGTTACGAATTCTGAATGTTGGCATAACATCTTGAAGTAGCATAGCTTTATAGAATGTGGGGAGACCGAGAAATTTGGCAGAATTGTTGGAGCACTAAATTCTGAAGTAGCATCATTCTGAAGCTCTAATGTCCACATACTTTGAAGATTTTGAAATCCAATTTTTGAGGATTGAGGTGGCCTCGAGATATGATGGATCTAGTGGTTCCGGGGGTGGCAGGACAAACTCCATAGGTTCCTGGATCTCCATGGGCATGGTCTACACCAGCCCTAGAATATTTATGATGGAGATGTTGCTTCAGGGATCCAGAGTACAGAGGGAATAGAAGATTATAAGCTTGAATCATGTGCATCTTGTGTAGAAATAATATGGCACATGAAGGGGATTATAGCTCCAGAAGCGCAAGTGCAAGACAATACCGCAAGCTACATTGCAATGGGATTACACACATAGATTGGTGAAACAACGTAAGGAATTTGAAATCCATACCAAAATTGTAAAAAGTAGATTATACCATGTTGCGATATGCTTTCTTGAAAGATTTTATATCCATGAATTTGAGTAGAAAATCTATAAGCAATTACCTTAAGGGACATGCTTTGAAAGCCACCACTGAGAGTTTTTGTAGAGTAATAGTATGCACAATTCAAAGTGACCCTTCTAGGTCGAAAATTATAGCTTAATGATATACACCTTTTAGTCAGTGTTTTCCTCTCAAAATTTCCCCTCTTTTGAAAGTTAGAAATTTGAAAATTTTGAGTTGACACCCTTCAGTAATGTTCTAGTGAAGTAAAAATTTTTGAAGAGATGGTGAAAATCACATTTTTTGGAATCTTTTTGGTGACTTGCGGGTCTGTCAGACATTTTTTTCCCTCATGTCCCAAGTACTTCTGGGCCTTCTATTCCCCGATCGGCCGATTTCCCCACAAGTTCTTTCTCTATCAGATTTATCAGAACTTTTCATGCCCATTTGTCCCAAGTTCCCCCGGACTTCCTTTTCCCCGATTACCCGCATCAGCCGCATCGGGTCCTTCCGCACTTTTTTGACCCATCTATCCCAAATGCGTCTGGGCCTTTGTTGTCTGATTCCCCACATCACCCACATCAGCTAAATCATGTCTTCACGTCCCTCACATTTCTGTGTCCCTGGACCACCCGTGCTCATTTGGCACACATTCCCCGCATCGCCCGCATCAGCTGGATCACATCTTTGCGTCCCATATGTCCCAATGTCCCATGGACCGTCTGGGCCAATTTTCTCCACTTTTCCCATGTCTCATCTTTTTGAGTTGGTGCAAGGTGTATTTAATGCCCATTTATGATCTTCTCTCTCCTAAATGACTATTTAAAGGGACTACCACCTATGCATTTGTCACATTGCTTGCTTGCGTTTTCTTGCCCACATCCTAACAATTGAGTAATTTGTTCATCTCCCTATATCCCTTTGCATTTTCATCACAAATTTGATTCTTGGAAGGTCATCCTTTGTGAATGTAAAATGAAGATCAAGTTTCAAGGGCATGAGCATCTGTCACCTCTAGAGACCTTTGTACCAAATATTGGGGATAGTGAAGTTTGGCACTTAGATTTTGGTGATTTTTGGGGTAGACTAACATGTGAAAACCCTGCTCCCATGGTCCAAATGATCAGTGACAGTGGAATCACATATGCGGCTTCATTTCCCATCTCTGTGCAGTGTGCTGACACCTTTCTTGCCTGCGGAGATCATTTCAACCCAGATACCAAGGAGCTTTCTAATGTTCATGGGGAATTAATTACCAAACTAGATGCTACCACCATCACTACTGCCCTATACATTCTATGAGACCAAAGAATCCATCGTTCTCACTCTTGCTCAAGCTCAGACCCTATTTGACCAAGATAATGAAAAATACAAGGCACGAGTAGCAAAGTCATGGTTAAAGAACCCTAAGAAGGGAGCGTCCCGACTCTCCAAAGCATTGTTTAGGGTTAATTTCAATGAGGAGCTGTCAGATTTCATTATCTTTCTTGCTCATATCATGGGAATACCCTCCACCAACAAATTTCATTTTTGGACGTGCCCTTTTATAAACATCATTTGCGAGTGCAAGAAGAACATAAACTTAGCTAAAATTATCTGTATGAACCTGACTGAGCAATTGTCAAATGTTCAGCAAACTAAGAAGTTATATATGACTTCTTATCTCATGTATACCCTAGTTGCATCCCGGGAGTGGTTTGGTTTCACCTACATGGAGGGAAAGAAGGATGAACCTATCTACACATACTGCCCTCAGTTTACCCTTGAGGCTAGCAATCACAATTTCAGAAGGTTCAATGATGCTTTCACCGTGTATATTGTAAGACTCTTGGAGGGTGACACTACTAGGATATTTTCTTATGAAGATATGAATATGATAGCCAAGTACGGGGATTTCTTCATCCAATCCAAAAGGTTTCTCATACATCAGGTTGGCTTGCTTTGAAAGTACACCCCTCAAGCTCCCATGTTTTGCAATGATAAAATGGCTCTGGTTGAAGTGTGCAGGCAGCTTGATAAACTACACAAGAACCTGCAGAGACAAGAAGATCACTGGTCTTCATTTCCCTATCTCCTTGGGAAATTATACATGTAAAAATGGTCTCTAGATGCCCGAAACATAGAAAGGGCTATTTCTCCTCTCACTGTCCATTTCTTCAGACCCAGGACTTGTTTTGATCTGAAGAATTTTATTGATCAGAACCTCAAAATAACTTATCATCATAAACTAGACACTGAGGATTACTAGGCTGATTGTGCTAATGATTTTGAAGCCAGAAGGAGGCATTATGGTAGACTCTCTCTACAACAAATTATAGATCTCAATCTCTACCAAGTTCCTGAAGGACTTAAGGATGATTTTGAGGACTTGAAATCCTTTGAATATGAAAGATCAATCAAACACAATCCTTTAGAAACCCTGGATTGGTACGTAAAGGAGAGAGATGATTTGAGTGAGATTATTTCCCCTGTTCTTGTAAGAACTAAGGTTTGGTTTGACATAGAAGTTTCAGTGAGCTCAGGAGGAATCAAGGTAGATCTTCTTCAAGAGAAACTTCCAACCTTGGGAAGGAAGTACATACACCCAGTACTGAGGTACCTGAGCAAACCCCTCCTTCTTCCTCATAAAAGATCCTGAATCGTCTACTCCTTCTTCTTCCACTCAAGTGTATCAAAAGAAGATTAAAGAGGTTAAGACAAGAACCAATTGAGGAAGAAACTCTTCTGGAGCATGGTCAGAATTTCCTTTAGGGCCAGAGAACATTATTGTTCTTAGTGAAAGTGATGATGATGAAATGCCAGATCTTACAGAAGCTCTTGAAATCATTGTTGAAGAAGAAAGGGAAGTGTTAAGGACTGAACCTCCTATTTTAACAGACTCCTCTACAAATGAAGTTTCTAAGGTTCCATTCACTTCTCTACTGGAGGCAACAATGGTTAATAACTTTGAGTGTCCATGAGTTCACTTGCTCTTGGACCTCTTGTTCCTTGTTCTTCTTCTTCTACCTTTTCCTTGTGTACAACCCTTGGTTGACAACAAGAAGAGAAAATCTTCTTCTCATTTAACAGGGCCCATATTTTGATGTTGTAGTAGCTCTGCTTAGGTACTGCCCCTCCTCCTCCAGCAAAGAGAGAAAATATTACTTCAAGATTGGTAACTGATGCTCAGGGCCAGCAATTCCTAGAGGTTGCAAAGCCTAAGGTTGATAAAGACAAGAGAAGGATCTTTTGGTCTCTGATTTGGAGCTTTCTGGATCCCAATGGGAGAATCCACTCCTGAGAGTGAAGTTCATAACCTTCAGGAAATAGTAACTAAGGTTATTGAAAGGGTTGAGAAAGGAAAACAGACCATAGAGCAGTTGGAAGAACAGAATCAAGTTCTTTCCAACTTTATTAGATCATTGTTATCCAAGGATAAGTTTTGGATCTATCCCCACTAGCTGCTCTCCCACCTCCCATGATTCTCATAGCCAGGATGAAGTTCAAGAGCATCAAAGACATACACAAGTATTCAACTTATGGGAAGGCTATGGAAGCTATGGTGGATGATATGACTATAGCAGGTTTGAATTTCATTGTTGAAGCCTTCAAAACCAATGAGAAAGTGATTAATTTGTAGTAGAAAACTCTCTTCCTCAATCAAAGACTATGGATAAAGAGCTGAAGGTCTGGAGTAGTTGTATTACAGATCTTCACCTAATGGGCCAAACTGATGAGAAAATATCCTATTGGTCGATAATGTATTTGATGATGCCAAGAATAAGTTGTCAAAGGCATGGATTTTTAGTGTTGAGTGGAAGATAAAGGTTTTGAAAGAAGCACTAGGAGAATTGAGGAATGTGTGGCTAAAAGGAATCTTTTAAAACTTGTGTCTCATCAGCCTTCAAATATATTCACTGTCATCTTCAAGATGAAACTACAGGTGTTCCCTTCTCTCTTTAGGAAATCAAGGCTCAGTTTATAACTTTTGTCAAGGATGATTTTTTTAAAGAAGATTAATTTACTGAAGAGAAGATGGAAGACATTTGTTCCCTCCATTCAACTATTTCCAACCCTAATAAAGAATATCTAGAGCATATTGAGTTTGATAAAGATATGGATAAATTTCTAGGAACGTGGAATCATGCTACTGCCAACACCACAATTCCAAGAGGCATGGAAATAACAGAAGCATTGAAAAAAATCAGATATCAGACTCTCAAATTGGTGGGCCCTCCTTAGCCATAATCATATGTCCCTTCTTCGATATTTTATTTCTCTTCTTCTATTTTTGTGCTAAACTTCTTGTAATTAATTAAGGACGTTGTATTGTGTATTTCCTTAATTAATATTTTAGTTAGAAGAAACGGTTACCAAATGTAACCAATTTGTAAGCTATATAATGAGCTCTCCTCGCCATTTCAAAGGGGCTAGAACTCTAATTATTTTCTAAAAGTGTAAAAGAGTCAAAATCTATCAATACAAGAATATTTTCCTTTCTACTTCTATCTGTGTCTATTCATTCCTTCTTATCTGTCAAAAATTTATTGAATCATTAATCTATTTTTGCATTAAGAAGTTTTGTATTCTTGTGGATGTCATCTCTAGAACTTTGTGTCGGTGAAATAACATCTGATGGTTTTAATATGAATGATTCTATTCTGTATATTATCCTAGTTCAACATTTATAAGTAACTATTTTGCTATCTATACTTCCTGAGAGTGTTATTATACCTTTTCCCTTCCTTAGTTCTTCTATGTCTTTTGTATTGATAATCTATCTTGGAGTTTAAAACACTTTCATGATATCAGAGTTCCTCATTAAAATTGAAAGTTATACATTTGTGAATAGTTTTTTTTGCTTTCAATAAGGGCACCTCTCCCATTAAAGAGGAGGGACTTTCATCCCCTGACTGTTGCTTTCATTAAAGTCCTATTTTGACAACCAACAATTTTTTGTGACTCTACCGGGGATTCATTTTTGACGGATTCCATTTTTTAAAGAACAATTTCTTGATCATTTTCTAATCTGGCGACTCTAAGGTTTACCCGCAGTAGAAGGGCTCTCAAAATTGAAGATTCTTAGTTTCAATTCTTGGAGTAGCAAGGGTTTCCTCTTCCTTCAACAAGGACAAATAGAAGAGCTTGTTCTACAAGCACACCCCCTGTTGAAGACAAAACACTTGGGAGTGGTATTCCTCAGGAACAACTTAGCCCTAATCTTCATGCTTTGGTTCTTGCTGGTGTTTCAGTTCCACTTCAAGCAATTTTTCCAAATATGGCAGTTCCATTATCTTGGGGCCAACGAGTTTGGCCTCTTTTCCTCCCTCAACCTTTGCATGAGTTACCCAGGGATAACATGAAGAACTTTCCCAAGTTCAAAGGTGACAGAAAGGTACATCCTGGTGAACACATTGTAGCCGTCATAGTTACATGTGGAGTCGTTAGAGTTGAACATGAGGATGTCTCTGTGAGGATTTTTGTGGAGAATTTACATAGACAATACAGACAAATTGGTTTTATCATCTCCCCACTGGGGCCATCTACCAATTGGACTACTATGAGAACTAGATTTGAGAACCATTTAAAACCTGTAGAACATGTGCATGCTTTGTTGGCCCAGATTTCTCAAATTAAGAAACAACCACAAGAGCCCATGAGAGAATTTTTGGCCAAGTTCAATAAGATGATTAACAAGATCCCACAAGACACCCGGCCTATGGATCCAATTCAAAAATGTTTCTTCCTAAATTCTCAATTTCCTGAAGTAAGTTATGCGCTGAGAAGAGAAAATCTTGTAACTTTGGATGTTGATCAGAGATTAGCCATCAGTTTTTAAGATGACCTGATTATGTCTAGCAAATTGAAAAGAGATCCTTCCAAATCTAAAAATTCTTCCTCGTCTTCCTCTACCCCTGGAGCTAATGTAGATCAATTAGTACAAAATCTTTCTAATGACCTCATTGCCATCAAGAAACAATTGGCTCAGCATGCTCCTTATCAAGATGTTCCAAGGATAAATTTTCAGCCTAGAAACTATTTTTCTTCTTATTAGACAAGGTTGGCAATCGAAGGACCACCCATCAAGGTCCCTATTAATGCAACTTGTGAGGTTGAGGAACCTGATGATGAAGAAGTTGTTGTCTCCAAATCACTGCACCCCCTTAATGGCTTGAAATGAATCACAACATTTGGTGTGATTGGGACACATGGGATCACCTCTCAAGATGTGGGACTTGGGCTCGAGGTGAACCTCCAGAGAAGGCTAGATTCCTCTTCCTAAAATAAACACAACACTACTTCTAATGTAAGAAAAATGACTAAGTAGTCCTATGCTAACATTTCATGAGATTAGGGAAAGAGATTACAAGGAAATGAAACATAAACTAGAATCCGCGATGCACCAAATTAAGGGATGTTTAACATCTAGAAGGGTTAATGTGGGAGGGATGCTTGCATCACTTATCACCTTTACCTATTGCAACTAGAAAGGGAAAAGATACCACAAGCTAGGGAAGACGTTCCTCTGTTAAACTCGATTAGACAACAACTACCAGTCTCCCAGTGAAAAAAGGATGAACTTGAGAAGGGTGAACTAGCACCACAACTTCACTACATGCAATATTTCACCATTTGATAAGCACAAAATTCCTAAACCTACAGTGGAAACCAGAATTTGCACTATGCACCTGAAAAACATGAGAGAGGCAAATAGAAGAAAAAGAATCATGAAAGGACATATATTTGATCACAGAACATAATTCTCATTACTTCAAGCACTTACACAGTGCAACATTACATCAGGTAAAAAGGGCATAAGCTGCCATTACAATTTGAGGAGAAAGGCTTGAGAACCTGTAAATTCATAGATTGTGAAAAGAAGGGGAAGCTTGGAAAGTGAATCCTCCAACTTGTGGGACCTATTGGAATCCACTTGTTGGAACCCTTTGAATGAGCTTCCAATTTACACTTATAGAAGAAACTGAGAGAGAGAGAGAGGAGAAAAGGATCATAAATTCCCCTCCCTAAAAGGAAGGTACATGATGTATAATTTATTACATTCAGTTTAACTATCTGAAAAGGATCCATCATGTACAATTAATCCTTGTTGACATAGTCTTCATAATTAATTAAAATAATATTTAAATAATAATAATAAATATTATTATTTAAAATATTTGAATAAAAATATTAAATTAATTTTACAAGAATTGGTGGGTCTCCCTTGGACTGGTTTTGAAGAAAAGACTAAAAAATTCCAACTCAGTGGTTGGTTCGCCAAACCAACTCACCGAGTTGGATCGAGCTCCACCATCTATACCACCACCGAGCTCTAGTCACAACCGGGACTAATTGAATACTTTCCGAGCTTGTTGATGTTGTATTAAGCTGAGTTAGCCCAAAACGACTCCCTCTATCACTTGGTGCAACTGAGCTCCCATTGAATCCTTCATCCACCGCAAGTGCCGAGTTGAGCTCCTTTTGTTGTATGTCAAGCTCCTACATGAAGTTGCCGAGATTAGTGCCAAAGTCACCATCTCTCTATCAATGATGTGGCCTCTGTACTGATATCTCTCTCCACATAGGATTTTAAACTTGGCAAGTACCTCCCGATCTTAAAACTGATCTGTGCATAAAAGTGAGCTCTTCCATCAAGCCGAGCTCTGCGATTGACTCAAGCATGTCACATCCTCTCCCTGGTTAGCCTTGATTTCCTACCATATGAATTGTTTCTCATGAGTTAAATGTTGAGTTACTACATGAGTTCCTCATCACAGAGTTGGAGATGAAAGTCGAGCCATCATTGAGTTCCTTGTTAGATTCTACTCCATAATTTAGCCACTCTAGATGAGTCACTCGATCTTGGACTTGCTTCCAACTTCAGATTATAATTTCTGAGCCTATTCCTACCAAGCTATTGAAATTTCCATGTAGCTCACCACCTAATGCCAAACTCCCTTTATTTTCTTGTGCAACTCTGTTCGAGTTCGTGAGACATTTTCTCATGATTCTACTAAGTTGGACAATTCTGTTTAGCTCAGACACTCTCTTCAGTGAGCTTTCACCAACCCAAGCTCCTCACACTGACCTGCTCGACACTAACCAACACCATTTATTTTACAAGAACTTAGCTCCTCTCCTCTTGCTGAGCTTTGAACCGATGAGCTCCATCTATATTGAACTCCCCACCTAGATCGAGCTCCCTATGCCTGTTCTGCTTCTTCAAGATCATGCAGAACTCACCACCGAGCATATGTCTAAGCATCATAGCTATCTCAAGATCCATGTATTTCATCAAATTCAATCTGAGTGGATCTCTTAGTATGTAAACTTGAGTTCTTTTGTAGATCATCATGAGCCAAGATCCTTCATTACCATGACCATGCTCATGATCTCATCGAACTCTAAAACATTTGCATCAAAGGCCGAGTAAAATTGAGACCATTTCACAACATCACTGCTAACATCCACTTATTCCATGTCGTTCAACACCTGACCCGATATCCATCTTAGCATCAAACTCAGACCTCCTCTTGACCTAGTGGTAGAATCACACCTCCCAACATATTGGCAAACGACTTGCCTGATTGACTGGCTCGACCAAAACTTGGCGCATAACTCCAACACCCAAAAATCTCTGAACTCAATTTTTTTCAAATTTTGAAAACCTAAAACTATGACATTCAGAGTTTTGGGCTTCAGAGAGATTTATCTCTCCCAATGTTTTTTGACGTAAAAAACTCTGAATCTTTGAAACAAAAAACTCTCAAGCAAAAATATGAAAAATGCAACCCAACCTGGCCAACCCCATCCTAAGTTCTATCTTTGATTCTATTTGGTCCCATCCTATCTCAGTGCACTTATGACTTTCAACAATGAATATATGATGATCCATTCTCCATCATTACACCGAAATGATACCCAAATGATCTCCCTGCAAGCCTTGAGCTCTTGGACTACCATTTCTCTGTTGCACTCAAAATCCTTGATGATGACTCAACTCGTTCCTTACCACCTCCACATTGATTTCCTGACACCACTGAGTTCTATTTCAATCTCCAAATTGATGAGCTCCATTACTCTCCTCACACGAGCTCAATGATATTTTATTTTCTCCCAGATATTGGTATTGTCTCAACTCGAGCTTGCTTTTCATTCAAAATGATGCAAAACAAGTTTACATTGTGCTAGATACACCCTATGCCCCCACACCACTTCGCTAGCTTGAGCCATTGACCTAGTTTTTCCTATAGCTTAACTTCATAGTCTCACCTCATGCTCTCCTTCCACCACCATGGACTCACCATCATGAACTTCTTACACATCCATCTTTGCATGACTTAGCTGACATTGAGCTTATTCAGCGAGCCATCCAAGACCTGATTCATCATGTTCGAGGGAAAAATCTAGTGGTTCACTTGACATAGTGAGAACATACTACAAATTTATTTGGGTGAGCTCCTGATTGTGAACTCATCAGGATGAGTTCTAAAATAATGATCTCTAAAAGTCCAAAATTTACATGTTTCTGAATTGACTCGGCTCACATAGTATGATCTTAAGAGCTCGTTTTAAAACAACAACATGTTGTATCATGGCTCGAGCCCATGGAATTTTTCTCCTGATGTGTTATGTGTTCTTGACGTACTCAATTTATCCATGGCTAAGTGACTCCACCATAACGACCCACCATTAACCATCCCCTGACGAGCTCATAAAACGAGCTCTCAACCAACTGAGTAACCATGCTCCATCCTATACCATGCTCGCTACCATTTAAGAACTCACCAATTATACTCCTGAATAACTTGGTATGAACCCTTCCACAAGATCATTACCTGAGATGAGAAACTTGACTATTCCTTCCAATGTTAAGAATCCTTCGATGTCAAATTCATATCTATCAAACTCCTTAGTAAAGTTAAACACATTCACCATCTTGAGGAACTTGTCGAGCCCCCAAGTCAAGTTCAATGATATGATGACCACTCCCAGCTTGGCCAAACAACTTGCTCAACTCTGAGCCGGTTCTCCTCACACATAACCCAAACTCACCATGACACCTGAGTTGCTCCCCCAAGACTTGTTAACCTGTTTCTCGTTGTTCATACACATCAAGATGTATCCTATGACATTGAAATCAATTTGCCAACACATTCTTAATTTACCGAGAAGCTCGTCGAGCTACTTGATGAGTTGTTTTAAGCTTATATGCACCTAACCCTCAAAACTCAATTTTAATCTAAATTTTTATTATACAAGCAATTTCCCCATTCCAAGAAAACTCAAGCTCCTAGGACCGAGGAAATATAAGAATAGTATAAGATGATCATAAACAACTCTTTGAGCTTGAAATTATACTGATAACCTTGAAATCTTTATGGAAGAATTTTTGGTCTCACGGTATTATCCTATTGTCCATTTTTTCCTAGTGGGAAAAAATTGACAACAGAAGTTAATGAAGATTTTGAAGAACTAGAAGAAGAGGCTGATGATGAACTAGATGAACTTGATGGATCTCAAGTTAATTTCCTGACTACTAAGGGCATTAATGGAGAAGATCATTATGATGAAGTAGTGGCAGAGATGAATAGTGAGTCATATGTTTTTATGACCCAAGAGCAGACCAATAAGAAATAAAAAGTGATGTATCTTGCTAAAAAATCTAACGAGTATCCCACAACTATTCCAGTGGCGATGAGAAGAGGATCCCCTATTCCCACTACATCCACAAAAAAGGTTAGTTCTGCTAATTCTTCTTCTCCTACTCCTACTTCTAAAACTTATTTTTCTCCAGCTTCAAAACCTGATAGATGTAAGATTCCTAGTGATGATTCCCCATCCACTTCTGGATCTTTTGATATCATCGATCATCTCAAAAAGACAAAGGATCTAGATTTTAGAGGCTGAGTATTATCAAAACCCATCCAAAAGCCTTTTGCTAAAATGGTCCAGTTTGTCAATTCCCATTCCAAGACTTCATCTAACACTTCTAAAGGTATTTTTCTACTCCATCTTCCGCACCCCAACCAAATATTGTGGCTGCAGCCACCTCACCTAATGAGAATATCAAACCATTTTAGGCGACCCTCCTTATAACAGGCCATAGACTTAGCAACTGTGTCATAGAATTGGAAGCTTCAGATAATGTAATGTGCCTGGCAAAGTGGCTCATTCTTTGGGTCTTAATCCCTCACACACACTTATGGTTCTTGATATTCCATGGAGAGTAGGTAGGTGCCCTTAGTTGGAAGAATTAAGGATGCACAAGTAGCTTTTGCTACCTTACCTGAGAAAAAGGTTTTAGCTACTATTCTAGTAGTTGATATCCCTCCTTCATATGGCATGTTGTTGAGTAGGAACTTCTGTAAGGACGTGGGAGGAGAAATTCAAATGGATTGGTCACATGCCCTTATACCAGTCAATGGAAAGATGAAGAATTTGTTTCCTGAGAAGAAAACTGAGTATATTGTGTAAAAGACGGATGATCCCAAAGCACAAATACTTTATGAAGATATTGGGCATGGAAAGTATATGATCATGTCACAGGATGAGGTAGAACATTCCCAAAGAAGTACTTCATGATCCTAATAGCATTTGGAATTTGGAATTTGATGGAAGTTTCTCCTCAGCTGGTGAGCTGGGGCTGGTGTGGTATTGATATCCCAGAGGGAAAGATTCATCCTTTCTCATTCAAACTATAGTTTGAAAATACAAATAACACAATAGAATATGAAGCTCTCATCCTTAGACTAAATGTGGAAAAAGAAAGAGGTTTGAAGAATTTTCTGACTCGTGGAGATGCAGATTTAGTTGTTAAAAAAGTCAGAGATTTGTTCCAAGTAAATAATAGAAGGTTGAAGAACTATAGAAATCTGATATGGGATTCTATTGAATTCCTTGATGCCTTCTCCATCAAAGCAGTGTTAAGGGAAAAGAACACTAGGGCTGACTCCCTAGCTGTTTCAAGGGTCTTTGCTGATACCTCATCCTGATTTTTCTCAAGATAAGTTCACCATTGAAATGATCCATAGACCGAGTGTACCAGATAATGCAATAACTGGAAAGTTTTCAATGATGATCAGAATTTTCTCTCTTTCCTAGAGCTCAGGGATAACTTTGAACAATTGTATTTTGAAGGAAGTGATAACCTGCCTGGTGAGAGTGTGTCTTCCAATGAGGAAGGTGTCAAAGAGGAGACAAATCAATATGGATGCATCAGGCTAAAAGGTAACAAGATCCCTAGAGGGATAGTGAGTTTGGAGGAATTGTTTGATAAACATGATAGGTATGTCAAGTCCAAAGCTTCCACAGGACCCCAACAGTCTGTTGAATATGAAAAGATTAATATTGGGAACTCTGCTGAGCCCAAAATGGTGAACATTGGAAAGTGTTGTACCCACGAAGGAGAAGAAGAAGGTGGTGGATATTTTGAAGAAGTACGTTGATGTCCTTTCTTATTCTTATGATGATCTGAAGGCTTTTCAGCCAAAAGAAATGCAACATTTCATTCCCCTCAAACCTGGGATCAAGCCTTTCAAGCAGAAGCAAAGGCAGTACAATCCAAAGATTACTGACACCATTTTCCAGGAAATACAGAAGTTATTGAAGGCTAAGATTATCTTTCCTATTCATCATTCAACATGGATTGCTAATATTGTGCTTTTCAGGAAGAAAAATGGTGAGATTTAGATCTGTGTTGATTTCAAGAATTTGAATCAAGCTTCTTTGAAGGATAACTACCCCCTACCCATGATGGACCAGGTGTTACAAGATGTTATGGGTGTAGAGATGTTGTCCATGCTGGATGGTTTCTCTGGATATAACCAAGTAGAAGTTAACACTGCAGATCAGCACAAGACTTCCTTTACCACTCCTTGGGGTACTTTTTCCTACAAGAGGATGCCCTTTGGTCTCATTAATGTTGGTGCTACCTTCCAGAGAGCTATGGATTTGGCCTTTGGAAGTCTGAAAGGAAAATGTATTGTTGTGTATCTAGATGATTTGACTGTGTTTTCCAAATCTAGAGCAGATCACTTTCAGCATCTAGAAATGGTCCTCTTGAAATGCAGAGAGCATGGAGTCTCTCTGAATCCCAAGAAATCTATATTTTGTGTCATGGAGGGAAAGTTATTGGGACATGTTGTCTCCAAATATGGAATCAAGATTGATCCTGAATGAGTTCAAGCTATTCAACAGATTCCTCTTCCCATAAGCAAAAAGGGAGTGCACTCCTTTGGTAAGATCAACTTCCTGAGAAGATTCATCCCTAATTTTACAGAGCTGAATTTGAACATTTCCCAAATGATGAAGTGAAAGAATATGTTTGGTTGGTCCTCTGAAGGAAAAGAAGCATTTGAAGGCATTAAGAAATCCATTGCTAAGACTCCTATCTTAGCATGTCCAAATTTTAGCAAAGATTTTATTATCTATTGCTATGCCACAGAGAGTACCTTGGCCACTGTGTTAACTCAGAAAGATTCTTGAAGATCATGAGCTCCCCATTGCATTCATGAGTTATATTCTAAAAACTCATGAGTTGAAGTATACTATGATGGAGAAACATGCTTTTGTAGTGGTTAAAGTTGTTAAGCAGTTTCGATTTTATATTCTTAACTCTCACTCTGTTGTGCTTGTTGCCTGATATGACTATCAAGTCTATTCTTACACAACAGGAGTTTGGAACAAGAGAGGAAATTGGGTAGAAAAGGTTCAGGAGTATGATCTCGACATCAGACCAACAAAACTAGTTTGGGGTAAAGGCCTGTGTGAACTCATTGCCGAGGGAGCTAGTCATGAAACACCTCAGGATGAAGTTGATATTCCTATTGTTCTATTCCTTAGCTCAACAGATGAATGGTATGCTGATATTGCTCACTTTCTCACCTATGGTAAATGTTCATCTCACTTAACTACCAAGGAGAAGAGAGCTATCAAGCTAGGTCAGCACAATACATTTTATGGGAAAATGCTTTGTTCAAACGAGGAGTGGATGGAAGATTCTTGAAGTGTGTTGACAAAGTGCAACAGAAGAAGTTGTTCTCAACTTTCCATGACCAAGCCTATGTGGGGGTCATTTCTCATCTGCCATTACTACTCACAAAATTCTTCATGCAGGGTACTATTGGCCTACTTTGTTTAAGGATGCATCAAAGTGGGTCGACAAATGTGAAGCTTGTCAAACCTTTGTGGGAAGACCAAAGTTGGCTGCTTTGCCACTCAAGCCAGTTGTGATTGAAGAACCCTTTCAACAGTGGGGTTTGGATTTCATTGGAACACTCAACCCATCTTCGAGTGCAGGACATACTCATGTGTTGACTACCACAGATTATTTCACTAAGTGGGTAGAAGCCATCCCAGTTAAAAGTACCACTTCAGAGGTAGTATGTAATTTTATCAAAGAAAACATCTTGATAAGGTTTGGAGTACCAAACAAGATCGTGACTGATAATGCTTCAAATTTTTCTTCTGCTGAGATGATGGATTTCTGCTATGGATATGGTATTTCCCTTGCTCATTCTTCATATTACTATCCTCAAGGGAATGGATAGGTAGAATCAACAAACAAAAATTTGGTGACCATTGTAAGAAAACTTGTTAATGAATCTCAGAGAAACTGGCACAAGAAGCTCTATGATGCTCTCTGGGTAGATAGAATTACACCCAAAAGAGCAATTGGGATGTCCCCTTTTCAAGTAGTGTATGGTGTGGAAGCCCAATTACCAGTGACAGTGGAACTACCAGCTTTGCATTTGATGAAAGCTATTGAGGACACCAATTTCAGTGATTCTTTGGATAAGAGGATCATGTATCTCCATAAGCTAGATGAAGACAGGCTGCAGGTTTTTGATAGAATATCTTCCCATCAGTAGAAGGTGAAATCTTTATTTGACAAGAAAACCAGATCCAGAGAGTTCAAGGTTGGAGATATTGTTTTGCTATGGGACAAAAGGCATGAACCTCATGGGAGCCATGGTAAGTTTGACTCTCTTTGGCTTGGTCCTTTCAGAATCAGGCACTTTGCTGGTGAAAATTCTTTCTATCTTGATTACATGGATGGATCTTCTCTCCCACTTCCTTATAGTGGGAAGTACTTGAAATTGTTCAAATCCTAGGTGAATAGGAAGTCCTATGTATATTATGTACAGTGTGTGTTTTCTTTCCCTTGTCTTTGTTTTGTTGTTTACCTTTCCTTGTTTTTGGTGTGTTTCCTTCTGTATTGTTTTTCCTTTGACTCTTTTGCCCAATGGATAAGGCACTGGTCTTCTTCCCCAGAGTTTTTCTTGATTCTTGTCTTGCCTTGGTTCCTATGATCTAGTCAAGTCATCCCCAGAAAGAGCCAACTGTTGTCCTCTCAAAATTTCCCCTCTTTTGAAAGTTAGAAATTTGAAAATTTTGAGTTGACACCCTTCAGTAATGTTCCAATGAAGTAAAAATTTGAAGAGATGGTGAAAATTCATTTTATTGGGGTCATTTTAGTGACTTACGGGTCTGTCAGACATTTTTGTTCCTCATGTCCCAAGTACTTTGGACTTTCTATTCGCCGATCATCCGATTTCCCCGCAAGTCCTTTTTTGTCAGCTTTATCAAAACTTTTTGGTCCCATTTGTCCCAAGTTCACCCGGACTTCCTTTTCCCCAATCACCCGCATCAAACACATTCAGGTTCTTCACGCTTTTTCAACCCATCTGTCCCAAATGCATCTCCACATATGGGCCTTTCTGTTTGTCTGATTCCCCACATCACCCGCATCGACCAAATCACATCTTCGGCCCTCATGTTTCTGTGTCCCTGGACCACCTGTGCTCATTTGGCCCACATTCCCCGCATTGCCCGCGTCGGCCGAATCACGTCTTCGCATCCCATATGTCCCAATGTCCCATGGACCATCCAGGCCATTTTTTTCCACTTTTCCTACATTATAAATTTTTTGAGTCGGTGCAAGGGGTATTTTAAGCACATTTATGATCTTCTCTCTCCTGAATGACTATTTAAAGGGACTACCACCTATGCATTTGTCACATTGCTCTCTTGCTTTTTCTCACCCACATCCTTGCAATTGAGTCATTTGTTCATCTCCCTGTATCCCTTTGCATTCTCATCATGAATTTGTTCTTGGAAGGTCATCCCTCTGTGCATTGCAAAAATGAAGATCAAGTTTCAAGGGCAGGAACATCTGTCACCTCTAGAGACCTCTGTACCTGATATTGGGGATAGTGAGGTTTGACACTTAGATTTTGGTGATTTTTGGGGTAGACTAACATGTGCCAACCCTATCCCCATGGCCCAAATGATCAGTGATAGTGGAATTGTGTATGCAGCTGGTTTTCCCATCTCTGTGCAGTGTGTTGACACCGTGCTTGCCTACGGAGCTCATTTCAACCCAGATACCAGGGAGCTTGTTAATGTGCATGGGGAATTAATTGCCAAACTAGATGCTACCACCATTACTACTGCCCTACACATTCCTGAGACCGAAGACTCCATCGTTCTCACTCTTGCTCAAGCTCAGACCCTATTTGACCAAGACAGTGAAAAATACAAGGCACGAGTAGCGAAGTCATGGTTAAAGAACCCTAAGAAAGGAGCATCATGACTCTCCAAAGCATTATTCAGGGTTGATTTCAATGAGGAGCTATCTAATTTCATCATTTTTCTCACTCGTATCATGGGAATTCCCTCCACCAATGAATTTCATTTTTGGATGTGCCCTTTTATAAACATCATCTGCGAGGGCAAGCAAAACATAAATTGGGCTGAAATTATTTGTATGAACCTGACTGAGCAATTGTCAAATGTTCAGCAAACTAAGAAGTTCTATATGACTTCTTATCTCATGTATACCCTAGATACATCCCGGGAATGGTTCGGGTTTCACCTACATGGAGGGCAAGAAGGATGAGCCTATCTACACATACTGCCCTCAGTTTACCCTCGAGGCCAGCAATCACAATTTCAGAAGGGTCAATGATGCTTTCACCATGTATATTGTAAGACTCTTAGAGGGTGACACTGCTAGGAGATTTTCTGATGAAGCTATGACTCTGATAGCCAAGTACGGGGCTTTCTTCATCCAATTCAGAAGGTTCTCATACATCAGGTTGGCTTGCTTTGAAAGTACACCCCTCAAGCTCCCCATGTTTTGCAATGATAAAATGGCTCTGGTTGAAGTGTGCAGGTAGCTTGATAAACTACACAGAACCTGTAGAGATAAGAATATCATTGGTCTCCATTTCCTGATTTCCTTGGGAAATTATACATGCAAAATGAATCTAGATTCCCAAAACATAGAAAGGGATATTACTCCTCTCACTGTCCATTTTTTTAGACCCAAGGACTTGTTTTGATCTGAAGAAGTTTATTGATCAGAACCTCAGAATAACTTATCATCATAAACCAGACACTGAGGATTACTGGGCTGATTGTGCTAATGATTTTGAAGCTAGAAGGAGGCATTATGGTAGACTCTCTCTGCAACAAATTATAGATCTCAATCTCTACCAAGTTCCTAAAGGGCTTAAGGATGAT
Source organism: Taxus chinensis (assembly GCA_019776745.2). Classification (NCBI taxonomy): domain Eukaryota; kingdom Viridiplantae; phylum Streptophyta; class Pinopsida; order Cupressales; family Taxaceae; genus Taxus; species Taxus chinensis. The sequence continues at coordinate 19,006 of JAHRHJ020003681.1, read as the reverse complement.
GATGAGAGCTTGCAATCCTTTGATCATGAAAGATCAATCAAGCACACACCTTTAGAAACCCGGATTGGTATGTGAAGGAGAAGATGATTTGAGTGAGATAATTGCCCCTGTTCTTGTCAGAACTAAGGTTTGGTTTGACAGGAAAAGTTCGTGAATTCAGGAAAATCAGGGAAGATATTCTTCAAGAGAAACTTCCACACCTGGGAAGGAAGTACATACACCCAGTACTGAGGTACCTGAGAAAACCCCTCCTTCTTCCTCAATAAAAGATCCTGAATCATCTACTCCTTCTTCTTCCACTCAAGTGTATCAAAAGAAGATTAAAGAGGTTAAGAAAGAACCAATTGAGGAAGAATCTCTTCTGGAGCAGTCAGAATTTCCTTCAGGGCCAGAGAACATTATTGTTCTTAGTGAAAGTGATGATGGTGAAGTGCCAGATCCTACTGAAGCTCCTGAAATCACTGTTGAAGAAGAAAGGGAGGTTCCAACTACTGAACCTCATAGTATAATAGACTCCTCTGCAAAGGAATTTCCTGAGGTTCAATTCACTTCTCTACTGGAGGCAACAGTGGTTAATACTTTGAGTTCCATGAGTTCACTTGATCTTGGGCCTCTTGTTCCTTCCTCTTCTTCTTCTACCTTTTCCTGGGTACAACCCTTGGTTGACAGTAAGAAGAGGAAATCTTCTTCTCATTTAACAGGGCCATATTTTGATGTTGTAGCAGCTCTGTTGAGTACTACTCCTCCTCCTCCAGCAAAGAGAGCAAATATTACTTCAAGATTAGTAACTGATGCTCAGGGCCAGTAGTTCCTGGAGGTTGCAAAGCCCAAGGTTGATAAAGCAGAGAAGGATATTTTGGTCTCTGATTTGGAGCTTTCCAGGATCCCAATGGGAGAATCCACTCCTGAGAGTGAAGTTCATAACCTTCAGGAAATAGTAACTAAGGTTATTGAACGGGTTGAGAAAGGAAAAACAAGACCATAGAGCAGTTGGAAGAACAGAATCAAGTTCTTTCCAACTTTATCAAATCATTATTAGCCAAGGATAAAGTTTTGGATCCAGCCCCACTGGCTACTCTCCCACCCCCCATGATTCTCAGCCAGGATGAAGTTCAAAGCATCAAAGACATATACAAGTATTCAACTTATGGGAAGGTTGTGGAAGCTATGGTGGATGATATGACTATAGCAGGTTTGAACTTCATTGTGGAAGCCTTCAAAACCAATGAAAAAGTGATTAATTTGTAGCAGAGAAACTCTCTTCCTCAATCAAAGCCATGGATAAAGAGTTGAAGGTCTGGAGTAGTTGTATTACAGATCTTCACCTAATGGGCCAAGCTGATGAGAAGATCCTGTTGGTCAACAATGTATTTGATGATGCCAAGAATAACTTGTCAAAGGACATGGATTTTCAGTGTTGAGTGGAAGATAAAGGTTCTGGAAGAAGCACTGGGAGAATTGAGGAATGTGTGGCAAAAAGGAGAATCTTTTAAAACTTGTGTCTCATCAGCTTCAAAGATATTCACTGCCATCTTCAAGATGAAACTACAGGTGTTCCCTTCTCTCTTCAGGAAATCAAGGCTCAGTTCAGAACTTTTGTCAAGGATGATTTGTTTAAAGAAGAGTCATTTACTAAAGAGAAGATGGAAGACATTTGTTCCCTCCATTCATCTATTGTCGAAGCTAATAAAGAATATCTGGAACATACTGAGTTTGATAAAGACATGGAGAAATGTCTAGGAATGTGAACGCATGCTACTGCCAACACCACAATTCCAAGAGGCATGGAAATAGTGAAGCATTGAAAAGATTCAGGCATCGGATTCTCAAATCAGTGGGCCCTCCTCAGCCATAATCGGATGTCTCTTCTTCAAGCTCTTTTCTTTCTCTTCTTCTATTTTTAGTGTTGCCGAGCTCCTTGTAAATTAATTAAGGACATTGTATTGTGTATTTCCTTAATTAAAATTTTAGGTAAAAGAAACGGTTACCAAATATAACCAATTTGTAAGCTATATAATGAGCTCTCTTCACCATTTCAAGGGGCTGGAACTCTGATTATTTTTGAAAGTGTAAAAGAGTCAAAAGCTATCAATACAAGAAGATTTTCCTTTCTACTTCTATCTGTGTGTCTATTCATTCCTTCTTATCTGTTATAAATTATTGAATCATTTATCTATTTGCACTAAGAAGCTTTGTATTCTTGTGGATGTTATCTCTAGAACTTTGTGTCTGCAAAATAACATCTAATAGTTTTAATATGAATGATTCTATTCTATATTATCCTAGTTCAACATTTATAGGGAACTATTTTGCTATCTATACTTCCTGAAGAGTGCTATTCTACCTTTTCCCTTCCTTAGTTCTTCTGTTCTTTTGTATTGATAATCTATCTTGGAATTTAAAACACTTTCATGATATCAGAGTTCCTCATTGAAATAGAAAGTTGTACATTTGTGAATAGTTTTTTTTTCTTTCAATAAGGGCACCTCTCCCATCAAAGAGGAGGGACTTTCATCCCCTAACTGTTGCTTTCATTAAAGTCCTATTTTGACTAGTTTTAATATTTACCTTAGGTAGCTCAATTAGCTCTCAGACACTCCCTTGAGGTTTCCTACCATAAACAATTTAGAAATGATATTTTTCTACAAACTACATTTTTATCGAATTATTAAAAGCAAACTCATAGCTATGGTAAGGAATCCATATCCCATTGTTTCGCCTTTTCTACAACTATGCATCATAGAAGATACTGCCTAAGCTCATGTTTACTACTTTTTTTTGTCCATCAGTCTGCGGGTGATATGCACTACTGAACTATGAGTTATGTCCCCATTTGCATCCATACGAGAATTCCAAAAGTGACGCAAAAACTTTCTGTCTCCGATTTGAAATGAATCGCTCTTAGAAATTCCTTGCAGCCTAACCACTTGTTGAAAATAAAACAAATTGACAACTCTAGAAGCATCATTAGTCCTCTTATGAGCAATTAAGAAGTGTCAACATTTAGAGATTCTATTTACCATACTCAAGATGGATTCATTTCCACATTGTGCCTTAGGAAGTCATAACATGAAATCAACCCATGGTCATATATAGCCCAATATTGCATATATAGCCTAGTATTATGGGCATGACCCTTAACCATTTGGGCACACTCTACATCTTTATATGATCCTACATATGTCTTTATTTACCTTCCGGACCAATAATACCTTCTCTACTAAAAGAGCAATTGTCTTACTTCTACTAAAGTGTCTAGCCAAACCCCCACTGTGCAATTCTCTTATAATATTTTCCCTCATTGAACCAACAAGGATACATAATTTCGTTCCCATGAATAAATATCCATCCTACATCAAATAATCGCAAGAACCACTACCCACTCTAGGGTCCTTACATTATCTCACAACATCACCAAAATCTATGGATCACTTGAATAAAAATCCTTAACTATCTCAAACCCCACTAATGCTACTTTGTTTTCCCATTGTTATCATCAAATTGATTCTACTTACCTGATTTATGCTTTACGATCAAAGTATATTCTTCCCTAATTTGAAACCCGCTTTCACATGCCTACTATTAAGTTTCTTCACTATGTGTTCACATACCGCAATGATTCTTGGCTAATAAATAGTATAAAATCCTTAACTACTAAATCAATGTCTCTAATTTACCTTAATGATTCAACAAATATCATAAAATTCCACATCATAAGGTAGAATATTACCTCATTATGACTTCATTCAACTTTTCACTGAAGACTACTTACAAGTCTTCTTTCTTGACTCAACTTACAACTCCAATCCCCACATGTGATGCATAATAATGAAATTCAAAGAACTTAATTAAAATCTGGCAAAAATACCAAAATAGGTGGCCTAATAACACTTTCTTCTTCAACAATTCAAAACTACTTGTTGCTACCTTTGGACTCTATTATGGGTGTGGCAATCTTATTGAAATAAATTCCTAACGAATTTCCACTAAAAAGTGTGCCAACCCTTAAACACTACAAAATCCAGTGACATTCTTATGAAATAAGTCATTTTTTTACCATATGACAAACCGTTAAAAACTGCAATTTTTTTTAAGTAATATGTCCTTGGATATTTGCAATTCCAAATTTTCTTTTTTGAAACAATTCGAACTCTAATTTCAAATGGAACACATGTTCACTCCATTGTTCTACTAGATGATCAAAACTATCATCCAGACACACAACAAAGTTACCATTATGAAGAAATCTCACAATATTTTTTTCAACCATCCACTGCATACAACCCATCTCTAGTTTCGTAACAATTCTAACATCAATTTCAAAGTCGGTAGTACCTAAGTTTGTAGGTCTTAATAAAACACCGTCACTATCAAGTTAATATATCTATCTTATTATCATTTTTCAAAATTTAGACAACCACATACTTAACTATGTTTTCAATTTATTACTCTAATATCAACACATGTTCCAGTCCTTTCATGAATGGTTCTGAGTGCATTAGTTGGAGTCAAATGTGCCATCAACTCATGCTTTCCTACTAATCCATCTCTTTTATTTATCAAAGTAGTTTTCAATTCATCCCTATAAAACTCGTCACTCTAACATCAAGAGCAAGACCCGCTAATGCAGGTCAAATCTTACTATGTTATTTATCCTTCCTCAAAGGCAACCCATTTGATAGTTCGCAACATATGACATCTAGTGTATTTTTTTAATTGGGAGCCTTTGTTTTTACTCTTAATTGTACATTTAATGTCTCTACTTCCACCTTTTCCATAAATGCATAGCAACTACCAACTTTTCCAATCTCTACAACAAATTTCTTTGTAGTTAATCAAGCCGTTGTTGTTGCACATGAACTCATGCTTCCTCTAAAAGGGTAACATGCCCATTCTTTATCACATATGTCCCTCCCAAAAGTAAAAGTATTAACTTCCCTCCATTGTTGATAACATGTCTGGCTCATATTATCAAGTCCTCCCAAATAATTCGGATGGACCACATTCATTAGGATCAACATCACTACACACCTCATGTTCTATATCCCTCTTTGAAACAAACCCATGTGCTAAGCTCATATGGTTTTTTCTTACAATATAGAGTCAATTTTTCAACCATACCTCTCACAACTACAACCATCAATGCATATACCACCAAGGCTTTTGCAATCTCTACAACATAACTCCTATCAATAGCACAACAAACCCCTCACTTTTGTCTTCTTCCATGGATGTGTAACATGACCACCTTTGCATTGTCCTTCCAAAAAGAATAAGTATTCTTCTTTCATTAAAGATAACCTATTAGTCATATTGCTCCTCCCTGATATTATATGGCAAACTTCCTTCAAAATCACCATCACTATAGAACTCGTTCTTTTAATTTTTTATCTATGATTACCTCGTATTCTTTTCTTGAACAACAATCATGGATGTTTTTCACATTAGAGACTAAATTTTCAAGGCCATCACCAATAGACACCATATCGTCACAACTACAACCATCAATGATTATTTTTACATCACCTTCCACTTCTTCATATACCTATTGAAAATATAGTGTGTCCCAATGACTAAAAATCACAACTAGCACTACTTTGGGCTTTATCCTTCAAGATGATTATCATTTCTCATCATGAAAATATCACCCATTTCTATTACAATCTTAATTTGTTCTTAAAATTCAATTGGATTTACTAATTGCTATTTCACATACCATTATCAGACTCAGGTTTTCCGAATCATCACAGTAAAGACCATACCTTCACAACTACAAACCATCAATGATTATTTTACATACCTTCCCTCTAGAGGTGCATCTTGTTTGAAAGATATTTATTCGCAACCAATCATCATCATCAGCATCATCTTGTGCTTTCTCCTTCCTTGAGACAATCATCATCCTCCTTATCATGAGGATTTCACCCAAGTTTTCAGCAACCTTCGTTTCCTCTTCTTAAGCTTCAACCAAGTTTACTTGTGGTTGTTCCACTTGCCATATATCCTATGTAGGATACATGTAGGATAGTGCAAACACTCAAAAGCTATGTTCCCTTATTCACCACATCGGTAACATGTATGTTGCCTTTGGGGGATATTTCAACCCCATCCTCCACCATATCCTCTTCATCTCTTAAACCCCCTACCTCTTTGGTAGTTACCGTGAACTTAACCATATTTTTCCTACCCCTTCTACATTAGAGGATTCACCTTTTAGGGAATAAAATATACATCTCCCTCTTGTTGGAGATGATGATGGTCCTCTCTTCATTCCCCTTCTAAAATTACTCCTTTTGTTCTTTTCTTCTACTTTTAATGTGAGTTGATAAACATCATCCAAGTTATGGATCTGGAGCATACTCAATTCATCTTGTATGGTATTGTAGACACCAAATTCGTGTCTTACGACCCCTTGTGACCCGCATCCCATTTCACAACCTAACCTCATTACCTAAACTTTACACAATTATTTATTAATTACCTTGTAATTGATAAATCCACATCACCTTACCCGCCACCTCACTCTGCCACCTCATCATGACCTAGCCCTAACCCTAAACTAACCTAATTAAGACCCATGACTTGGTCTAGACTCACATCCATAACTAATGCCTCCTTACTCGCACCCAAAGCCGACCTTCTAGCCACTTGACCAAGCCCCGCAACTGATCTCTCGGGAGAAAAGCAGGGAAGGTGGGCTATTTTACTAAAAATAGCCCTACTTTTTCCTTACCGATGCCGGTTCCTACTCGACCCGCCGTCGGTTACACAACCGCCATCGGTTCCCTGTAAATGGGCTCCCCAAACCAAAACAACGGATCGAAATTTCATTTTGGAGATCAGTCAAAGGATTTATGGATCAACAGAGAGCATTGTGAGCGAGGAACAGAGTCCAGATCTTCACTTGACAGAGCAGAGACGAGTAAAGAAACCAGAAGTGTTTACAACCAAGGAGATCAACTTGCATCTTGGTCAAAACCAGTAAGTCACATCTTGCATGTCCTTTGTTATAACATTGCTTATGCTTCTTGACATCTCAGTCCTCCTAAATCCGTTTCTGAATCCACTACCCAACGTGCCATTGCATCTAACTGTCATTCTTTTGCTTCTAATCATCCCATTTCCTAATACCATCCAAAAACCAGCCATTACAAACACCATAGCTACCAAGAAGATCCTAGAACCCACCAGTATCGGTTATCAGTAACCGGCATCGGTTATCAGTAACCGGCATCGGTTCCTCTGATCAAAACCAAAAAACCAGCATTTCCCCCTACCCAGTTTAACGAAACAATTTAATTGATATTTTGCAAGTCTTTTGTGTTAATTCATATTAGTAGGGGAACTGACCACCTTCGAAAGGAAGTTTTATATTTCCTGGGCCCCAAGGCAGTTTTCCTCATTTATTGTTTAATAAAAATCTTATGGTCCTTGTGTTCTTATTTGCAGGTAGTCCTTCCAAGACAAAAAGGAGTTCTCCGCAGTCAGCCTGATCTTTCTCTATGGTACGCGCACAACCATCTCGACAGTCAACAGGTATTCCTCCTAACCCTAACCTCATCTGTTTCTAAAAGGAATGAAAGGATAGAAGCAACTCTATTCCCAGAAGCCGAAACATTCCGAGCGAAACATTTTGGCACGCCCGCTGGGACCCATTTTGGGTTTCTTTCTCTTGCTTATTTTCATTTTAGGAAGCATATTTGTTGTTGCTGCTTTTGTTATATATTTCGTAAAGAATTTGTCTTGCTTTCCTAGTTTCGCATTAGTGAAAGTCATCTCTCTTGCTTCATCGAATATAATTTTCGATTTGGGTTTAAAACACGTGCATTGCATTCCTGCTTGTTGTTCTTCAATTCTAGTGAACATAGATTAAGTAACAAGTCGTACACGTGGGGGTGATATCCACGGTATCGACAGGAAATTAACCTTAGTTTCACTGCACAACACATACCGAATCACTTCACAATTAACACAACAACTCAAACATCCCCCCTTTTCCGCGGTATTCCTCCGCCCGATTGAGGTAACCTTATAAGCCAAAACAAACTTGACATTTCCCCTAGGTCTTGTTGTTTAGGATTCTGACATCATCTTATGTCTAAAGGCATAAGCCCACGATAACTAAAATTAACCCTAGGATTAGTTTCTAGATTTGCGTGTGCCTCTTGCTTGTTTCCAAATTCTGTTTTCTCTGTCATACTTTGTCTTTTGTGATCAATAAGTTGATAAATATACTCAACGTTGCTAAAAATCAAATTAGCAGCCTTTTATATCTTCTTATCCTAGACTTTTGACACCGGCATCGGTTAAGGGACTGACGTCGTTTGCTCTACGACCGACACCGGTTACTAAACCGATATCGGTTACTATCTTCATCAGCCCCTGACAAACCAGCAACTTGCCAGATTCATCATTCTGAGGTTGTTTTTGTTCTTGATAGATTGAAACTTTCCTGTGTGTTCTTGTCTATGGTTGTCATCACTCTGAAGCAAGCGGCCACCATGGTTTCACATGCCTGCTCTGTGTCTTTGCCTGAATCACCCCCTTCACATTCTATAGGGAACCCTACGGACACCCAGTGAGATCCCCCAAATTCCTGTAGGAGACAAGGACTTTGCCAAATTTCTGGATGCTAATCCCAGCGCTGTACAATACTATTTGTCTCATGCCCCTGACCGTACGCCTGATGGTCAGCTCCTTATTGGCATGCCTATTAGTATAGCTACTCATTTAGCTCCCACTCCTCCTGATAACACTGCCTTACTTCCTGCATCTCTAGCCCCGTCTCCCAATCCGACAGCTTCAGAGGTTCATACGACCCCGATTAGCTTTCCTTTGGTTAACCTTGGACCCCACGTATCGTTACCACCAACTGCCCCTATCTCATCTCTCTTTCAGACCACTCCATTCATGACTTACTCTCTGCCACCTATTCACACGAGCTTTCCTTCTCAAGCTCCGCCTACCTTTTCATTCCCATACACTTATCCTGTAACCTCAACACCTTATATGGGACATCCTTATTCTGTGGCAACCCACCATCATCTCATCCAACCACAGATTTCATCAAACAAATGATGGACAAAATGCAAAACCTGGAGGCTTCCGTTTCAGGAAGTCGTAGCGCCTTGACATACGAGCAAGTTTGTCGGGAGCCCATTCACCCTTCTGTCCCCTTCATTCATATCCTCCTCAATGGGAGTTGCCAAAGTTTACTCGTTTTAACAGTAAAGAGGATCCTCAACAACACTTGCGATCATTTAGACATGCTTGTTATTTGATTGCCCATGATGACGCCTTGTTACTCCGCACCTTCCCCATGTCCTTATCAGGACCCCCCTTGGAGTGGTACAGTGCTTTAACCCCCCAGCACTTGATCTTCTCTTTTAACCAACAAGCCCAATCTTTCTTGGATCATTTCTCCATTAACATTGCCAAGAAAGTATCTATCACTGACCTCTATGCCATCCGACAATTTGAAGACGAATCTATCGCAGATTTCATTGGACGATGGCGGGGCCTTATCAACCAACTTACGTATGCCTTGCCTCAAAAACCGAACTCATTGAACTATTTACGCGGGCCTGCGCTAAGCACATCTCCCCTACCCTCCAAATTCAAACTTTCCGCACATTCGACGAGGCCTTTACCATGGCTCGGAAACTAGAAATTCGAGCCTTAGAAGAAGAGAAATTGCGGTTGCGTAACAAAAACCCCAATTTCCGAACTCCTGATTCTACCAACAAGCCAAACACCACCACTCCTCACGCGTCCACTTCTTCTAAATCAAAAGGAGCTGTCCACGCGGTAATGGTCAAATCTCAAAAACACCGTCCAATACTCCACCGAAAACCACTTATAAGTACAAAGCCGAGCCACCAATTACACTCCCTTGGGAGAAACTTATGGCGTCATCCTGGAGAAATTGCTCAAAGCTGGGGCTATCACCTTGCCCCCTGTTAAACCTCACTCTGGGTTTGACTCCACCCGCGCAATACCTTCCTGGTACAAAGAAAATGACTTTTGTAACTTTCACCGCGTAAAAGGACATAGTCATGAAAACTGCAAGAGGTTGAAAAACATAGTGCAGGAAATGGTTGACGCAGGGGATATAACCCTCGATAATCCTAACGCCCCTGCTAACTGAAATCTGAAAATTTTCAACAAGCCATTCCCGAATCACTCGTCCAACAGTAACGTGAACCAAGATATCTTAGCCGAGGAGAGTGTTCATGAGATCCATGCAGTCTTCGATTCTCAGCGAAAAGCCTCTATTGAAAATTTTTTAAATCAAGCCTCTCCACCAACACAGGAGTTTGAACCTCCTTCACCACCATCAAGCCAAAGTGAAATCATTCCTTTACCCATAGAAGAGTTAACTGCCCAAACTTCTCTTCTCATCGACGAGTCTTCTTACACCACATCCCTACAAGACTGTGAGCGGATGCTATCTAATTTATCTATTTCCCAAACGTCCCCTTCTACCACTCTTGTTACACAAGAGGAAGGCTCGCCACTCCTTTTGACATCCTTAGACGAGAAATCTCTTACACTAACATCACCACATTCTTTAAACGTGACAGGTCCCCTCGAACACGCCCTCCCACCTATTAGTCCCTCATCGCCTAAATCTTTTCAACGACCGGTTGACCTCTTAACATCTATTGATACAGTGCCTCGTCTACCTCCTGTCTCACACCCGCAGTGGACTGGAATTACAACCCACCTTTCTTCCGTACAAAAAATTACAAATCACACCTGGAGACTGTCATTCCACAGAAGATAGACAGGCCCTATGGGAACGTTTGAGTACCCTTTTTCTACTCAAATGCAAATGACTGATCCTGATGTCTCCCACCATATACCCGAAGTGCTTACAGAAGCTTAAAATGCCCCTGTTCTCACCTTCACCCCCCTCACCTCTACCAAATGCCCCGTCCACTTCTATCAACTTAACCAGATCTTCCCTACGCTTGGGACCTCACCAATGCCCTGTCTAACGCACCCGCCTAAGCGACTCGATCTATCCAAAAATAAATCCGCTCCGCCACCTAGGAGACAAACTCAATGTGCCCCTATCACAATCAAAAACCATCATCGTCATACCTACCTTCCATATTGGGACCCCATCCCTCTACCTTACATCAATATATCATACCTCCTGCGTTTTCTTCAAAACAACCTACGCCTTCCGCACCTATACAGAAATTCCAGGGTATAGCAACACCGTCACTCCGCGTATCCTGTCCACCTATCAACCCTAAACAAATTTCATCATCAAAAGATTTGTTTTCAGTCACTCCTATTTCCCCGTGGTTGTTTTCTGATACCCCATCATCTGCGGCCTCATCATCCCACATAGCTTCTGCGCCAAAGAAATCACGTTTAGTAAAACCATGTATCAACACCCCTCGGCTAAACCACCACCCGTGCGAACCAATCATGCCCAAACATTACCAAAACCCGCACAACCAATACCCTCATCCTCTTCCGATTTTGACCCACTCAAAGGATCTTACGCCAAAATCCTTGCTATGTTGGTGGAGAATGCGACCATTTCCCTACCTCCACTTAGACCTTATGACCCGTCTAAACCCTGACCTATGGGTTACGATGAGTCTAAAATCTGAGCTTATCACCGCACACCAGGACATGATGTGGAGGGATGCAAAGCTCTAAAAACCATCCTTCGTCAGTCACCTCTCCCGGATAGAAAGATTAAGAAAGAAAACTTATGAAGGGAGAGACCTTTAGTTTCCATTCCCTCTCCTATACCATCTGTCCCGCCTCACCAAGATCTATCATTATTACAACCCCACCTCTTGAAGACCATGAGTTATCCCAACCATCTTCCTCATCTCAGGTCTACGAGATTAATATGATTAGTGTCGCTACTCGAGGGTAGAAAAACAATGGGAAAGCAAAAGAAAACACACCTGCGGCATCTCTTTCTCTGTCAAACATCCCGATTGCACCACCACCTAAAGTGGTCATTCGCAGACCCACCTATCCCGTCTCTAATGGCATTGCCCACCGAAATATGATTAAACAGCTTCACCAATCACCCGTAAAAATGACACTGTATGATCTCATTAAGACTTCTGAATCTCATCGACAAGCTCTTGTTGAGATCCTTCAAGGGATAGAGGTTTTACCTAATGAAACCCTGCCTGTCGCCTCCATTCTAACACCCAATCACGTTGCTTCTCTTACCAAACAACCCACTGCCCCAACCACTTATGTCTCTGTACAACAAGCTGCTGCAGTCAGTTTCTCTGAAGATGAAATTGTCGACTTTGGTACAGAAGACCCTGACCCTGCCCTTTTCATCTCCGCTTACGTCCGGGACATTCGAGTACGTCGGGTTATGATTGACGGGGGCGCTAGCCTAAACATCATCTCTTCAAAAGCCTTCCAACAGATGAATATCCCTTCTAGTTGCATGTGTGCCAACCCCATCATGTTGCGGTCATTCAATGACGCTATTACTTCTACCTTAGGCACCGTGATCCTCAACATTTGCGTAGGACCACGTACTTTACCCGAACTCTTCTATGTCTTGGAGGGAGAGTTCCAATATAATATATTGCTAGGTCGTCCTTGGATCTGAGCCATGGGATGCGTTCCCTCAACATTACATAGATGCATAAAATTTGAGTACGAGGGGAAGTCTTACACTGTAAAAGCTGACCCTCCCCCCTTTAAAACCTGCAATATGTTATACCGCCCTAACGATGTGCTTATACCAATCAACACACCCATACATTCAACCCAACCATCCTCCTCAAATGTACCTCAACCATCCACCTCAACCGCGCCTACACCTTCAATTGATGAAACCACCATCGCAAAAACCACTTCCCTTCCCGCAGCTAACATTCCAACCTCCGACCCCTTAGTAGATGTTTTTCAGTGCCTTACGCTGGGGGAGTACCGCCTATATAACATTAGTTCTTTCCCTACCCCGTAGGAGTACGGACAATTACATGCACATCCCACCTACGACCGTCGCGTGGGGGAGATAATCTCTTACGGACCACCCCATTGCCGCACTAACCTAACATATGGGGGTGTTGACACATCCTCCATTACCCCTGAATCTCCTCTTGGTGTGGTTCCCTTCCAATCCAATTTTCAATACTTGACAAATCATCGTTTCGCCCTCACCTTCTTGACTCGTTGTGCGTGGAAAGGCTTTGGTTTTGGCCTTTACGAACAAGGCCGACATACACTCATTCCCGTGACTACCCATAAACATAATGATCGTAGTGGTCTCGGTTTTCCTGAAACACCTACACAGGAGACACCTCCTGTCAGCTGTATCATGAAAGAAGAAGACGTCGCCCCTACTAAACCATCATCACCCACTTTGCCATCATCACCCACAGAATCTATAGACCCTGAATCCATCCCTCCTAACTTTTTTTTTTCATAAATGCTATCTTCATAGGTCCTCTCACTTATCAACACGATAATGAGGACCCATCTTCTCTTCCCCTTCTGTATCCAGACATGATCGAAGAGGATTCGCCTTTGATTAATGTTGTTGAATGCCAGGATGACGACTCCATCCTCACTTACCTTGGCGCGGATGATTCTTATATTCAACGAGCCTTACCATCTGAAACCCAAACTATGCTGAACGAATCTACCATAGAAATCAACATCCACACGGAGAAGGATCCTCACATTGTGAAGATTGGACAATCCCTTAACACATCAGAACAAGCCGCCTTTACTACCTTTCTCCGTGCTCGCAATCAAGCTTTCGCATGGTCTTACGCTGACATGCCAGGAATTGATCCTACCATTGCCGTCCATGACATTACCCTAAACCCCGATTCCAAACCAGTCAAACAGAAATTGAGAAAATGCATCCACGCATTGCTCTCTTGGTCAAAGAGGAGCTCCAACGACTCCTTTCTGTTTCCTTCATCTTGCCTATTGACTATCCTCAATGGATTTCTAACATCGTACCTGTCACTAAAGTGACAGGGGGACTTCAGATATGCACAGATTTCCGGGATCTTAACCTCGCTTGCCCTAAGGATGACTTCCCCTTACCTAGCATTGACCAACTTGTTGAACTAACTGCAGGTCATGATATGCTCTCTCTCATGGATGGCTTTTCAGGATACAACCAAATTTTCGTTGCCCCTGCCGATCAACACAAAACTGCCTTCATAACTCCTTGGGGAACCTTCTGTTATCGTGTCATGCCATTTGGCCTTAAGAATGCTGGTGCTACCTATCAGTGGGCTATGACCTACACTTTTCATGACATTATGCACACTATCCTTGAAGACTATGTCGATGATCTTCTCGGCAAGTCTAAACATCGTAGTGAACATCTCGATGTTTTAACCATTATTTTTGATCGCCTGTTACAATATTCTGTCCGCCTTCAACCGAAGAAATGTGTCTTTGGTGTTCTTTCGGGAAAAATTCTTGGCTTTATCGTCTCTTTGCGTGGCATTGAGGTCGATCCATCTAAAGTCAAAGCTATCCTAGAAATGCCCCCACCCAAAAATCTCAAACAATTACGTAGTTTACAAGGTAAGCTTCAATCTATCCGACGTTTCATCTCCCAACTCTCGGATCGGTGTCAACCTTTCCATCACCTCCTTAAAAATGATATTGCATTCCAATGGAGCGAAGAATGTCACCAAGCCTTCGAAGCTCTCAAATCCTATCTCTTGCAGCCACCCGTGCTTATCCCACCCCAAGACGACCGCCCTTTCTACCTTTACCTTTCCGCCACTGACCACGCTGTAGGAGCCATGCTTGCACATCGTGACTCTGAGAATCGCGAACAAGCCGTTTATTATATAAGTCGTACTTTGGTGGACTATGAGACTAGGTACACACATATAGAAAAGTTATGCCTAGCCCTATCATTCGTGGCCACCAAACTCTGACACTACCTTCTAAATCACAAGACTTTCGTCATCACCAATACAGACCCCATCCATTACATGTATGCCAAACCTCATCTGAACCAATGCATTGCCAGATGGCTCATGCTTCTCACCGACCTCGACCTTGAGTTTGTCCACCAGAAATCAATCAAAGGACAAACCATCACAGACCAACTTGCAGAAGCTCCTTTACCTGGGGAATAATTTACCAATTTCACATTTCCCGACGAACTCATCGCCACTCTTTCACTCCGGGAAGAGTCGTACCAAATGACCCTCTTCTTCGATGGATCTAAATGCCAACGTGGCGGAGGAGCCGGCGTTGTTCTCATTCCTCTCGACGCTGAACCTATGCCTCTTTCATTCCGACTCGATTTCCCTCGCACTAATAATACAGCAGAATACGAGGCCCTTGTTCTGGGTCTCCAAGTTGCGTTACACTTAGGCATCAAATCTATCAACATTTTTGGCGACTCTCAATTAGTAGTCAATCAAGTTATGGGCATCTACCAATGCAAAAATGAGGAACTTCAAAAATACAAACACTACGTGGATTCACTTCTAGCCTTATTTACCCACTATTCTATACAAACCATTCCCCGCTCCACTAACAAATTTGCGGATACTATGGCTTGCTTAGCCTCACAAATTCCCACCGCGCCAACTGACTCTGAATTATTCGTCGTGGTCCAACAAATTTTTGCCCCATCCTATTCAACCCCGGTAGTTTGTATGATAAATACTGTGTCTACTAATTCACATGATACCTGGTACCACCAATTTCACGACTACCTTACAATCTCTGTCCTCCCACCTGACCTTACTAGTAACGGCAAACGTGCTTTTCTTAAAAGTGTTTCGCGTTATGTTGTCATGGGGGGGACTCCTCTATAAACGTGGCTTTGATGGCATCCTCCTTCACTGTCTAACTGGCGCGGAGGCCACTCATACCATCCAACAGGTCCATGACGGTATTTGTGGTGGACATTTTAGCAGCCTTGCCGTGGCCAAACGAATCCTTCGCCTTGGTTATTATTGGCCTACTCTCAATATCGACTGCTACGAATATGTTAAGCGTTGTGTTATGTGTCAGCAACATGCCAACCTTCAACATACTCCTAGCCACCCGCTTCAGGTCGCTCGAGATCTTTGGCCCTTCTCACAATGGGGTTTAGACCTTATTGGTGAGATTCACCCGACCTCTTCACAACGTCACCGTTGGATAATCACAGCGACCGAATATTACACAAAATGGGTGGAGGCTATTCCACTCATTTCAATCAAAAAAGAAAAAATTGTCGAGTTCATTAACCACCACATTATCTGTCGTTTTGGTGTTCCTCATTGCCTGATAACAGATAATGGAAAATCTTTCAAAAACAAGTTGCTGCAAGACCTTTGTGACAACTTTGGTATAAAACTTAGTTTCTCATCACCTTACTATCCACAAGCCAATGGGCAAGCCGAGTCCTCTAATAAAACACTAACCAAAATCCTCATGAAAGTTGTCAATGAATCCGAAGAAATTGGCACGATCACCTTCCCTTTGCCCTTTGGGCTTATCGTACTAGCATTCGTACCTCTACTAATGCCACACCTTTTTCTTTGGTATACGGTACCGAGGCTGTTTTGCCTCTCGAAATACAAATACCCTCCCTTAGAATATCTCTTCAGGATATTCTCACCAACGATGATTTCCGCCAAGAGCGGTTAGCCCAATTGGAGCTTCTTGACGAACGCCGTCTTACAGCTCTTGATCACCTTCAAATCTATCAAAAATGCATTAAACGTGCTTATGATAAGCAACTTCATGAGCGTACTTTTAAGGTTGGTGATCTTGTCCTCAAAGAGAATCAACATGTAACCAAACTAGAAAAGAGCAAACGTAGAAAATTTGCTCCCAATTGGATTGGGCCTTATATAATCACTCATACCTATGGATCTGGTACTTATCGTTTAGCTTCGCTTAATGGTAAACCTGAGCCTGAACCCCTTAATGCCTTGCATCTTCGACCATTCTACAGTTGAAATTAGTGTGATATCACTTCTTATCTACCTGCCGCTTGTCCCTTCAGCTCACTTACCACTACATACACTCTGTTTCCTACACCTCATAATAACAATCAAGCTCACATAGTCTGATTCTCACCTCCCCTTGATGATGCCTTCCCCTTTTTAGTCTAGTCCATGACTTCAAAGTATTAAAATAAGCCGTATTCTTATGGGATTTTCTTGAGTCAAACTTCCTACTAAACTAGATGCTTCACGCCAAAAGAACATCTAGTCATCTAAATTAAATATAGACTGCTCCCTCGAAGGACAGCTATATGCCGAACTATTACTGCTATTATATATAGACTGCTCCCTCAAAGGATAGCTATGCATTACAATCATATCTGCTACTATAAATAGACTGCTCCCTCGAAGGACAGCTATACACAGTCAGCCTTTATCAGAAGCTTCTTGCATTGATTAGCTTCGTGAAGACCTCAAGAATAAAACAATCAATATCCCTGGTAGACTTCGTGCATCGATCAATCTATATTCAATAAAAGAAAAGCCTCATTCAAAAGGACTTTTGAGTCATGGACTTGTCTATTTAGGGTAGGTTCTCTTTCATCAGAACACTCACTTTGTAATAAGTTCTCCGTACCTCAGCTATATCATCCACCTCACCTCACCATTTGTTTCAACTCAAGGGACGTAATGTACGCTCGATATATTGTGATCACACAACTCTTTTCACCTATTGACTTCTCGTCTATGCATGGTACCTAGGGCTCTAAGCTCATTCTACGTGGTGTGGTTTGTTTAGCTCTCTTCATCTACGGAGCACTCTTTCCGCTTTGCCTCGCATCTAGGATTGTGTGTTGATCTTAATCAGGAAATGATTCCCTTCTACTTGGGTAGGCTAACTTTCACTTCCCTTATACCTTTTACAACATCACCAATTCATTACCAACACCATCCACCTTACCTTTACTAATCTTAATATTTTTACCAACCAACCAATTGCCTAAACCGTACCAAATTACCTGAATTCGCCTCTCCCTGATCCTAAGGGAGAACTACATCGGTCTGAGGCCCCTCCTTGCTTTGTGCAATGGGCTATGTAGGCAGCACTTCGGAGACATGGTGTCTCCCAAGGTTAGCTCGACCATCCCCTACCATAACCTATCATGTGTGGTAAATATAAATATTTTTGTGTATTTCTATTTAATCACATTCCTCTTTATCCTTTTTCAAAAACACCGAAAGTCAAAACGAAAACATTATTATTATTATAACTCAAATCAACATACATATCTCGTTTTATTTAGATGTTAAACAAATACATCTTCTCTATCATCGACACGCAGGTCGGTACTCTTATTTATTCTTATACCTTGCTAACATTTACTCAGACCCTCACGCCTCATCCCGAACTAGGTGATGATCGTGATTGTCGACCCCTCTCGCCGGGCCTCTCTATCCTCAAAGGTACCACGGCTATTGGTACCGCCCACTGATCTACCAATCTCTCCTATAACATATGAATACGCCCTCTCACATGGAGGACTCTAGCCTCTAATATCTCCTCCCGTGACTCCGCAACCACTAACAATCCTCTTGTCTCATTCACCTGCGTTTGGAGCTGCTGAACCAAACGCTGCAGACGATCCCTCTCTGTTGTAATCACCGCTATGTCAGTGCACTCACGTACACCTCACAGTTCTTCTACCCACCATAATCTATAGGCCTCTGTCGTTCCCGCATCCATTACCCTGCGATCGGCTGCTACCTCTTCAGGCCCTTTTGGAGGTGTTGGCCGGGGAGGTGAGAATGCTGCCTCGGCGTCGATCCTCATACATGGTCTATAAGCCAGGGGTATATCCTGCACAAATCCAAATTGTCGCCGCACGCGATCTATAGGAATCCTCTCATACTCACCCGGCCAATCAACTGCTGCCTCCTCCTTAATCGGGCCCACTATCAACTCTCTCCACCAATACAATAGCTCCACCTCACTTAATCAAGCCTCTAATCCCAAGTCTCCATGTCACACAAGTCGATTTGGATTGCAAATAACAAAAGTGACAATGACAAGC
>JAHRHJ020003680.1:0-129791 GCA_019776745.2 Taxus chinensis | reverse complement strand
GGTTGGGGGAGGGGTTAGGCCAGGTTGGAGTTGGGCGAAGGGAGGACAAGTGAGGGCAGAGTGTGTAGGGTTAGGGTGGGGGTTAGATTAGGGCTAAAGGTTTAGGGTTGACAGGGTTTATGAATAATGGTTTATTTTTTATGGTTTAGGGTTTAGGGTTTAAGCTTTAGGGTTTCAATTTTAGGGTTTATGGTTTAGTATTTATGGTTTATGGTTTACGGTTTAGGGTTTATTGTTTGATTTAGTGCTAAAGCTTTAGGGTTTACAGTTTAGGGTCTAGGGTTTAGGGATTTGTATTTAGGGTTTAGGTCTTAGGGTTTAATGTTTAGGGCTAAAGGTTTATGGTTTATGGCATTTATGATTCAAGGTTTAGATTTTAGGTTTTAGGGTTTAGGGTTTAGGGTTTATGGTTTCAACTATAAGGTTTAGGATTTAGGTTTTATGGTTTATGGTTTACTTTTTAGAGCTTAATTTTTAGGGTTTAGGGTTTATTTCCCAGGGTTTAGTGTTTACGGTTTAGGGTTTAGGTCTCAAGATTTAAGCTTTAGGGCTAAGGGATTAGGGTTTAGGGCTTAGGGTTAATGGTTTAGTGCTAAAGGTTTAGGTTTTATGGGTTTTATGATTCAAGGTTTAGTTTTTAGGGTTTAGGGTTTAGGGATTATGCTCTAAGGAGGATTATAGATAAAGGATTAGGGTTTAGGGTTTAGGGTTTATGGTTTAGGGCTAAAGGTTTAGGGTTTGTGGGGTTTATAATTCATGGTTTACATTTTAGGGTTTAGGGTTTAGGATTTATGGTTTAGTGTTTAGGATTTAGGGTTTCTTGTTTAGGGTTTAGGTTTTAGGTTTTAGGGTTTAGGTCTCAGAGTTTCGGTCTCAGGTTTTATGGTTTATGGCTAAATGTTTAGAGTTTATGGGTTTTATGATTCAATGTTCATTTTTAATGGTTTAGGGTTTAGGGTTTATGTTATAGGGCTTAGGTCTCAGGGGTTGAGGTTTAGGGCCAAGGGATTACATTTTAGAGCTTAGGGTTTAGAGTTTAGGGTTTAAGGTTTAGGGTTTATGGTTTTGAATTTAGGGTTTAGGGTTTAGGATTTATGGTTTATGGTTTATGGTTTAGTGTTTAATATTTAGGGTTTAGGATTTATATTTTAGGGTTAGGGTTTAGGGTTTAGGGTTTATGGTTTATGGTGTAGGGATAAAGTTTAAGGGTTTATGGGGTTTACGATTCAAGGTTTAGTTTTTAGGTTCTAGAATTTAGGTTTTAGGGTTTAGACTGTAGTGTTTAGGTTTAAGGATTTATGGTTTACTCTTTAGGGTTTAGGGTTTTATGGTTTAGGTCTAAAGGTTTAGGTTTTATAGGGTTTATGATTCAAGGTTTACATTTTAGGGTTTAACGTTTAGGGTTTAGGGTTTAGGTTTTAGGGTTTCAAGTTTAGGGTTTTTGGTTTAGGATTTATAGTTTATGGTTTACGGTTTAGGGTTTAGGGTTGAGTGTTTAGGGTTATGAGTATAGGATTTAGGGTTTAGGGTTTAGGTCTTAGGGTTTAAGGTTTAGGTTTAAGGGATTACAAGTTATGGCTTAGAGTTTAGGGTTTATGGTTTAGGGCTAAATGTTTAGGGTTTATGGAGTTTATGATTCAAGATTTAGTTTTTAGGGTTTAGGGTTTAGAGTTTAAGGTTAAAAGTTTAGGGTTTAGGGTTTAGGATTTATTGTTTTTGGTTTAGGGTTTAGGGTTTAATATTTAGGGAATATGATATAGGGTTTAGGGTTTTAAGTTTAGGGTTTAGGGTTTAGGATTTATGGTTTATGGTTTATAGTTTAGGGTTTAGGGTTTAGTTCTCAGGGCTTAGGGTTTAGGGTTTAGGGTTTAAGGTTTATAGCTTAGGGCTTATTTTTTAGGGTTTAGGGGTAAAGTTTTAAGGTTGATGGGGTTTACGATTCAAGGTTTAGTTTTTATGGTTTATGGTTTAGGGTTTATTGTTTAGGGTTTCGGGTTTAGGGATTTGAGTTTAGGGTTTAGGATGTATGGTTTATGGTTTTGGGTTTTTGAGTTAATATTTATGGTTTAGTGTTTAGGGTTTAGTGCTCAGGGTTTCAGGTTTAGGGTTTAGGGTTTAGGTCTCAGGGTTTAAGGTCTAGGTATCATTGTTTAAGGTTTATTGCTAAGGGATTAGGGCTTAGGGTTTAGAATTTGGGGTTTAGGGGTTAGGGTTTAGGGTTTATGGTGTTTATGATTTAAGGTTTAGTTTTTATGGTTTAGGGTTTACGTCTAGGGGTTTAAGTTTTAGGGCTAATGGATTATATTTTAGGGCTTACTGTTTAGGGTTAAGGGTTTAGCGTTTAAGGATTAGGGTTTAGGGTTTAGGACTCAGGGTTTAAGGTTTAGGATGAAGTGAGTAGGGTTTATGGTATATAGGTTAGGGATTAGGGATTAGGGTTTATGGTTTAGGACTAAAGGTTTAGGGTTTATTGGATTTACAATTTAAGATTTAGTTTTTAGGGTTTAGGGTTTAGGGTTTCAAAATTAATGTTTATGGTTTAGGGTTTATGTTTAAGGGTTTAGGGTTTTGATTTTATGGTTTAGGGTTTAATATATAGGTTTAAGGGTTTAGTGCTAAGGGTTTTGGGTTTCGAGTTTAGGATTTAGTGTTTAGGGTTTTGGGTTTATGGATTATGACTAAAGGTTTAGGGTTTATGGGGTTTATGATTCAAGGTTTATTTTTTAGTGATTAGGGTTTAGGGTTTAGGGTTTATGGTTTAGGTATCAGGGTTTAAGGTTTATGGCTAAGGGATTATAGTTTAGGGTTTAGGGTTTAGTGTTTGAATTTTATGGTTTAGGGCTAAAAGTTTGGGGTTTATGGGTTTTACGGTTTATGTTTTACGATTCAAGGTTTAGTTTTTAGGGTTTAGGGTTTTGGTTTTAGGGTTTCGAGTAAAGGTTTTAGGGTTTATGCTTTATGGTTTATTTTTTAAGGTATAGGGTTTAATGTTTAGGATTTAGGTTTTTAGGGTTTAGGGTTTAGGGTTTAGGTCTCAAGTTTTAATGTGGATTACAGTTTAGGGCATAGGGCATAGGTTTTTAGGGTTTAGGGTTTAGGGTTTAGGGTTTATTATTTAGTATTTATGGCTAAGAGTTTAGGGTTTATGGGTTTTATGGTTTATGGTTTACGGTATAGGGGTTTTAGGGTTTAGCGATAAGGGTTTAGGGTTTAGGGCTCAAGGTTTATGGTTTAGGGTTTAAATTTTAAGGTTTAGGTTTTAGGTTTTATGGATAGGGGTTTTGGGTTTAGGCTTTAGGCTTTAGTATTTAGGGTTTAGGGTTTATGGTTTCAGGATTAGGGATCAGGGTTTAGGGTTTAGTGTTTAGGGTTTAGGTTTTAGGGATTTAGGTTTAGGGTTTATTGTTTATATTTTAGTGTTTATGTTTTAAGGTTTATGGCTAAGGGTTTATGGTGGAGTATTTAAGGCTCATGGTTTATAATTTAGATTCTTAGGGTTTAGCATTTAGGGTTCTTAAGATTAGAAGGTTTATAGTTTAGGTTTTAAGGTTTTAATAGTTTAGGTTTTAAGTTTCAGGGATATAGTGCTTCGGGCTTATGATTTATGCTTTTAGGGTTTGGGGTTTAGGTTTTAGGGTTTATGGTTTTTTGTTTATGGTTTAGTGTTTAGGGTTTAGAGTTTAGGGCTTATGCTTTAGGATTTAGGGGTTAGGGATTTACGTTTAGGGTTTAGGGCTCATGGTTCAGTATTTTAAGGTTTAAGGTTTAAAGTTTATGGCTTCATGGTGGTAAAAATAGGGTCTCTTATTTTTAAGAATTCATGATTTTTGGCTTAAGGGCTTAGGGTTTAGGGTTTATGAGTTTAGAGCCTCAAGGTTTAGGGTGTTAAAAGTTTAGGGGTTTAAGGATTTATGGGATTTGGATATAGAGTATAGGGTATAGGGTATAAGGATATAGGGTTATAGGGTATTTGGTATAGAGTTTATGGATTTATAGACCTAAGGGTTCATGGTTTAGGTGTTCATGGTTTAGGGTTTATAGGTTTAAGGTTCATGGTTTAGGATTTACATTTTCGGCCTAACGAGCTAAAGGTTTTAGGTCTTAAGTTTTATAGTTTATGGGTTTAGGGTGGATTACATGGTTAAGGGATCTAGATTTAGGATTTAGGGCTCAAATATTAAGGGTTTATGGTTTAGGGTTTATGGATTAGTGTTTAAGGCTAAAGATTAAGGTTTATAGTGTTTAGGGATTATGAAATATAGGGATTGTATGGTTTTAGGATTATTGTTTAGTGCTTTAGGGTTTGGGTTTTACAGTTTTGGGTTTATGGATTAGTGTTTAGGTTTTCAGAGCTAAGGGCTTATATTTTAGGGTTTAGGGTTATAGGGACTCAGGGTTTAGGGTATAGGGTTTAGTGATTAATAGCTTGGGGTTCAAGTGCTAAGGGAGAATGGGGTTTATAGGACTTATGGTTTATGGTTTGGGGTTTATGATTTGTAGGCTTTAGGGTTTACCAGTTATAGGCTTTAGTATTTAGGGCTGAGGGTTTAGGGTTTAGGGCTTAGAGTTTAGGGTTTCGGTTTTAGGGCTTAAAGTTTAGGGTTTAGGGTATAGGGTTTAATGTTTAGGTTTTAGGTTTTAGGTTTTAGATTTTAGGGTTTAGGGGTCAGTGTTTAGGGTTTAAAGTTTAAGGATTTAGTCTATAGGATTTTAGTTTTAGTGCTCTAGGATTAGAGTTTAGGGTTTAGGGCCTAGGATTTAGGTTTTACGGTTTACAGTATAGGGCTGTGGAGCTCAGGGTATTAGGGTTTAATATTTTACAGTTTAGGGTTTATGGGTTTAGTGGTTTAGGGTTTAGTTTTTTATGTTTTTGAGTTTAGGGTTTTAAGCTTAAAGTGTTTACGGTTCACATAGGATTTAATTTTTAGTGGATTAGAGCTATAGGGCTTTAGGGTTTAACATTTACAGCTTATGGCTCAGGTTGTAGGGTTCATACAGTTTATGTTTTAGTGATTTAGGGTTTTTGTGTTTAAAGGGTTAACTATGCTTATGGTTTTGGGTTTAAGGGTTAAGGGTTTAAGGTTTAGGATTTTATGTCTCAAGGGTTAAGGGCTTATGATTAAGCGTTTAACGGGCTCAGGGTATTGGGTATAGGTTTCAAGGTGTTTAGGGTTGATGGGTTTTAGGGTTTAACATTTAAGGTTTTGGGATTAGGTTTAGGGCTCAAGGATTGGGGTTTAGGGTTTAAGGTTTTATGTTTTGATTTAGGGGTCTAGGGTTTAGCTATTAAGTCTCAGGGTTTAGGGTTTAGGGTGTAGGGCTTAGGGTTTAGGGTTTAATATTTAGGTATTAGTGTTATAGGTTTAGGGTTAAGGGTGTTTATGGTTTAGAGTTTATGGTTTTTTGTTTATGGTTTAAGGTTTAGAGGGGTTTAGAGCTTAGGTATTACGGTTTCTAGGGATTTGAAGGTTTATTGGTTTATGGTTAAGGGTTTAGGATTCAATGTTAAGGGTTTATTTGTTTATGGGTTAGGATTTAAGGATTTTGGTCTTAGAGTTTAGGATGGGTTTAGGGTGTAGTACTTAGCGTTTATGACTCATGTTTAAGGTTTTAGGGTTTAGGGGTCCCAAGGGTTTGAAAAGTCACGATTTAAAAAGTATCACAATTTTGAAACTGTTAGGATTTCGGAAAAGTAAGTGATTTAGTGAAAAAGGTCTGTATTTTCAAAGATTTTGAAAGTGATAAAGTCATGAATTTAAAAAGTTCAGCAATTATTTAAAAAACTCTTGGGTTTTTTAAAAAATCATAATTTTTGAAAAAGTTGCAATTTTATGAAAATTTGGAATTTTGAAAAAGTTTAAGGATCTGGAAATGTTAGGATTTAAAAAAAAAATTACGGTTCAAAACAATTGGGATCTAAAAATCTCTTCAGTTTTGAAATTCCCAACTTATTTGAAAAGTGTACTTTATTTCAGGGTTCTGACTTTTTTGAGGGCTCCCAAATTTTTAGGGTAGGATCCTTACTTTTTTGAAAGTCTCAACTTTTTCAAAAACCTTAAAAATTTTAAGGATTCAAATTTAGGTTTTAGAAATATTAGCGGTTTAGGTCTTTTTCTAAAATTGCAAAATCTATAAAATTTTTGGGTTAAATTAAGGTTTTAAAATTCACAACTTTAGGGTTTAAAATTTATGACTTTTTTGAAAATTTATGACATATTAAAAAAAATGTTCTAATTTATAAATCTCTTTGGTTTATGTAAGGGTTTCACGACTGATTGTGTAAATTTAGCACCTTTTTTCAGGATCTACAGTTTAGGGTTTTAGGCTTAAAATCCCAACTTTAGGGTCAAAATTCTTGGCTTAAGCATTTCGAAATCACGATTTTTTTAGGGCTTATTCTCAAATGGTTTTCGAAAACCCTAAATTTTTTGTGAAATTGCAAATTCTAGGGATAAAATCCATCTTAGGTTCTAAAATTGTAGGGCTTTAGGTTTAAGGGTTTACAACTTTTTAGGTAAATAATGACTTTTTCAGAAAATCATGACATATTCAAAAACCCAGAAAATATGGTTTAAATTTAAACTATTCAAACTCCCGACTTTATATTTTGAAAATCTTGAGTATTTTAAAAATCAGGGTTACAATTTTTAAAACATCTAGGGTTTAAAAAAACGGACTAAAAGGGACAATAGGAGCACAAGTTTATGACCTTTTGAAGTTCCTAGCCAATTTTGGCAACTCAGTATATTTTTGAAATTTATGACTCAAAGGGACACTTTAGGAGCATAAGTTAGGACTCTTTTGAGATTATGACTGTTTTCAGGGAGTTAGGGACTTGGGGATTAAAAAATCACAGGGTTTTGATGAAAATCAATATGGTTTACTGAAATCCCAACTTTTAAAAAAATTCCTGAATTTTTTAAAATTTCAAATTTATCCAAAATGACGACTTTTTTTGAAAATCCTTACTTTAGGGTTTAAAAAAAATAGTTTTTTTTTCGAAAATCACAAATATTAGGGCAAATCAGATATTTTTTACCCAATATTACTGCCTTATTCAAAAATCTTGACTTTTTCAAAAATCTTGACGTTTTAATAGTCCCGGGATTTTCCAAAATCTTAGACTTTTTCTAAAATCCCGACTTTTCCAGGAATCACGACTTTGGTTCTAAAATATCAAAAATTTGAAAATCTTGTACTTTTAAAAAGTATTTTTTTTTTAATGGTCAAGTTTTTAAAAAGGGATCTTGACTTTTTCAAAAATCCAGAGTCTTCAAAAATCCTGAGGGTCTTCAAAAATGTGAAAAGATCAACTCTTTAGGGGTTTGGCATCTCAAATTTTAAGAATCCTTGAATTTTTCAAAAAAAATCATTTTTCTAAAACTCCAAATTGTATGAAAATTTGAACATTTTCAAAGTCCCTACATTTTAAAGATTAGCAACCTATTCAAAAGTCGTGACATTTTAGAAAATCTAAATTTTTTTTGAGGCTAGGGGTCCAAAGTTTTTCAAAATACCAACTATTTCCAAAACTAACTATTTTAAGGTTTCTAGGTGGAGGGTTTAGGGTTTAGGTTTTTGGGCTTAGGATTCTAGGTTTATGGTTTAGTTTCTCAGTGTTTAGGAATTATGGATTTATTGACTCAGAATTTAGGGTTTAGGGTGCTAGAAATAAGAGGTATAAAGGTTTAGGGTTTAGGGCGTATGGGTCAGGTTTTTTGGTTTAGGTCTCAGTGTTCATAGGCTTAGAGTTTGAGGTTTAGGTGTTATGAGTTTAGGTATCTAACTAAGGTTTTAGGGTTTAGGATTTAATGGCTTAGAGCTCACGGTTCAAGTTATAGGGTTTAGGGTTCATTGGGTTTAGGGTTTCGAGTTTAGGTTTTGCTAGGGTTCAGGGTTTAGGGTTTATGGTTTATGGTTGAGGATTTACAGATTTAGGATTAAGTGTTAAGGGTTTATAGTTTTGGCCTTAGTGTTTAGGATGTTCGAGTTTTCAGGGTTTATCATTTCGACTCAAGTTTAGGATTTTTAAAATTTTAAGACTTTCAGGGAAATTAGGATTTTCAAAATAGTTTAGGGATTTAGGTTTAATCTCTTCAATTTTGTAATTCCAGACTTATTTGAAAGGGATTACACCTTATGGTTTCAAAATCTTAGTCTTTACGATTTAGGGTTTAAGGTTCCTGCATTCTCAAAATTCTTAGGCTCTTTCAAAATCACAAGTTTAGGGTTGAAATCCCTATTTAGGGTTTAAAATCTCAACTTTAATAACCCTAGGGATTTTTCAGTTTTAGTGCTTAGGGTTTAGAATTATGAAATTCTATATTTAGAGTTCTAAAATTAAAAATTCTAGAAAAACCCTAATTTTTTTGAAATTGTAAACTTTTTGGAAAATTTAGATTTTTCAAAAATGGCTGTTAAAAAATATTTTTATGTTTTAGGAAAATCTTAGAGTTATTCAAACTGGACTAACTTTTTTATTTGAAATTCTTAGGATATTTTAAATTTTTTGAGATTTTTGAAACATGTGGTTTCGAAAAAAAATGGACTCAAATGGACACTCGGAGCACAAGGTTATGACCTTTTCAAGTTCTTTCTAATCACAATGCATCACTTTAGTGATTTATGAAATCTTGAGTCTTTTGAGATTATGAATTTTTCGATATTCCCAACTTTTTCTAAAATCGTAACTTAGAGTTTAAAAAATCCCCATGCTTCCAAAAATTTAAAACCTTTTCAGGGACTTATCCCAAGGGTTTAAAACTCCTAAATTTTCTATAATTTCAGGGTTTAGTTAAAAATGCCGACTTTTTTTAATATTAGGGATTAATTTTTAAGGTTTAATTATATCTTTTTTTGAAAATCAGAAATATTATATATCGAGACTTATTTAAAATACATAACTTTTTCAAAAATCTTGATATTTTAAAAATCCCAACATTTGAAAAATCCTTAATTTTTTGAAATATTTGTTTGTTTAAAACCCCAACTTGTTTGAAAATTTGAATTTTTTCGAAGTCCCAACATTTTTTAAATCTAGATGTTTTCAAAAGTAACAACTTTTTTTAAAATTGCAACTTGTTCAAAATTCGTGGCTTTTTTTAAAATCTCAAGTTTTTTAAATCTTGACTTTTTCAAAATACCAAAATTTTCAAAATCTAACTATTTTAAGGTTTCTAGGTTGAGGGATAAGGTCTCGAGGAATTTCCTAATTAGGGTTTAGTTTTTTGAGCTCAGAATTCAGGATTTAGTGTTTAGGTTTTAGGGATTAAGGCTCAGGGTTCAGAGTTTAGGGTTTATGGTTAAGGTTTAGGGTTCAAGGATCAAGGTTTAGGGTTTAAGAATTAGGTTTTAGTGTTTAGAGTTTTAGGGTTTGGGATTCGAGGTTTACGGTTGAGGGTTTTGCATTTAGTGTTTAGCACTCATGGTTTACAATTGAGAGTTTAGGGATTAAGGATTTTAGCATTCAAGGTTTTAGGGTTCAAGACTCAGAATTTAGGTTTTAGGAGTAATTTAGAGATTAAGGTTTAGGGTTTATAGGCTATAGGGCTTAGAGTTAAGGGTTTTAGGGCGTAGGGGTCAGGATTTAAAGTTTAGGTCTCAATGTTCATGGGGGTTTAGGGTTTAGGTTTAGGGTTTAAGGTTTATGAGTTATGAGTTTATGGTTTAGGTTTTATGGTTTAGGGTTCACGATTAAGGGTTTATGGTTTAGGGTTTAGCATTCATGGCTTAGGGATTAGGGTTTAGGGTTTATGGTTTAAGGTTTGGGGTTTAGAGTTTACGTTTTATGATTTAGGAATTTGGGTTTAGGTTTATGGCTGATGGGTTAGGATTAAGGGATAGTTAAGGATTTATGTTTTATGGTTTAGGACTTATGGTTTAGGCTTTAGGATTTAGGATGTTTATTGTTTAGGGTTTAGCGTTTATAAAGACTTTAGTATTCATGTTTTAGGGTTTAGGGTTTAGGGTGTAAAGCGTTGTAGGGAAAAGTTTAAGGATTTCAAACATTTATCCCGATTTATGAAATAGTTCAGATTTCAAAAAAGTCATGATTTTCAAAAAGTTTGTATTTTTGAAAGGTTTATGCAAGTGATAAAATCATTAATTTAAAAATTTAGCAATTTTTAAAAAACTCATGATGTTATAAAAATTTAGTATTTTCGAAAAAGTACACATTTTTAAAATGTTAGGATTTTAGGGTTTAGGATATTGAAAATAATCGGGATTTAAGGTTGAATCTATTTAGTTGTGTAGGGTTCCTAGGGTTAGGGTTTAAAAATTGCACCTTAGGGTTTCAGGTTTTGGTAAAAATTCCAATTTTCTCAGGATTTTTTTTACATTTTCGAAATCACGACTTTTTTGAAATATCAATTGTTGCTTCAAAATTCTAATCTTTTAATAGGCTCTTGACTTTTCTGTAAATCTTAACTTTTTCAAAAACCTTAGGGTTTAGGATTTGAAATTCAAACTTGTTTAGATTTATGAAATAATATCTTTTTCTAAAATTGGTTGGTTTAGAATTTACTTTAAAATTTCAGGTTTTATGAAATTACAGGGTTTCTTGGCTAAATGATTACAATTTCTTTGTAAAAATCGTGACAGTATTCAAAAATCCAGAAGATTTCTGGAAAATCTAAATTAGAATGAATCAAACTCCCAACTTTTTTTTGAAAATGTTTATAGTTTAAAAAAGTTTTGATTTTTGAAACATGTGGTTTAAAAAAAAAAACGGACTCAAACGAACACCTGGAGCACAAGTTATTACCTTTTCAAGTACCTGCTAATTTAGATGGAGCAAGACTACATTTTTGAAATCTTGACTCTTTTCGGATTATGACTTTTTATACTAACCCAAATTTTTTAAAATTGCAACTATTTCAAATATCGCGACATTTTTAAAAATAAGTTTTTTTTAAAGAAATCCCAAATTTTAAAAAAATCTTGACGTTTTAAAAATCCCAACATTTTCCAACATCTTGACCTTTTTGAGAATCTTCAGTTTTACAAAATCATGGCTGCCGCGGGACACCCATTTGAAAAATCTCAAAATTATGAAAATCCGGTGATTTAAAAAATCCCAACTTTTAAAAAATCCTGACTTTTTTGAAATATTCATTTTTCAAAAATCCCAACTTGTTTGAAAATCTGAACATTTTCAAAGTCCCAATATTTTTTAAATCTTGTTGTTTCCAAAACTAACAACTTTGTTTAAAATTGCAACTTTTTTAAAATCTAACCAGTTTAAGGTTTCTAGTAGTTTGGGGATTAGGGCTCAAAGTTCAGGGTTCAAGGTATCAGGGTCTAGGGTTTATCCCTAGTTTTAGGGTTCAAGGATCAAGGTTTAGGGTTTAAGAATTAAGTTTTAGAAAAGTTTATGGTTTTGGGGTTTAGCGTTTAGGTTTTAGGTTTATGGATTTAGGGCTCAGGTTCTAGGATTTGGGGTTCGAGGTTTACGATTCTAAAGGGTTTTTGTGTTTAAGGTTTAGGGCTCATGGTTTATGATTGAGGGTTTAGTATTTAATATTTAGCATTTAGGGTTTTAGGGTTTAAGACTTGGAATTTAGGGTTTAGGAGCAATTAGAGCTTAAGGTTTAGGGTTTATAGGGTATAGGGCTCAGGGTTAGTGGTTATGGGTTTATTATTTAGGTTTTATGATTTAAGGATTTTGGTTTATGGTTTATGGCCAAGGGTTTAGGGTTTAGGATTTAAAGTGTTAAGGGTTTATAGTTTATAGATTAGGATTTAGGTCTTTGGCTTAGTGTTTAGGATGTTGGGGTTTAGGATTTATGAGTTTATAACTTAAGGTTTAAGGTTTTAGGGTTTAGGTGTGATTTTGAAAAAGTCAGGATTTAAAAAATATCCCGATTTTTGAAACAGTTAGGATTTTTGAAAACTCGTGATTTTCAAAAGTTCGGTATTTTCAAAGATTTTGAAAGTAATAAAGTCATGAATTTAAAAACTTTGACAATTTTTTTAAAAACTCGTAATTTTATAAAAATTCATAATTTTCGAAAAATATGCAAATTTAGAAAATGTTGGAATTTCGAAAAAGTAAATATTTTTAAAATGTCAGGATTTAAAAAAAAATAGGATTATTCAAAATGGTTAGAATTAAAAAAATTTCTTCAGTGTTTTAATTCCTGATTTATTTGGAAATTGCACCCTTTTTCAAAGTCTTGTCTTTTTTTAAAATCCCAAGTTTCTCAAAACTCTTGGATTATTTTTTTCAAAAATCACAAATATTAAAAATCGGGACTTTTTCAAATATCCTAACTTATATAAAAATCCTGAATTTTTCAAAAATCTTGGCGTAGATTTAAAAATCCAATCATTTTCCAAAATCTTGGCAAGAGGGTTTTTAAAAATCTTATATGACTTTTCAAAAATCCTAATGTTTTTTGAAAATATTTTTAATGTCCCCTTTCCTACTCCAATGTCCTAAGGGTCAAGTTTAGAGTCTAAGCCTTAAGGTCAGTACCCAAGGGGCTATGGATGCTGGGAGCTATTGTGTATGATTATCTCCTCCGTTTTGTTATAATTCTCTGTTGACATAAGCATAAAGTGTTTGAAGAGACTAGATATTTTGTTTTATTGTTAGGAAGGGGCCACATGACACTCAATGTTCTAATTTTGCATTGTGGGTCACTTTATGGGTGATGACGAATTAACAAGGGAAAAATTGAACTTTAGTTGTTTTTATTTTATTGGCCCATGATCAAAGGAAAAATATGACTTCTAAAAAAGTCTCAACTTTTTAAAAAACCCTAAAAAATTTTAAATAGTGAATTTTTTTTAGAATGATGAAATTCTATAATTTTCTAAAATTAGAAATTCTTTAAAATCCTATTTTTTTATAAATTCACAATTTTTTGGAAAATAATGACTTGTTTCAAATATCAAGACATATTATCAAAAAATCCGTAACATGTTCTAGGAAAATCTAAATTATTCAAACTGCTCAACTTTTTTTTGAAAATCCTGATATTTTAAAAAAGTTGATATTTTCGAAACATGCGATTTCAAAAAAAAGGACTCAAATGGAAATCTGGAGTACAAATTATGACCTTTTCAAGTTCCTTCTAATTTTGGTGTATCATTACATTTTTGAAATCTAGACTCTTTTTAGATTATAAGTTTTTTGAAAATTCCCAGTGCATTTTTGAAAATCACAACTATTTCAAAAATCGCAACATTTTTTGAAAATCAAAAGTTTACGTTAGAAATCCCAACTTTTTAAAAATTAATGAATTATCTAAAATCTCAACTTTATCAAAAGTGCTAACTTTTTAAAAAATCCTTACTTGTTCTACAACTTATATTTTCCCTTCAAAAATCATGAATATTAAAAATTTAGGACTTTTTAGAATATCCTGAGTTATAAGATCAAAAATCCTGATTTTTTCAAAAAGCTTGACGTGTTTAAAAATCCCAACTTTTCCAAAATACCAATTTTTTGTAAATCTAACTATTTTTAGGTTTCTAGGTTAAGTGTTTAGGGCTTAGGGCTTAGGGGATTGTGTTTAGTGTTTAGCATTTTGGGCTCAAGATTCGGTGTGTATAGGGTTTAGTGTTTAGTGTTTAGTGTTTAGGCTTTATGGATTAAGGATCAGGGCACATGGTACACGGTTCAAGGTTGAGGTTTAAGGTTCGGGAATCAAAGTTTAAGGTTTAAGGTATTTGGTCTTAGGGTTTAGGATTTAGGGCTAACCATGTCTTAGGGTTTGGGGTTCGAGTTTTACGGTTGAGGGTTTTGCATTTAGGGTTTATGGCTCATGGTTTACAATTGAGTGATTAGTATTTAATATTTAGCATATAGGGTTTAGGAACAATTATGAGCTTAAGGTTTAGAAGTTTTATAGGGTATAGGGCTAAGATTTTTTAGTTTAGGGTGTAGGGGTCAAGGTTTAGGGTTTAGGTCTCAATTTTCATGGCTCAGGGTTCGAGGTTCGGGTTTATAAGTTTAAGGGTTTAGGTATGTAGCTAAAGTTTTAGGGATTAGGGTTTAGGCTTAGAGCTCACAGTTCAAGGTATAGGGTATAGGGTATACCAAAGAACTAGGCCTAAGGCTCTCAGGGTTCACTGTTTGGGGTTTATGATTCATGGATTTAGGGATCAGGATTTATTTTATGGTTTAAGGTTTGGGGTTTAGAGTTTAGGTTTTACGATTTAGGGATTTTGGTTTATGGTTTATGGCTACAGGTTTAGGGTTTATAGGAATCAGTGTTAAAAGGATTTATGGTTTAGGGTTTAGGATTCAGTGTTAAGGGTTTATGGTTTAGGATTTAGGGTTTTGGGCTTAGTGTTTAGGATTTTGGGGGTCAGGGTTTATTGTTTACGACACATGTTTCTAGTTTTAGGTTTCAAGGATTTTATGGTTTAGCGTTTATGATTTAAAAAATAACCCGATTTTAAAACAATTAGGATTTATCAAAAATTTCTCATAATTTTAAAAATATCATCTTTCCAAAAAATCTAACTTTTTTTAAAATGTTGAGTTTTTCAAAAATCTTGACTTTTTGAAAAATCCTGATTTGTCAAAAATTTTGATTCTTCAAAAATGTGAAAAACCCAACTCTTTCGAAAATCCAAACATTTCAAAAATCATGAATTTTTCAAGGTTACCCCAACTTGTTTGAAAATCTGAACATTTTCAAAGTCCCAACATTTTTTAAATACTGATGTTTTCAAAAATAACAAGTTTGTTTGAAATTACAATTTTTTCAAAAGATGTGACTTTTTTGAAAAACTCAAGTTTTTGAAAATCCTGACTTTTTCAAAACTTTTGACTTTTGCTGAAAATCCCAAGTTTAGTCAAAATACCAAATTGTTTGCAAATCTAACTATTTTAACGTTTCTAGATTGAGGGTTTTGGGCTAAGTTGATTTAGTGTTTAGGGTTTAGGTTTTTGGGATTAGGATTCGAGGTTTAGGGTTTAGTATTTAAGGTTTAGGGATTAGGGCTCAGGGTTTAACATGTTGAGGCTTCATGGTTTTTGGGCCATGTGTCCACGGTTTAGGGTTTAGAGACATAGGTTTTAGGGTTTGGGGTTTTCAGTATTTACGACTCAGGTTTTATGGTTTAGGGTTCGAGGTTTATGGTAGAGGGTTTTACATGTTAGGGTTTTATGGTTTAAGAGTCAGAATTCAAGATTTAGGAGAAATTAGAGCTTAAGGTTTAAGTGGCGGTATAGGGTATAGGGCTCATAGTTCATGGTTTAGCACATGCGGGTCAGGGTTTAGGGTATAGGTCTCAGTGTTCATGGACTTGAGGGTCCTGTTATCCAAAATGGTGCCCTAGCTCGTTTTTGTGGCTAACTCCTTGTGTTCTTGCCTCTCTTGTGTCATAGTCTACATTTTTTTGATTTTCAGGCACTCAAGGCTTTCTGGAAATGGCACCATCAGATATAGGGTCTCTCTCGGCTTTCCAGAAAGGTAAAGTTTGCTTCCTAACTCCTTATATTTTTCAAGTTATGGCTCGGCGGAGTTTTTGTGGAAAATTTTCCCATTTAAGGCCTGTAGCCAATACGAAGCTGCCACGTGGTAGAGGAGTTCAGGGCACGGGGAATTTTTGAAAATTTTTCCAAAGACCAAAAAGAGGTAAAATTTGAAAATTTTTCCCGCCGATCCGTTTTTGGGTTTTTTGGCCTAAATCTTCAAATGATCATATCTTTTGATCCAGAACTCATATTTTCACGTTCTTTATATCATTGGAAAACTGTTAAAATTCTCTATATGATTCCATGGTCAATTTCTAATTTTGGTTTAATTTGGAGAGAGAAAATTCAAAAACGGTTCTGGTACGTGTCCATGGTCAGAAATGACATTTCAACAACCAAATTTAATACAAAATGGGTCGCATTCTTCTCCAATATGGTCAAAAATGATAGGGTATGGGTTTGTAAGGTTCTCTATGCTGTTTTAATGCATTTTCCATTCAATGAGGAATGGGCTCCCACGTTTTTTACGTTTTCTCTCTCCTTGGGCTCGACCCATGCATTGTAAAAGCCAGATTTGGCTCATTTCTTGAGGGTTGAACACTTTTTGGCATTAAAAAACTTCTTCTTTCATCTCCAGCAAGTGATTAGTTGTAAGAATCAGACCTTTTTCACAATTTGTAACAGGGTTATACCTCTTTGATGGTGGGATGCAAGAGATTTTTACATGGAATTGACAGTGCAAACTCTGTGAATGCTTTCAGTCCTCCGTTTGTATTGTTTTTACTTCATTTTAAGACCTTTAGTTACATCTATCAGCTTGTGTATGTTTTCCCTTGTTGCATTTCATGATTTTGTGTCTATTTACATGGCAAAAAATGTTTCACCACTCCTTTTGGTGCATCACCATCTTTAGTTTAGTTTCATTTTTACATTTTTATCCATGTCTCCTTACAATTTAGAGTAGGATTAGGATCTGAACCTCTGTAGTTGTGCAAAATATAGACCTAAATCAGAGGAGTTTGAGGAACCAGCCTCTAATCTGGAGATTCCTCTCTCATTTTCACAAGTCCCACACTTGGAGAGAGATTTAGTGATTGGCCTTTTGAGTTTAGGGTTTAGGGTTTAGGATGTATGGTTTATGGTTTATGGTTTCGGGTTTAATATTTAAGGTTTAGGGATTATGGTTTAGGGTTTAGGTCTCTGGGTTTAATGTCTAGCTCTCAGGTTTTAAGGTTTAGGGATAAGGGATTAGTGTTTAGGGTTTAGGGTTTAGGGCTAAATTTTAGGGTTTATGGGGCTTACGATTTAAGGTTTAATTTTTATGGTTTAGGATTTAGGTTTTACATCTTAGGGTTTAAGGTTTAGGGATAAGAGATTACATTTTAGGGCTTATTTTTTAGGGTATAGGGTATAGGGTTCAGGGTTTAGGGTTTTGAGTTTAGGGTTTAGGGTTTAGGTCTCAGTGCTTAAGTTTTACAGGTAAGGGAATATAGTTTAGGGCTTAGGGTTTAGGATTTAGGTTTTAGGGTTTAGATTTTAGGGATTAGGTTTTAGATCTCAGGGAGGTTTAGGTCTAAGGGATTACATTTTATGGCTTAATGTTTAGGGTTTAGGGTTTAGATTTTCAAGTTTAGGATTTAGGGTTTAGTATTTATGGTTTATGGTTTACGTTTTAGGGTTTAATATTTAGTGTTTAGGGTTTTAGGGTTTTAGGTTTAGGAGTAAGGGATTATAGTCTTGCGATTAGGGTTTAGGGTTTAGGTTTTAGGGATAAAGGGTTAGGTTAATTGTTTATGGTTAATGGTTAATGGTTTAGGGTTTAGGGTTTTGAGTTTATGGATTAGGGTTTATGGGGTTTACGATTCAAGTTTTAGTTATTATGGTTTATGATTTATGGTTTAGGGTTTAGGGTTTAGGTCTCAGGGTTTAAGGTTTAGGGCTAAGGAATTACATTTTAGGGTTTACTGTTTAGCGTTTAGGGTTTAGGGTTTAGGATTTATGGTTTATGGTTTAGTTTTTAATATTGATGGTTTAGGTTTAGGGTTTAGGTTTTAATTTTTATGGTTTAGGACTAAGGGATTACAGTTGAGGGTTTAGGTTTAGGGTTTAGGTTTTAATTTTTATGGTTTAGGACTAAGGGATTACAGTTTAGGTTTTAGGTTTTAGGGTTTATGGTTTATGGTTTAGGGTTTTGAATTTAGTATTTGGGGGTAAGGATTTATGGTTTACCATTTATGGTTTAGGGTTTAGAGTTCAGGGTTTAGGGTTTAGGTATAAAGGTTTAGGGTTTATGGGATTTATGATTCAAGGTTTATCATTTAGGGTTTATGGTTTATGGTTTAGGGTTTAGGGTTTCAAGCTTAGGTTTTAGGGTTTAGGGTTTAGGGTTTATGCATTATAGGGTTTAGGGTTTCAAGTTTATGGTTTATGGTTTAGGATTTATGGTTTATGGTTTACGGTTTAGGATTTAATATTTAGGGAATAGGGTATAGCGTTTAGGGTTTTGAGTTTATGGTTTAGTGTATAGGATTTATGGTTTATGGTTTACAGTTTAGGGTTTAATATTTAGGGTTTAAGGTTTAGGGGTAAGTGATTATAGCTTAGGGGTTAGGGTTAGTGTTTTGGGTTTATGGTTTAGGGCTATAGGTTTAGTGTTGATGGGGTTTACGATTCAAGGTTTAGTTTTTAGGTTTTAGGGTTTAGTGTTTAGCGTTTAGATTTTTAAGTTTAGGGTTTAGGATGTATGGTTTATGGGTTATGGTTTTCGGTTTAATATTTAAGTTTTATGGTTTGGTTTTTAGTGCACAGAGTTTAGGGATTAGGGTTTAGGTCTATGGATTTAATGTCTAGCTCTCATAGTTTAAGGTTTAGGGCTAAGGTATTAGTGTTTAGGGCTAAAGGTTTAGGGTTTATGGGGTTTACGATTTAAGGTTTAATTTTTATGGTTTAGGGTTTAGGGTTTACGTCTTAGGGTTTAAGGTTTAGGGCTAAGAGATTACATTTTAGGGTTTATTGTTTATGGTATAAGCTTTAGGGTTAAGGGTTTAGGGTTTTGAGTTTAGGGTTTAGGATTTATGGTTTATGGTTTAGGTTTTAATATTTAGGGTTTAGAGTTTAGGGTTGAGAGATTAGGGTTTAGGGTTGAGAGTTTAGGTCTCAGGGTTTAAGGTTTAGGATGAAGGGATTATATTTTAGGGATAAGGGTTAGGGTTTAGGGTTTAGGTTTTACAGTTTATGGTTTAGGGCTAAAGGTTTTGGGTTTATGGGCTTAACAACTTAAGGTTTAGTTTTTAGGGTTTAGGGTTTTGGGTTTTGAGTTTATGGTTTAGGGTTTAGGATTTATGGTTTATGGTTTACATTTTAGGGTTTAATATTTAGGTTTTAGGGTTTAGGGTTTAGTGCTAATGGTTTAGGGTTTAGGGTTTAGGGTTTAGGATTTAGGGTTTAGGGTTTTTACTTTAGGGATAAAGGTTTAGGGTTTATGGGGTTTACGATTAAAGGCTTAGTTTTTAATGTTTATGGTTTAGAGTTTATGTATTAGGAATCAGGGTTTAAGGTTTAGGGCTAAGGGATTAAAATTTACAGTTTAGGGTTTAAAGTTTGTTGTTTAGGGCTAAAGGTTTAGGGTTTATGGGTTTTACGATTCAAGGTTTAGTGTTTAGGGTTTAGGGTTTAGGGTTTCAAGTATAGGGTTTAGGGTTTATGATTTATGGTTTATGGTTTATGGTTTAGGGTTTAATGTTTAGGATTTAGGGTTTAGGGTTTAGGGTTTAGGTCTCAGGGTTTAAGGTGGATTACAGTTTAGGGCTTAGGGTTTAGGGTTTAGTGTTTAGTGTTTATGGTTTAGGGTTTATGAGGTTTACAATTCAAGGTTTAGTTTTGAGGGTTTTGGGTTTAGGGTTTCGAGTTTAGGGTTTAACATTTATAGTTTACATTTTAGTGTCCAATATTTAGGGTTTAGGGTTTAGTGCTCAATGTTTAGGGTTTAGTGTTTTGGGTTTAGGTCTCAGGGTTTAACGTTTAATGCTAAGGAATTATAGTTTACGGCTTTCGGTTTTGGTTTTAGTGCTAAAGGTTTAGGGTTTATTAGGTTTACGATTCAAGGTTTAGTTTTTATGGTTTAGGGTTTTAGTTTAGGGTTTAGGGTTTAGGATTTACGGTTTATGGTTTACAATTTAGGGTTTAGTTTAGTGCTCAGGATTCATGGTTTAAGGTTTAGGGTCTAGGGTTAAGGGTTTAGAGTTTAAGGTTTAGGTATTAGGATTCATTGTTTATGGTTTACGGTTTAGATTTTAATATTTAGGTTTTAGGGTTTAGGGTTTAGTGTTGATGGTTTAATGTTTAGGGTTTACGTCTTAGGGTTTAATGTTTAGGGCTAAATTTTTAGGGTTTATTAGGTTTATGATTCAAGGTTTGTTTTTAGGGTTAATGGTTTAGGATTTAGGGTTTAGGATTTATGGTTTGTGGTTTAATTTTTAGGG
This sequence comes from Taxus chinensis, assembly GCA_019776745.2. Taxonomy (NCBI): domain Eukaryota; kingdom Viridiplantae; phylum Streptophyta; class Pinopsida; order Cupressales; family Taxaceae; genus Taxus; species Taxus chinensis. The sequence goes on along the minus strand of JAHRHJ020003680.1, from coordinate 109,874 downwards.
TTTAGGGTTTATGGTTTAGTGCTAAATATTTAGGGTTTATGGGTTTTTCAATTCAAGGTTTAGTTTTTGATTTTTAGGGTTTAGGGTTTAGGGTTTAAGGAGAATTACAGTTTAGGGCTAAGAGTTTAAGGTTTAGGGTTTTTGGTTTAGGGCTAAAAGTTTAGGGTTTATGGGTTTATGATTCAAGGTTTAGTTTTTAGGGTTTAGGGTTTCAAATTTTGGGTTTAGGGTTTAGGATTTATGTTTTATGGTTTACGTTTTAGGGTTTACGGTTTAGTGTTTATGGGGTTTTTGATTCAAGGTTCAATTTTTATAGTTTAGGGTTTAGCGTTAAGGGTTTAGGGTTTATTTCTCAAGATTTAATATTTAGGGCTAAGGGAATACATGTTAGGGCTTAGAGTTTAGGGTTTAGGGTTTTTAGTTTAGGGTTTAGGGTTTATGATTTATGGTTTACGGTGTAGGGTTTAATAATTAGGATTTAGGGTTTAGGGTTTAGTGCTTAGGGTTTAGGGTTTAGGGTTTAGGGATTAGGGTTAATGGTTTATAGTTTAGGGTTTAGGTTTTAAGGTTTAGGACTAAGGGATTATAGTTTAGGGTTTAGGTTGTAGGGTTTAGGGTTTATGGTTTATGGATTAGGGATTAGGGATAAAGGTTTAGGGTTTATGGGGTTTACGATTCAAGGTTTAGTTATTAGGTTTTAGGGTTTAGGATTTAGGGTTTAGTGTTTAGGGTTTATTGTTTAGGGTTTTGACTTTAGTGTTTAGGGATAAGGATTTTTTATTTATAGTTTAGGGTTTTATGGTTTATGGTTTAGGGCTAAAGGTTTAGGGTTTAGAGGGTTTATTATTCAAGGTTTAGTTTTTAGGGGTTAGGGTTTAGGGTTTAGGGTTTAGGTTTTTGGTTTTAGGGTTTTGAGATTAGGGTTTAGGGTTTAGGATTTATGGTTTATGGTTTAGGGTTTATTATTTAGGGTTTAGGGTTTAGGGTTTCGGGTTTAGGATTTACCTCCAATCAAACCCGTAGCAATTCAAGAAACTTGCCAAATTCGTTAGAAGTAAGGCTGTTATTCCTTCACCTTCAAAAGGCATTTTTCTAAGTCCTAATCACTCTTTACCTTCTACCAATATGGAATGTGCTTCTTCTTTAAGAAATAATGACCCATTTTATTTTTCCTTACTCATAAACAGATTCAAACTCAGTAATTGCATCATTGACTCAAGAGCCTCCAATAATGTGATGCTCGTAAAGGTAGCCCATGCCCTTAGACTTACTCTGACTAAATCATATGGAAGGTGTTACTCCATGGAAACTAAGAAATTCCCCTTGATTGGTCAAATCAAAGATGCACAATTTGCATTCATCGCCTTCCCAGAGAAGAGAGTGAAAATGACCATTCAGGTTGTTGATATTCAGGTTGCTTATGGTATTCTTTTAGGAAGAGGATTTTGTAAAGACATTGGGGGAGAGATCAACATGGACTGGACCAAGGCTAAAATCCTAGTTAATGGAGTTTCTCGTATTCTCCATGCTGAACCTCAAGTGAAGTATTTAGTGACTAAATCAGATGACCCCAAGGCTCAAATTCTTTTTGAAGATGCTTGCTTGGGAAATTACTTCATAACATCAGAAGTACCAGCTGTAGACGTCAAAGTAGAGGATTCTAATGCTATTTGGACCCTTAAATTTGACAGGAGCTATTTAACTACCGGATCGGGGGCTAGTGTAGTTCTTATATCTCCAGATTCTAAAATCTTTCCCTTCGTCTTCAAGCTACAATTTGATAACACTAATAATACAACTAAGTATGAAGCCTTGTTATTAAAATTAAAAATGGCCAGACAAAAGGGAATTCAAAATCTCAAGGTTTAAGGAGATGCAAAGCTGATTATTAACAAGGTAAAAGGGATCTATCAAGTGAAAAATGATCGCCTAAAGCATTACAGGAATAAGGTATGGATATCATAGAATGCTTTGATGCTTTTTCCATCAAGACAATTTTGAGGGATCATAATGACAAAGCCAATTCTTTAGCTGTGTCTAAATCTCTTCTCCTTCCTCATCCATAGTTCAAACAAGACACGTACACCATTAAAATTGTATATCGTCCCAGTGTTCTGGATAACTCAGCACATTGGCAAGTATTTAATGATGATCAATAGATATTTTCTTTTCTGGAGAAAGTCACTAATTTTAGTGAATTGTATTTTGAAGGGTCAGAATCAGCTTTTCATGAATCCATTTCGAATTCATATCAAGAGGTTGATGATTAGTTTATTCAGCTTAAAGGAAACAAGATACCTAAGGGATTTGTTTCTATGGAATGTATGTTTGATAAACATGATCGTTTTATCTATGATAAAAGGTAGATTGAATTAACCTCCTCATCAGAATTAGATCAAGTTAATCTGGGCTCTCCGGATCAACCATGGATGGTGAATATCAAGAAATGTTGTTTCCATAAGGAGAAAGAAAAATTCACTTCACTCCTGAAGAGATACATGGATGTCTTGGCCTGGTCTTATGTAGATTTAAAATCCTTTAAGCCTAAAGATGTGTAAATAGTATTCTATTGAAGCCTGAAGCTAAACCCCATAGGTAGAAGAAAATACATTACAACCCTAAGATCTTAGGGACTATTCTTGAAGAAATTTAGAAAATGATAGATGCAAGGATTATCTTCCCAATCCACCATTCTACCTAGATTTCTAACATCTTCCTCATCAGGAAGAAGAATGGTGAAATTAGGATTTGTGTAGATTTTGAAATCTAAATCAATCTTCATTAAAAGACAAATATCCCTTGCCTATCATAGATCAAGTGTTATAAACCGTTACTGGATCAGAAATGCTATCCATGCTCAATGGATTTTTAGGATATAATCATTTGAGGTAGCTACTAAGGATCAACAAAAAATGACCTTCACAACCCCATGGGGAAACTTTGCTTATAGGAGGATTCCTTTCGGTTTGATCAATTCTAGAGCCACCTTTCAGAGAGCTATGGACTTGGCATTAAGAGATCTGATGGGAAAAGTTGTAGTTTTATATTTGGATGACTTGATCATTTTCTCTAAAACTAGAGTGATCATTATGATCATCTAGATCAAGTACACTTGAGATGGAGGCATCACGAGATTTCATTAAATCCTAGGAAGTCCATGTTTGGATTGACAGAGGGAAACTTTTTTGGGTCATATTGTGACTAGAGAAGGAACCAAGATTGAACTAGATAGGGTGAAGGCCATTCAAAGCCTTACCCTACCCACAAGAAAAAATAGAGTTCATTCCTTTTTCAGAAAGGTCAATTTCCTAAGATGGTTCATACCTGACTTCACTGATAAAATCAAGGATATCCTTGGGATGATGAAAGGTAAAACTCCATTTTGATGGAGTAATGAAGGGAAGATTACATTTGATGAAGTCAAAAAGGCAATTGTTCATGCTCCTATTCTGGTATATCTAGATTTTTAAATATTAATGTTTACATTATAGTTTGTTAGCTAATATTTAATATTGTTATATATTAAATATTAGGTTTGAAAGTATTTTGTTATAATATATTGTTTCAACAATATATTATTCTTAGAGTTTGTTATACCCGTGAATAACATTCTGGGTTAATTGTTGTGACTCCTTCCTATTTTATAGGAGGTTGATTTGCTGTTATTATGGCTATATAATAGCCTTATGTATTGCACTAAAAAAGTGTGTGAATTAATATATTATTCTGTGCAAATATGTAGCTGATCGTTTATTTGGTATCGGAGCGAATTTTTGCTAGATGGAAGTGCTTCGCTTACTGCTCCTGTACATGCAAGTCATTTTTTTTTGCTTTACCGTAGTCAAGCCATACTAGTAAGACGTCTCTCCTTGCATATATAAGCAGCTTCAGGAATATTCATTGGATTTGAGTTATTTGCATCTTATTAAGTCTATAGATAACAGATTAAGACTGCCGCGTTTTAAATCAATGACAGCATATTGGTTTTTGAACCCATTTGGAGGAAGATTAGTCAAATAAAGACTCGTTTATATCTTGGATTTGATCATTTGTTGATCCAACCTGCATATGTCAGGCGCTGTCATCTTTTAGATCTAGTTATACACATCTGAAGTTCATCAGTGTTAATATTCTCCTGTGTAGACACGTCTTTTTTGTTTCCTGGTGATTGCATGGTCTCGGATTGGTTCCTTGCATCGAGATTCATGTCATTTTGTTAAATCTGTATCCATTCACGAAATTTATCGGTCAAAGATAAAGGCGCAGAGATTTCCATATGATCCATTCAGGTTACATCGCCCAGCCCGCGACTTACCCTCTGTGATCTATTTTATCAAACATTCATAATAAAAGATAGATAAAAGACGTGCCCATCTACACTCGGATCAACACGTGCCCTCATGCAAATATGCATGCATAATAAAAGATGTTTTGCAATAGTCATGGAGAAATTTAAGGAAGAGATCTGGCTGCGGGTGCATAGATCCACGAATTACAGTGATCTCCGGTCCACACAAGCTGCAGGCGCAGAGATCTACGTTGGAATTTTTTTATATACACATTGAGCTCGAGTTTTGAGAAGCTGTCATTGTTGTGTAACAGTCATAAAAAAAATGAATGGTCTGCACAGTCAAATCCTTTGACAGTTTTAGTGTTCTCACGGGTCTGTTTGGTTCGGCCCTGAGTTGTTTTGTATTGACAAAACTGCTGTGCAAACCGCTGTTCCATCACTTTATTGGCTCGATCAATAACTTCTACAAATCGATTCAATTGAATCGCCATGCATTGAGTCGCATCCAGCTATAGATCAGGCAGACAAATAAAGGCAAGTATTTTTCCAATATTCAAAGGTATTTGCATTTCTTAGCAAAGCATACACATGTTATAGAGGTCAGGGCAATTATGGCTCTTAGTTACTCTTAACTAGCTTGTTGTAGTTTGTGAAAAATTGTTAAGTCTCTTTAATTACTTTTTACATGTTATTGCACGGACGCATTCTCGGTAGAATCTGACGTCCAAATTGTGTGAAAATTCATAATGAATAAGTTGAGTCACATTGAAAAATTTGAAGGCAAAGATTTTCATACCTGGCAAGTGCGGACTCAATTATTCCTAATCAACAAAGACTTATGGGATATTGTTGATGGAAAAGAAAAAAAACTGACAAATGCAGATGAAGCAATAAAATGGGACAACAGAGATCGAAAGGCTACATCAATTATCGGATTGGGTCTATCAGATGCTTATCTACATCATATAGACTTAAAAAAGTCCTCTCATACAATCTGGGTGACATTGAACAAGTTGTTTGGATCACAAATGGGAAGCGCAGCGATATCTTTAAAGCAAAGATTGTTCGGCCTCAAGATGGAAGAAGGTGAGAGCATGGTGGAGCATATCAGTAAGTTTCGGTCTATTTGTAATCAACTTGCTGGCATAAAAGTAGATGTACCTGATGATGATGCTAAAGCAGTATTACTTAATAGCATGCCTTCATGTTATTCTAATATGGTCTTTACATTAAGCAAAATAAATCCAAGTCTAGAAGAACTTATTTCTTCTTTGTTAGATGAAGAAAAAAGAATTATGGTTGTTGAACCAGAGGAGACTGCAATGTTTGGCAGAAACAAGAAAGCATTTGGTAAGAAAATACCCAAATACGGTTCAACCTCTAAAGGACCGAAGAAACAATTTACATGCTACTATTGTAAACAACCTGGTCATATATCTAACAATTGCAGAAAAAGAGCACAAGACTTACTTGATGGGAAACTACAAGATAATGCCATGATTGTTGATGAAGAAGGAGAAAATGAAGAGGAAGAAAATACCGCACATCAAAGTGATGAAGATTTTCTCTTCTAGATGATTTTTGACTGGAGGACGGAGGCACAGGAGGATGGAGGTCATTCAGCGACCTCTCGTCAGTCGCCAACGACGGGGCCGCATGAAGTTGTGGTGACAGTGTGTGTGTGAGTTTTCTTTCATTTCAGAATTGCAGTTTGTTGTGTGCAGTATGATTTCAGAGTTCCTGTTTTGGATTGAATAAGTGAAATGTTCACATTGAGGGGGGGAACATGGTCTCATTGTTCCATTTCCATTATGTTTTATTGTTCAGTTTTGAAAGCAATATTTCCTACATGATTCCCTTTTGTAGTGACATTGTATAATATTGATCAAAAAGTATTGTAGCAATCATGATGTAAAGGTTTTTGGTAAACCTGTAAAACCAATTGTGTAAGGTTTTTGGTAAACCTGTAAAAACCAATTGTGTAAGGTTTTTGGTGATCCTGCAAAACCAAGTGTGAAAGGTTATTGGTACACCTGCAAAACCAATTGGTAAGGTTGTTGGTAGAAGCCGGAGAAAACCATCAGTGGAAGAAATGTGCGTTGGCACATGTTCGAGTTTTGTGCAAGCCCAATGCTGCACATTTGCGGAGTTGATCATGAGCACACAGAGGTGGCAGGCTACAATCAGTGAACGAGATATGTTGTACCATGTAAACATTAAGGGGGGGAATGTTAGGAAATTAAATATTAATGTTTACATTATAGTTTGTTAGCTAATATTTAATATTGTTATATATTAAATATTAGGTTTGAAAGTATTTTGTTATAATATATTGTTTCAACAATATATTATTCTTAGAGTTTGTTATACCCGTGAATAACATTCCGGGTTAATTGTTGTGACTCCTTCCTATTTTATAGGAGGTTGATTTGCTGTTATTATGGCTATATAATAGCCTTATGTATTGCACTAAAAATGTGTGAATTAATATATTATTCTGTGCAAATATGTAGCTGCAAATGTGAAAGAACCAAAGATACCTCTTCAGAGTTACCCATGGTGCTTTTTGTGAGCACAACTGACGAATTATACATGGATATTACTTTCTTTCTGACTTATGGTGAATGCCCCCTGCATTTAAGCCAAAAGGATAAGAGGAAAATTAAATTAAGATCTACAAGATACATCCTGTAAGATAATGGAATATACAAGAAAGGTATTGATGGTGTATTCCTTCTTTATTTTGATAAATCTCAGCAGGTAAGGTTGTTAGAATCCTTCCATAGTCTACCATGTGGAGGAAATTTCTCTTCTTATGTGACATCTTATAAGATCCTACAAGATAGATACTATTGGCCTACTCTCTTTCGAGACTCAGCAGAATAGGTATCCAAGTGTGAAGCTTGTCAACATTTCGTTGGACACCCTAAGCTAGCAGCTCTTCCCTTGAAGCCTGTAGCAATCGAAGAAACTTTTTAACCAGTGGGGAATTGATTTCATTAGAATTTTGAATCCTTCCTCTAGTTCCAGACATAATTACATGCTCACTGCTATAGAATATTTCACCAAGTGGGTGGAAGCGGTGCCAATATAGCAGTCGACCTCAAAAGTCATGTGTAAATTCCTTAAATAAAATATAATTGTCAAATTTGGTGTGCCTCACAAGATTATGGCTGATAATGACTCCAATTTCTCATCACATGAGTTGAAAAAAATTTTGTTATGGATTTATATATACAAGTTAAATGGTATTAGTGATTTGACTATATACCCCTAAGGTTAAATGATCATTAGCTCAGTTGCTTTGCAATAAGAACTTAGTTGACCATAATTAACGTAAAGCTAGTGGATCCACTTATTTTCCCACCAAAAAACATGGCAAAAACCATTGAATTTTACATAAATGGGTACGAATAATTTTGCCAAGGTCCAAAAGGTAGCTCATTTCAAATGAATTGCCTATGCCATTGGTCTCCAATCAGAAGAAATGATGCTGACATTTTTTTTTCCATAGAACTATAAACACTTTGCTAGGAATCTTAAGAGCAGATCGATTACGACCTTGGACAAGCTATGTCTAAAATCTCCTTCAAAACAAACTGATATTCTACTTCCACTTATCCTATATGGCTAGTCTAGAGGATTGAAGTCAATTTGGTTCCTGACATTTAACATACACATTATTTTTGCTTTCTAAATAAGATATTATGATAATATATATAATCATAGTGACAGTAACTTTATGATAGTTTCAGAGCAATCTGGTGCTTCTTTGGGATAAGAGAAGGGAGCAGAAAGGATTCTGTATTTCTGGATAATTTGATCTATTTATGGAAATGATTCATTTCAAGATTGATTAGCTGAATGGTGTAAACTCCCCTCCCCCTCCTTATTTAAAAAAATACCCAGTCTCTATGAGGGTTTCTCTCACTACTCATAATCTCATTATGTTTACATAATGAAGCTAATGTCCATCTGGTAATGCAAGTATGAGACGATCTTACATTAATCCAAAAAATGATAAAAAGTTCACTACGAAATCTTTTGTTTTCTTTGTTCACAATATTCGTTTTGGTTTTCTTCTTTCTTGATTAGAAAGCCCAATCCATTTACAAGCTATGGACAATTAGTCAGTTCATACTACAAGATTCATCTTCATTCAAATTCCCCAACTGGAGCCAACTGTCTATCTAATGTTTATGTTATACCTCTCAGCTAATTTGATGATCAACCATTCAATACTTCTTCAAAAAATTGACTACCAATTTTTGTAATATAGGAATGAGTATATTCAGGTTTTCAAAATTCAACAACATGATCACAATATATTATCTACAATTGTAACAAGTATGAAAAAATTGGTAAGTTTCCCTCAATTTGAATACCTGGATTCAACTCCCTTGAATCATCAAATGTTAGGAACCAAAAATAATTAAGCGAGATGCTTGAGATAGGATGAGTATCATAGTCGGGTTTGTGGAACCTCCAACGACAAAGCCGTTTGAATCCTCTGCATACCTCTACATCCACTGTTGAGTGACCAAACACTACCCTTCATGAGAAATATATGAATTCATGATAAGTTGTCGAAGAAGATTGTGTATAAAGGTCAATACTGCCAACTGTCTCCACACAACATAAGTGAGGTATGTAATAAATGACAGTGAACTTTAACAAGAATAAATACATTCTTAATTTATAAAACGTCAAGGATTTAAAACCTTCCTATTGGACTTATTAGGTACACATGGGTTATGGCCATAAGACTAGATTATTGAGTCCATCTCATCGCATATGAACCCCATAATCCATTATGAGTCAATGAGTCTCATGAATACCACCCCTGCTTGGAACTCACATTCTCATGTTGACCAATATTTCTATGTGGTTTCCTTTACCTACCCCTCCTAACAACAATTAGGTTGCTAATGATCCATTGGGGAATAAAATAATTATGAACGTGTAAAGGATAATGTTTTACTTGGGTATTCTACCAACGTGAGGTGATTTTTGCTCTCAAACTTCGAAGAGGATCTCATAAGTGATATATTGGTCGTAGGATATTTTATCGTTGATGAACAAATTAAGTCTTCAACTGACAAGTTACATAAAAATGCCACCTGAATATGCAATTCATGGGGTCATATCTCTATCCAGCTGCAGTTTTGAATAGAGCTTGAGAGAAAGTTTTTTTTTTTTTTTTTTTAATGAAGGCAAAAGGGGTGAGTTTAGGTTTCAAGTACGAGTGATGGGATCAATCGACATTTTAGTAGCCATGAAAGGCAGTCACACATAGACTCCTTTATATAAGGCTTATGTCGAAAAGGAAAGGAAGTTTAGAATTGAGTGCTTATACACTACGTTTGTTACTAAAGTGGAGAGCTAATTTTGTGAGGATAATATGTGGCTACTGTGATTAAATAGATCTTATACTGGGTAGTTTAATTAGATACACCAAAATTTGTTCAATTGTTTTAAGAGTGTTATCTCATTTTAGTGATTCCAGCTAAAATTAAGATAACCATAGAATTTTTTTGGCAAAATCTCCTAAATTGCCCTTTTGAGGAGATTTTCGGGTTTTCGGGTTTCAACAACATGAAAAGATGTTTTTTACATGCAATATGCAAATTGTTTCCCGAAACCCGAAACCCGAAACCCAAAACAAGCCAGTATTTCAGGTTTTCAGAACTCATGAACATCGGAACATGACTTGCAAAAAGCATGCTACATGTCGCTTGACTTTCGAAACCTGAAATTCGATATGTTCCTTTGTCTCGAGTTTTCGGAACCTTGGAACATCCAAACATCTCATGTTTCCTGTCGTATGTTTCCCGAAACCCGAAACCCGAATTGATAGCTAATCCTTTGTATCGGGTTTTCGGGCACTTCAGGCATGATGACATGGCATTAACTCCAAGTTGTCAGGTAGTTGGCACACGTGTCAGGTGAAGTGGCATTAATTCTAGGGTTTTATAAATAGCCCAATTTTACATGTCATTTTTACCGGTTGTAATTTTGCTATGTGGATTTTTCATTCATGTGCCTACAACCTCCAAACCCGATCGAGCTTCTTGATCGATTGCGTGCTCCATTTTTGATTATTTTTCGAGATTATTGAAGGTATTTCAATTTTCTTGCCGATTTGAGGTCTTTTGGATGTGTATCTGAAATATTCTTTTGACTGTTCTCCATCCTTTCCTATTTTTCCTCTAGGTTTAGGGTTTCTAGGTTGTTTTCTTCAAACATCTTGTGTTGTGTTCCATTGACACATTTCAATTGTTTGGAATTCACCCCTAGGGTGTTTCTTTATTTTATCCCATGGAATATACCCTGTTGATTATTCAAAGCATCTAAAATTCCTAACTAGTGAAACAATGAGAATTTTGCATGTCCTGACACCTCAAAAACCCGATTCCTTTATTTTCGGGTTTTGTAGGGTGTTCAACATCTCCTTGTTTCCGCCGTTTGTCGGGCTTCATCAAGTGCTCAACAATCTCCAAGTTCCGTCAGTGTATCGGGTTTTATCAAGTGTCGGACATCTATCAATCTCCGACATACACTTTGCAGTGTATCGAGTTTTATCAAGTGTTCAACATCTCCTTGTTTCTGCCAGTGTATCGGGTTTTACCAAGTGTCTGACACCTACCAAGTTCTGACACTCTCTGCAGTCTGTCGGGTTTTGTGAAGTGTCCGACATAACTTTATTTCCGACATACATTTCAATGTGTCGGGTTTCATCAGGTGCTTTGCAAGTCCTAAAATCCGGATAGTGTGGCGAGTCTGTGGTTCATCACTCAGACAAGCTTCCAGAGTCCGAAATTAGTTCAGGATAGGAATGAAGTCTAGAAATTCTTTCTTTAAGGATGGAGCTCATGTCGGATCCTGGATCATCTAAAGATAAGTCAGACAGGTTAGGGAAGATGAAATACAAGTACCGGAAAATGGAATCCCCCTCCTACATAGATTGCAATTATGACATCCGAGATACGAAGCTTGGTAACATTGACATGGAGGATTTTTGGAACAGAACCAAGGATTCTTCTCAGACCTCCCTATATGAGAGTCAATATACCAACAGTGGCCTCCCTCTTGCAACAGAATTCCCAATGTCTGCTCAATGCCCCCGTGTTCATTTTGGCCTGTGCTTCCAATTATGACTCGGACTTCTCGCTCAGTGAAAAATCAGATGCAGGAGAGGTCATAGTGAAGTTAGTACGGAGGTTACTTTCGATGCCCTTCTTAAGATTTACCCAACTTTCAGGAATATGTCGACGTAGATCTTAAGTTAACACAGAAAGCTTGGGACAAAGATCAAGAATATTGCATTAGGCTTGGTGAATAAAAAGTTCCTAATCAAAGCCAAACTGAGCTATTCTCCATGTTTCCCAAGATTTATCCCTAGAAGTGATTTCATCCAAGAAATCAATGACATCATCACTTTGTTGAGTCGAGGTTTTTGGATTTCCTCGAGTCAAATATTTTCCAAGGATGGATGTACCAATTCATGGTCATCATTAAGAAGAACCAACAAGGGATTGATTGGGGCAGTCTCATAAGTGACATGAGATAGATTCCCAGATGAAGACAGTTCTTGTCTACGAGAAAATTTTATATGTCCTCATATGTCACCTATGCAGTAGCTGGTATGAGGAATTATCTTGGATTGGATACAAAAGGGGAACAAGGTATGGTAAACACATGTTTATCAGTATTTTCCTCAGCTGACAATGAAAGGGTCCAAAGATCAATTTAGAAGAGTGAATGATGCTTTCTTTTATGAAAACATCTGTAGGATGAACCCTGAACTGAGGAAAAGAAGAGTCTTTGATGAAGCATGGGCCGAAGTTTCAAAATGGGGTTGTGTCTTCTTACAATTCAAGAAGTTCACATATCTTCGAGGTGGTCATGTACCTGGGTGATCCTTTTCAATCTACCCCGATATCCAGGGGACAAACTGATCTTGATGGAATTGGTTAGGCAATTGTTGGATTTTCACAAGTTCCAACAAAGTAAACATAAAGCCATCGTATCCTTCCCAATTTCTATTGGAATGTACACTTGTTCGACATGGTGGAAAAAGCCAAGAATGTTGTCCATGAGCTATCAGGACAAGTTGAAGAAGCACATGAAACCCCAAGACAGTGTTTGATATTCGAGGAGTTCTCAGGGAGTCATATAGAACTCTGCTACCTGCATGTGACCAAAGCATAGGGGACATCTGGATTAATCTACGTGATGAGGTTGTTATTCACAGAAAGGATCATAGCAGGTTCAAACTTGTTGAGATTCAAACACTCGAGCTCGCTAACATTACCAGAAGGTACTTAGTGACAATGAAAGTTTTCTAGATCCCTCTTATGATGGATTGAATGAAGATCAATATGTCTTCCCATCCTATTGATTGGTCAATCAGTGAAAAATCCTCCATTACAGATAGATCAGCTCTGATTCTTACATGCACCAAAGGCATGGCTCACCTCTTGGGGGATAAGTTTTAAAGATGATAGTTTTTCAAAGTTGGTTGAAAAACAGAAAGTGCAAGGATGCCTCCAAAAAGAATAAAGGACAAGAGCTCTGCTAAGATGGCCTATAAAGGTCAAGATTTGTCAAGCAAGGAGGAGAAAATAGAAGCTCTTCGAATTAGGATAGGCTCCAGTTGAAACGGTGGAATGTACCAGAATTACCAACACCACCAGAAAATAGGAGAAATATTCTTTGGAAGGTGAGATGCTTGTGAAGCCAAAAATCCTCTAATTTCACCATTTACTAGATTTCCCAACTGAAGAGACCTTTATCTCTTGCAGTGCCTAGGCAATTGGCTTTAGGACTTACACCTCCTCCTTCACAATGTACTTCCTCTCCTCCCTCACAAACACTTTTGTACTTCATCATTCGCAACCACTTGAACCTTCTTTGTGCCATATTTAAGCATAGAACCACTTGAGGCTGGATGGAATTCTCTAGACTCATCACCTCTCTCTGTTATCAACCCAAGTAATCACCAGATATGCCTCCTCCCAAATTTTACTCTACTTTTCACATGAATCCCCTACCACATTGGTTCAACTATTCCCCCTTCACTATTAGAGTCTTCTCCACAGTGTTAGAGTATGATACCAGATTTTACTTCAGTATCAAATCTCCTCTCAAATTGATACGCCGCAATGATTGCTTGAGCAGACTCTGAGGAAAAGGAAGGTGATAGTACCCATACCAGCCTTCGATTTTAGTGTCACTCAAGGATTCTACTGCTAAATCATGCCAAGAAACCCAAAATAGTTTCAAGGGTTTTAGTGGACGCTTCTGAGGGCATAAGTTTGCAGAGATTGCTCACTCTCGCTACTAACAAGAACAAAGATGGACATAGTGGCCTCTGATTATCATATAACTAGGGCTGGCTCTAGGGAAAGTGATAGCAGAAGGATTACAACAGGATGCACGAGATGCTATAAATGTGCTATGTGCAGAAGTTGAAAGAAACAAATGACAACTTAGATGAGCTTAATGAGAAAGGTGGAGCAGTTGACTGAGGTTTTCCTTAAGCTCTCAAATTCCCTTGAGGGTCAATACCATTATCTTCTACTACCTGTCAGGTTTGAAAATTTCTGGCATCGGTAGGTTTCACCTATGATTGAAAGGATTAATTATCAAAAGGCCAAGGGTGGTCGATGAATGGACCCAAAGGATGCTCCATGTATGGGAAATTTAGAAGTAATGCCAAGATACATGAGAGGAAAATATATCAATCTTTGGTGGATATATCAGAGTGATGGAGAGAAGATGGATGATGAGTTTGGCTTCTAGAAATTGGAATCCTGATTTGAATTGAGCTTTCCTATGAATTAAAGAAAATAGTCCACAACACTTGGTAGAAGAATGGCCATGGTCCATCCCACATGCGGATAAAAGGTTTGTTTAGCTGACCAAAGCCATTAAGTTTAGGCTCAAGATTCTTAATGAAGCTTACAGCAAGTTGAGAGAATCAAGAGATCAATTGGTTGATGGAAAGCCAATGATTTGGAAGAAGAGTTAGTCAATATCTTGTCCAAAGTGTTCAGTTGGAAGGATCGGGCATCCCATCTGGTGTGATGATCTTTACGAACAGATCCAAGAGTCAATTCAGCATGAACCAACTCACATGGATTTGGTATTGATATCATCTAGACAAGTTTGTAAGATATTGAACATTCTTTGGAGACCTTAGAGGAAGTGCTCAACAAAAGGTTGAAAAAGGCTTCCTTTGGATAATGCTAGTGATACTCATTTCAAACCTGTGAAGTTTTGAATGATCATTCCACTTTGCCTGATGGTAACGAAATGCAAGGTATAATTTGCAAAAATTCCAAGAATTTCGGAACAAGGACCAAGGCTTCAGTTGGAGGAAGAGAAAGATGGAGTGATTTCATGATCATAGATTAAGTCTTGATGTCACATGTCATTTCAATTTTGAAATTGACATGTCATTTTTCATTTCGGTTTATGTCACATAGGAACCCTATTTTGACTTGGTCTCCTATAAGTGAGAGTCAAGCAAAATAGAACTCTTGTTTAAAAAAACTATTTTCTAGGATTTAATCCTATTTTCTCTCTACTCCTTTTATTATAAATAAGGGATGCTTATGCATTCCAAAGGGTTGATATTTTTGGAAATATTGAATGATCAACTATTCTCTAAAGAATTAAGAACTTTGTGTTTTCTTTTAATCATTCAAGGAATAGCACTTGATATTATTTTGTTCGTAAACTGTTGTGTCGTGAGATGGATCATCTCTCTTAAGATATTGTTCTTACGTCCATAAGGATCTTAAGCTATTCTTTGTTTAACACCTTGGAAAGTTTCTAATGATTTCAAACATTACATTACCATTTGTTATCTAAATATTGTATGATTATTTCGTGCATCTTGTGTTTGCCCAAAAGAAAATACTTTCTTTAGGTCATTTCCTTTCCATTGTGTAGGTCTTTCATTGTAATCCACTTTCCGACTTCAATAACTTCTGATGCAATATTTGAATATAAATGGTCTATTGGCAGGAGGCCTTGTTTGATTCATATTTGCAGCTAGATTAGGTGGTCTTTGTGGTTGGTATGGCTGCCTATTAGGCTGAGCTTGGGGTTGGTAAGAAGGTCTAAAACCTTGGGCTTGTTGCCTCTTGAGAATAACCAGCTCATTGCCTAGGTTTTGCAGTTGCTTCATGACTTCTTGAAGCTCATTTGGGGCACTTAGAGATGAAGTAGAAGCTTCATTTGAACTCTGATTTCTAGGAGTGGGAGAAGGAGCCAAATTAGGTGCTTGATTGGTATTTGGACTCTCTAAACTTGGAAACAATGGCATGGGAGGTCTAGGGGCTAGTTTTCCAGCTTGGATCAAACAATTTTCAGCCCTAATGGCAATGCTATAAGCCATAGGGATAGTTATGCCTCCCATGGACTGAATCAACATAGAAATATCAGAATTTAGAGCTTTGAGATAGTAGAGAAAAGCACCTTCTGTTGTTGGCCTGACTGCCACTGGAATTCTCTCCCAAGTCTTTTGAAATCTGAAGTTGAAATCAGTCAGCTGCTCATTGGGAGCTCTCTTGATGGTTGTCAGCTGCTCCAAAAGAGACAAGTTGTCTCCCTTCTCTCCAAATTGCTCATGAAGTGCTATACATAGCTGATTCCAATTTGTGATAGAACCAGCTCCAAGGCTTCTAAACCATTGCAATGCTTTCCCCTTGAATGAAGATGCCAGCAATTTGACAGCCACTTGCATCTCATTGATTTCATGAATTGCACAAAGATTGGCAATATCTTTAACATGATCACCTGGAGTAGTCTGATTTTCTCCAGTGAAGTAGGGAATGTTCTTCAAGACTGTAATTGGAATTGGATGTTGTGTATTGAGGGCAAGTGGGCTGCTGCCTGTGAAGTTGACATAGGGGTTGTTTTGTGCCATTCTAATTGGTCTTAAAACACTTGTTGACTGAATGAAAGGCCTACTAGGTGGAGGAGTTGAGAGAGTTCTGTTTGGTGGAGATGGAGACCTTTGGAATTCTCCTCCCACTTTTGCCTTACTTCTTGGAGATAACTGCAGGTATTCAAACAACACCTCTTCTTCTCCAACTCTTGACCTTGTGGTGATTCTTCTCATGAGTTTTCAGGCTTGCACTGCTGAAACCAGTTGATTCTTCCCCTTGGAGTTGCCAGATATGCAAATTATAGCTCTTTTCAAGAAAGAAAATTGCAGCAGATGCACATCAACTTTGTTGCAATAAAAATGAGACCTCTAAGGTCCCACCAGGCGTGCCAAAACTGTTGTTGCAAATCAGCAGCACCCCTGGATGCAAATCAAGGTTCTGAATTGATGTTTTAGGCATCCAGTGTGATTGCACAACATGGAAACCTCTCTCCAAGTGTGGGACTTGTGAAAATGAGAGAGGAATCTCCAGATTAGAGGTTGGTTCCTCAAACTCCTCCAATTTAGATCTATATTTTACACAACTACAGAGGTTCAGATCCTAATCCTACTCTAAATTGCAAGGAGACAGGGATAAAAATGCAAAAATGAAACTAAACTAAAGATGGTGATGCACCAAAAGGAGCGGTGAAACATTTTTTGCCATGTAAATAGACACAAATTCATGAAATGCAACAAGGGAAAACATACACAAGCTGATAGATGTAATTAGAGGTCTTAAAATGAAGTAAAACAATACAAACAGAGGACTGAAAGCATTCACAGAGTTTGCACTGTAATTCCATGTAAAAATCTCTTGCATTCCACCATCAAAGAGGTATAAACCTGTATACAATTTGAAAAAGGTCTGATTCTTACAACTATCACTTGCTGGAGGTGAAAGAAGAAGTTTTCAATGCCAAAAAGTGTTCAACCATGAAGAAATGAGCCAAATCTGGCTTTTACAGTGCATGGGTCGAGCCCAGGAGAGAGAAAACATAAAAAACGTGGGAGCCCATTCCTCATTGATGGAAAATGCATTAAAATAGCATGGAGGACCTTACAAACCCATACCCTATCATTTTTTACCATATTGGAGAAGAATGCGACCCATTCTGTATTAAATTTGGTTGTTGAAATGTCATTTCTGGCCATGGACACGTACCAGAACCGTTTTTGAATTTTCTCTCTCCAAACTGAACCAAAATTAGAAATTGACCATAGAACCATGTAGAGAATTTTAACATCTTTCCAATGATATAAATAACGTGAAAATCCAAGCTCTGGATCAAAAGATATGGCCGATGTTTGAAGATTTAGGGCAAAAACGGCCCAAAAACATCGGCCAAAAAATTTCAAATTTTACCTTTTTTTTTGTCTTTGGAAAATTTTCCAAAAATTCCCCACGCTCCACCTCCATGCCACATGGCAAGCTCTGATTCACTCTGGAATTCTCTCTCCTTCTTTTTTCCGCGGGTTTTCCTTTGAAAATTGACCTTTTTATACTCTTTTGGAAAAAATTCCAAAAATTCCTCCGACCCCCGATTCTCCTCTGCCACGTGGCAACTTCCTATTGGCTACAGGCCTCAAATGGGAAAATTTTCCACAAAAACTCCACCGAGCCATAACTTGAAAAATATAAGGATTTAGGAGGCAAAATTTACCTTTCTGGAAAGCTGAGAGAGAGCTCTATCTGATGGTGCCATTTCCAGAAAGCCTTGAGTGCCTGAAAATCAAAAAATGTAGACTGAGGCACAAGAGAGGCAAGAACACAAGGAGTTAGCCACAAAAACGAGCATGGGGCACCATTTTGGATAACAATTCTGGTGACTCAGAGGGGTCATCTGCCTGCTGGATGAATATACAGTTGGTCCTGAAGCAGTCCATTGGGCATGGAGTCATCAAATATTTTGTTTACCAAAACCTTCAACTGACTTAGAATGTTCCTCTACCCTCCGGTTTCCCAGATGGAATGTCACATGATTTGGATGGCAAGGATGCAAAACATCCTCCAGGGACAACAAGCTTTGCCAAACACTTAGGGAAAGCAAAACTAACCTACAAAAAACAATGTGCACTGCACTTGGAGGAATGAAAATCTAATCTAATCATTTTACAAGGTTTCAAATTTCCCTCTAGAAGCAATGCTTAGAGATACTTTCCATTGACTGGAATCTGAAAAGAGTTCTTCACCATCCAATGAGGCCAATTGGAAAGCATTGTTGTTCTTGAAAACTTTTCATGACCATGTCCCTCATGGGCCACTCCAAAGGCATCAAATTTTGAATGCCTTCCCACAATTTTGCTCTATCCACATCCCATTTCAACACTAGATCTCCAACTTGGAAAATCTATCCTTGGCCAAACAAAGGTATTTTTGATCAAAGCTTGACTTTTCACATTGCTTGGGAACTGCCTTGATTTCAAACCTCCTGCAGCTCCATCAAATTTTGCATATCTCACCTCCATGGGCTCAAACTCTAGCAACTCTAATTGCTTTGAGTTCCAATGTTGGCAACTCAAGTGACATGGGATAAGATTGCCTTTCTATCCATAAACAAGCTTTATGAATGGAATTACCTGTGGATCTCTTGGGAGTTATCCTATCAGCCCATAAGGCTGAATTTCAGTTTCAAATATGCCAAGACAAGTGATTCTCATCAAGAGTCCTCCTTGGAGATCCTCAACAAGGTTCTTGTTTGTAGACTCAGCCTGGCCATTACCTTGAGGGTAATACATTCCATTGATGAAGTGGGAGTGTTTAGATCTATTTTCTTTTCATCATGGCAGTGTTAGTTTCTTGATCCAGATAATTCCAATTGCATTATACAAGATGTATTTGTTTGCATGTTTACCAAAGTCTGGAGTTTATCAACTCATTGCAAGTCTAAGATGTGATAACATTTGCTTCTTTGAGTGCTACTGCTTGGTTCTTACACCTGGTGAAGTAGTATTGGCTTAAAATTACTTTTTCCCTTTTCTTTAGCTTTGGGTTTAATTTCTGCAATGGGTTAAGTCTTGAACACTTAATTCATAAATCATGGTGACAAATCTATTGTATGTATAAAGAGGAAGGTTGTTCTTATTTCACACTCACCAAATATCGCTCAATTAATTAGCACACTCCTTCCTCTGCTAGTTCACTCCATTGAAAAGAGTTTTCCAATAATTTTCCATGGCTTCACTGATTAAATTTCACCCACCCATTTTAGGGGCACATGACCACCATCCTTTAATTATTGACCATGTGTTCTGAAATTCTTCAACATTTATTAGACTAATCTTGATTTCGTGCCACTATCTTTAAAACGTTATTTCTTCAAATAGAACTTTAAAGAGGGGAAAATGTCCAATAGTCACTTTACATTCATATTTATAGACATATGTCACATCTAATTAGAATTCCTTTGATTATTAAATTCAACCCCATTAGAACATGTTGCCCTGTCCCAGGTGGTCTTTATTAAGTTAATTCTATTACTTAAGTTGCAAATTCCTTACATTCCTTTGATTAATTAATTATGGGATTAAAAACCCAATTCTAACACCTTCTTAGCTAATTACATTAAAATTGAAATTATTTCACATTTAAACCCAAAGCCAGATTATGTCCTCAACAAAATGCTACTAAGAAATGGTATTTATTTAATTAATCTGCCATTCCCTATTCAACTCAACTTGAACTCCATTCTAGATTATAGAAAGGAGGGGGAAATAGAGCTCTAAGTGCAACTTATCTTTCCAGATCTAACTTCTATTATTCCAAGAAATACTACTACCCCTGTAAATCAAAGCAAATACCATTGACTAATTCTACTTACTAATCTAGGTCCACACATTATACATCACTAACCTAGAAGCTTAGTCAACTTCATGTCCACCTTTCACTATGAGCATTTCATAGTAGCTATAAATGAACATTTCCTTTGAACAATTGAACCTACTGGAAGCTTTGCAGTTTGCAAATTATACCATAAACTTCTACTAAGGATTTAAATTCCCACATCTTATACATGCAATCTCATATTCATTTGAAAATTCACTTTATAAATTCATATCAAGAGCAAAAAATCATTCAAATCCAAGTATTTCACAATCCTTGCACTACTATTTTCAACAAATTTACTAACCAATTGAGGTTTGCAAGAGATTACTTGATGAAGCTATATTTTTTCTTGTTTTATTTATCTTTCAAATCTTATTCTACGTTAATTTTTAAGAAAGGATAGAAACATGGTTTATTGAGGGAGTTTACTAATTCATGGATCTGGCCTTTTCTTTTACCCTAAGTATCAAACAATGCAATAATCTCCCCTTCTTTCCATGGAGACAATATGGAATATTTCCCGAGTCATGTGCAATTATCAAGTTCAGAGGACCATGACAGTAATTTTGAGGTCAAGTTGTTGGGGTTGATTTTGGGCCATATTATCCATGAGAAACTTCTATCATTGAGCATGGGGAAAACATTATCCCACAAATCTTGGATCTAATGCAAAAATCTCAGAATTCTCTTTGTCTTTTCAAGGCACCTTTTGAATTTGACAAGTCCAAATAGGTCCTCTCATTCAAAATTGAGCTCATCACCAGAGAAAAAATGGAGTGAGAGGAGAGCATTAAACTGTTTCCTGTGATGGGCAAAGCTCACTATAAGGAAGAGGTGAGAAATTTCTATGGAGAAACTTGAACTAGGAATATTGACCCATCTCAATCTCCTAATAATTATATGAATCCAAGTGTCTCCTCAGAATACCACATTAATGGATTCATTTCTTAATTGATCATGTCATGGTTCCAAATCAAGCACCTAATATTGCTTGAATTCGTTCAACACCTTTTAAGCCTTTCCCGATGGGTACTATGAGTTTTTATTGGATTGAAGAATTTCTATTACAACTAAGTAATGAAACTCCACTTTGGTAGGCCACCTCAAAGTATATGGATTCACCAAAATAGATTTTGAAACAAATGTTAAACAAATTCTTGTTTCTTCACTGAGGCTTCTGGAGCACATCAGTATATAGAAGTTACATTAAGATACCTAAAGTGCTCTATAAACACCGGGCTATGATCTCTTAATTAGAGAGATTTAGAATGACAATGTGTAACCTTCAACGTAAGTTTACCTGGGGAAATCATATGCATGAGGTAGACAAGTAATGCATTAACTTTGCCAAACAGTTCATTCATTGCACTTTATTGCAAACAAAATGAATAATAAAGCACACTGTTCTGAAAATTGAGGAGCATGTTAGTTTTCCATCAATACTTCCATGTCGTAATTCCTGGCAAGCACAATGCATCATATCTCCCTCCTATAGATGACCTCGTTGATATCCTCATATAAATTGTCCAACGGTAAAATTTAATCAAGAGATGCCAAGGGTACAATATGCAAGAAAGAGTCAATGACAAAAGGATGGAGAAGATCATCAAAAAAGGAAAGATGTTTTACTTCTTGAGGTTCTTCTATTGCTTGGAGCATTTATTGACTGACCCTTTCTAAAGGTTTGATTTATTTAAACACCTTTCTTAAATCCCCTTGGAGTGGTAAGAATCCAAAATACCTGTATCTCTTCTTTGTGGGTCATTTGGATTTGATACAAGCAACCTAGATGAACATTCATAGGAAGGGAAAAGGATTCCAAATGTATTTGATTATGGAAGATTGACTATAATTATCAGATTTACTAGTGTACACTGTGATTAATCTAGTTAAAGTGAAATATGGTGCAGACCCTGTCAATATCTACGCCAGTACAACATGAGGACTGGTTGATACCATTTTAAACATGCAATCGAGGAAATAACTGATCCACATAACAACACCCATTATACAAGGAAAATGGGCACTATGTTAGACTAGTGTCATTTTGCAAGTTGTGGGCGACATTACCAATCTTGTCATAAATGACATCCTTCTACACTGACTAAATCCCCTATACGCCAAATAATGACTATTGGATTAGGCTAACCAAATCCAACCACTAAAAATTTGACAAAATGCATCCAATGTATTACTATCAAATATCCTATCTTTTAAGGATCTTCTCACAGAATATCAAACAAAATTCTTCTTGACTAATCCTCATTAATCTGCAACCCAGTGCCTTGATTTTCTTCAATCCAAATCCTGATTGATTTAGTATTGTTCATATGGACTCCATCTGAATACTGATTTCTTGAATTACTGAGAACAATTTTCATATCTGATATTCGAAAAACCTCAACTATTTCTGCTACTAGTCCCAACTGACAAATGCATGGAAGTTTATCACAATGCAATTGTAAATCTAATGCCATTGATGGAAATGATCTTGACCCTTGCATACTATACTTTTCAGGGATTTTCAATGAAGATTTACTAACCAATGAATGAAAAACATCTATGAGTAGTGAGTTTTGCAGTCTAATAATTCTTCCTTCGATCCGATTCTATCATTGTTTGTCAAATTCTTCCAGCATATCAAGGTCTCCTTTTTTTAGGCATGTGTAACCTATATAGAGAATTAAGATGAAGCTCCCTAAAATAACCAGCTAGAATCCTCACTTTGAATTACATTGCCTAACATTGTTAGTGCAAAATCACAGCACCCCTGGACGCACATCAGATTTCTAGGTTGATCACATCAGGCATCCAGTGTGATTGCACAACATGGGAAACCTCTCTCCAAAGCGTGGGACTTGTTGAAACCGAGAGAGGAATCTCCAGAGAAGGCTGGTTCCTGCTTCCTAAACTACCTGCCACAAGCTATTCCAGTGCAGGCAAGCTAATCTAATCCTAATCTAACCATGCCAAGGAGACAGAGAGAGAGAGAGAAACTAAAACAGTTTCAAAGCCTACACTAAAATGGTGATACACCAGAGAAGGAGAATGTTGAACATCTATCAAAACTGCCATGGGACAAAGAGAGGTGAGCAATGGGAAGGATGGACAGATGCATCACAGGCCCAAGGATAGATTTCACACAGAAAGTGTCCCAAAACTCAATGAACATAGCTCCAGATCTGCAATGAACGTTCAAACATGCACAAATACCTGCAATGAAGAGAGGCAAGAAGAAAACAAGCAAAAACGAGAAAGGATGGACAGATGCATCACAAAACATCGTTTTGTTGCTTACAGAAGTAGTTGCACAGAACATCATTCCATTAGTAAAAGGCAAAAAACGCCATTACAGAGCAGGGAGGAGGGTTCGAACTCCATTTTCAACCCTAGAGAAGAAAAGAAGGGACGGCAGAGCAGAAAGAATGAACAAATTTTTTTTTTAAAATATTTAGCCAAATCTGGATTTTACAATTGCATGGGTCAAGCCCAGGAAGAATGAGATCAATGTTATTAGAAAGATTGATAGATGGTCAGATCTCCTTCACAGGGTGCTTCGGTACCTCTCAGGTCGTATTCTCTCTATATCTTTTCATCATGGTAGAAGCGACGGATCCTACCTAATAACGGCGGGCTGTCTGCTACTTTAGCATGATTGGATATTGATCACCCTAATCACTGAACATGTTCAACAATATAATTTGAATATTTAAGTATAATAAAAGATTGATATTTTCTCCCCCATAGAACAAACATGTGTTTTCCTTCCATGTTTTGTATCTCTTTATCTTGCTTTGTAAAAAATTAAATTCTACATTTATATTTTGAGTTACAATTCAATTCTTATTCATTATGGCCAAAATTGACTAGGGAATATGGGTGTTGTAAGGTTTCACCATGGGGAATTCCAATGCACCAACAAATATGGACAAAAAAAAATGAACAAATACAAAGTGTGTTTACACATTTTCACTCTCCTGGGCTCAACCCATGCATTGTAAAATGCTAGATTTGGCTCATTTTTAAAAAGGGTTAATGGAGACATCTTTTCTAACAAGCTTCTTTCTTTTATTCTTAGGGTTGAAAATGGAGTTAGAACCTCCTCCCTTGCTTTGTAATGGCATTTTTTGCCTCTTACCCATTAAAATGATGTTCTGTGCAGACTTCTGAAGCAACAAAAACATGTTTTGTGATGCATCTGTCCATCCTTTCTCATTTTGCTTGTCTTCTTCTTGCCTCTCTTCATTGCAGGTATTTGTGCATGTTTGAATGTTCATTGCAGGTTTGGAGCTGTCAATCATGGAGTTTTGGGACATTTTTTGTATGATATCTATCCTTGGTTTATGATTTATTTAATCCCTTCCATACTTTAGATTTCTCACCTCTCTTTGGCTTTTTGGTAGTTTTGATAGATTTCAATGATCCTCCTTCTCTGGTGTAAAACCATTTTAGTGTAGGCTAAATTTTTTCTTTTCCTTTTCTTCTAATCTCTATCTCCTTGGCATTGAAGTTAGATTAGGATTAGATTAGCTTGCCTGCACTAGAATAGCTTGTGGCAGGTAGTTTAGGAGAGGAACCAACCTTCTCTAAGAGATTCCTCTCTCAGTTTTACAAGTCCCACAAACATAGAGTTAGGTTTCCATGTTGTGCAATCACAACTGGATGTCTTTAGGAATGATCATTTCCTAGAAATGTTGATATAAAATCCAGGTTTGGGGAGATGTTGCTGAATTTGCACTAGAGGAGCATGAGGTGTTAGTTTTCTGTGCCCTCATTACCAAATTAAGCTCACTTGTATATTTTCCATAGAGAAGATTGTTTTGTATTTGCTCATTGAATACCTCTTGTTGGTGGTTGTATCTCAAAGGTATATTTTGTATAAGAATCCTTTCTTCAATGGGTTCCACGAATTAATTCTGAATCAAAGAAATGTCCATATTTTAGTGTGTAACCTAGAGTTGGACATTTTTTCATAATTACGCATTCTACAGGAATTCTTAATACTTTTTGATTCTGAGTTGCAGACCTCTATTCATCCTCTTGAATTTGGATATTTTGCCTCCTGAATTGTAATATCATAAAATATGCATTTTTGATAATATTTAGCAATGTAATTTCTCCCAAAGAAGGATTGTTTTGTGAACCTTCTTATTACCTTGTGAAGATGTGATTAATTAAAGGCTTGATTTTTCTTTTGTGTTTAATGAAAAATGTGCCATTCATGAATCTCTCCTTTTCAGTGTCCTGAGGATTATCACTGTAAGGAACAAAAGTGATAAATGTTGTAGACCATTCATATGTGAAAAAGTGATTTTGGTAAATACATTTTAAGTTAGAGCTTCATGGTAGCAAGTCTTCCATTGCATTTAGAACATTATCATTTTTCCTTTCCACTATTATAAAATTGATAGCAATGTTCATCCCTTCTCCTTTTTCTAGTGCATATCATCCATTATTGTGTAGTTTCCATCTGCCAAAGTTATCCTACTATCCCTGTCAAAATGCCATGAAGCAATTTCATTAATAGGTTTAAGGAACCATCTCAATAAAACCCTCTGATTGTCCAGTATTGTATCCATGATAAGGAACCGAGCCCAATATTTAGGAGATCTGTCTCAAGTGCGTAATTGTTCCCACCACTTGGGAGGTTCAAAAGCTGAATAGGTCTAAAACCACCTCAGCCCTTCCAAGTTACCAAGACATGGGTGTCACATCTTGAGAATTGAGCACGTAGATAAACAACCTTCAAGAAAAGTACTTGACCTATTCAAGATTTAAATATGCCACTAAAAATGAAATATAAGGCATCATTCTTGGTGAAAGAATATAAGTTTTATGAAAGCAAGAATTAATCATGTTTTAAGTTCAAAATAATTGTAAAGAGGTTTGACCCAATTCCAATACTATGAATGGAGGTTCTAAAATTGTCTTGGAATGAAGGTGATGAACTTAATGTATTACAAACAATGAAAAAATGGCATGGTTGTTGAAGGCTTTTTCATAAGAGGTAACAAACTTTCATATAATTTCTTAGGGGTTTACCTAAGGGATTAATAGGGACACTAAAGTGTGAATAATTTTGGAAGTTTCATCACTTAAGAACACAAAGGGTGTTAGGGTGTCTAAAAACTGGATTGAGTTATCTAATGAAAACTATCCATTTGAATGCTTTCAAAAAGTCACACTTTTTGAAATTCTTCCCCTTGGCAAAAAGTCTTTGTGACCTGTAAATTGGACAAAGTCACTTAGAAATATGATTCTTCACAGATTAGTTAAAATTTGGATGCTATGGCATCTTACCCCTCATGAGATTATCCAGTGTAGACATTGAAGATGGTCTATTGTAATTCCCACATGTGCTTAGTATTTTAGAGACAATTTTTGAAGGAATGGATAAAATTATCTTTTCAACTGGTCATAGGAAGATAGCCACTATTGATACTAAATTACAACCATTTTACAGGGTGTATTACAAAAAAAACAATTTATAAACTTCCTGACATGGATTGAATTGCCTACAAAGGAGATTTTCTTAAAAAGACTAAAATCATTTGAAAAAAGGAAATGGTTGAAATAACAAATTACAACATGTATCATAATTAGGATAGAAATCTTCTTGGGATGTGTGAATCGTTTGCTAAATGTAGTCCTTAAAACATAATCACCCTCCTATTAAAATCAGTTGGACCTTAAGAGGAGTTGATTCCGAAGTCAATTTGTACATTCTTTTATTTACATGTAATTGGATCCCAATATCTGGTTGGTATTCCCTTAAAATTTATTGATACCAAAATGAGTCAAATAGAAGATCCTTTGGAGAAATGGGATTCCTACATCTAAAAATCCCAATTTCATTTGTTTCAAAGGTATGTAAGGTCATGCCACAACTTCCTCTGATGTGGACTAAATTTTTGCTATTATGTAGAGGAATCATTTATTGAAGTATTCAAGTAAAAAATACCGAATAAATCATAAGAGAAATAGAAACATATTTTATAACTACTTTGATGCAAGGCCATCAAAGATTGGTAAAGATCGACACTAATCATGTGAAATTGATATAATAAGGGAGGAGATTGTCACTCTTATTCTTGGGCATTGCTATCAAACCTAGTATAATGATTTTCATAATATCCTGTAATGAAGGACTAATTGTTGCAAGATGGTTTTTTGTACAGCCATTGGATGCAGATCACCTTCTAGGTTGATGTTCAGAATTAATTTAAGAACCTATGATTATGTGTCAACCATTCACAAGTGAATAATGACCTTTACTCCATGTAAGGTGAAACAATCCATGAGAGGAATCATCTCACATGAACCCAGACTGGTTCTTTCTCCTTTGGATACCTGCCAAGCTATTTACTCCAGAGTGATAGGCCAAGCCTTTACTAAAATTAATCTAACCGTGCCAAGGGGATCATGAGATGAAAAATATTGATTGAAAAAAGCAAAAGCTAAAAAAAGGTGAGACATTAGAGAAGTTTGAATGTATGAATATTATCTGAAAACTGCCATGGAACAGAGAGAGGTTGAGCAATGGGAAGGATGGACAGATGCAATTACCTTAAGGACAGATTTCACACCCAAAGTCAAAGCAAGCCCTTTGGTCTTGGGATTGAAACTTTATGAAGAAACTCAGCTCCAAACCTGTAATCTAAATGTTTTTTGTTCAAAGTTTTCAAATATGTGTATGAAGAGAGGGTTTTCCAAATAAGAAAAAATGAGATTTGGATCCACCTTCTTGAAGATGCATCACAAAGTTACATTAAGGATTATGTCATTTATGAGTCCAGATGGTTTGAAATTCATATTCAAATCTAATCCTTAAAAACACCATTAAGAGCAAGGGACTTGTTGGTGTCGAATCACAGCACCCCTGAACTCTGCAACTCGATGGGTTGAGACTCTCAGTGCGATTGCATAACATGGAGCTTTTCCCAAGTGTGGGACCTTGCGAAATCGGAAAAGCTCTCCGGATGAAGGCCGGTTCCTATTCCTCTATTCAGATGCACACATAAAAATGCAGAGGGTTTACTAAAAACCTAATCTAACTTGCCAAGGAGACAGGGTAAGAAGATGCATAAAATTAAACCTAAACTAACAAAGGTGATGCACCGAGGAATGAAGAACACCTGTCTTGCCAATAAACACAGACCATTAAAGTGTAATGCAAGATCATGCACAGATAACCATATTTGTAGTGAAAGATCAGGAGGATGCAAATGAACACAGAGAGGGTTGAGAATCATCCATAGACATGCATTATTTGCTCCAAAGATTGATACAATACACTATAAAATGCCAAGAGGAAAAGTTGCATTACAGTTTTAAATGGGAGGTTTGAACTCCACAAATTCACCTGCCAAAGAGAAGAAGGGAGGGGAAAAACAAGAATGTCCAACCTTTAGAAAGAAGCCCCTCCTTACAATTTATAGGAAGAATGAGAGAGGGAAGAGAGAGGAAATCCAAATCTACCCCAACCACCTCCAGGTTGCATTTAATTCATCTCATTATGGTGGTAGGTGAGGACCATAGCAAACCCAAAAAGTGGCGAACTATATTTTGCATTTTTAAGAACTTGTTCCCACCCAATTGAAAATATCCAAAATCGTACTTGGATAGAGGACCTCATAAGCTTTCTAAAAAGTCCAACCTTGTGTGAATCCAAGCTCCCTGTCAAAAGTTATGGCCATTTGAATATCTACGGTCAGGGTCTGCTTCCTGTCAGCGCTCAAAATGTTGCCCATGCCTCCTAAAGGTGCGCCATAGGCGCATCCATGTTTGTGTCGACACTCTCTTACCTGCGCCAAAGGTGAATCCATGTTTGTGTTGACACTCTGTTACCTTTGGACACCAAAGGTGCATCCATGTTTGTGTTGACACTCTATTACCTGCGGCCAAAGGCACATCTTTTGCCATGTCAACACTCTGTGTCATGCGCCATTTACGTGCAACGGCCAAGGCGCAACTTTTACCATGTCGACACGGGACTGTGTCATGAGCCATTTACGTACCAAATGCCAAGGTGCAACTTTTACCATTTCGACACTTTGTGTTGAGTGCCTCTTACGTGTGCCTTGGCACATCTATTTACGTGTCGACATCCATGTTTCATGCACCCTTTGCCTGTTCGGCCTTTTACCTGCGCCCTTGGCACATTTATTTACGTGTCGACATCCATTTTCATGTGCCCTTTACCTACACTTTGGTGCATCCTTTTTCATGTCGCCACATCCATTTTCATACGTCCCCTTACCTGCGCCTTGGCGCACTCTATTTTCATGTCGACGTCCATTTTCTTTCTGCACCATTTACAAGCTTGTTCTTAGCAACATAATAAATGGGGCCAGTCAGGGATTTGAGCTTCTTTGATTTCCATATTCTTCTGTTTGTCTATATCTACCTGGGGGGAAGATATATACAAAAATTTGGTGACTCATCGGGATTACCTACTTGCTAGGTAGAAGATCAGTGGCTTTTTAGCAATCCATTGGGCATGGAGTCATAAGTTGTAGCCTGAAAACTGATCTGAACTTTGAAAACTGCCCTCTGAGCCACTTGAAATCCATTGAACTTAGAGTTGTTCTCACCAAAATGCCACTTAAAATGAACTATGGAAGAGCAAAACCAGCAGCACCAAAACTATGTACAAAACTGAAAATCATACATGCTCCAAATGGAACATGCAGAGTGTGCACAAGCACTTCTTTTACTGAAAGAAAACCTACCTACTCTACTCTAACTGGAAGCAAAGGTGAGCTAAACAAACCCTGCAACTGGTTGTGCAAAATAGCTTCCTTTCTTCAAAATTAGCAACCATGCAACTGATTTGGCATTGAACATGGCTGATTGGATGAGTGGAAAATCAACAAGAAGCTGGTCTTCCACCCAAATCATCAAGGTATCAGCTGAAGGAAAATTCAATACCTCTTTTAGTTGTTCTACATTTGGATTGGAGAGGTATGACAGCTGATCCTTGGTTCTTTGTAGCTCATCCTCATGCTTAGGAGCAAGCATGACTGGTTGTGACTTCTCCTTTGACTCCAATGAAGTCAAATACCTTATTGGGCAAGGTATGATCCATTTGATATGCCCATAGCTCTGATTTACAACTCCAAAAATGGAGTCTTCTTGTAGACCTTCTTGGGTGGATGATGTGGAAGCAATGGTAGAACTTTTCTGGCCTTTCTCTTCCTCCAATGAAGGACATGAAAGATTAAAATCTTCCAATCTTGGTTCCAAAGAGCTGCTATAAGATGCAGGCTGCTGCAAATGAATGCTCTCCTTCATGATAGCAGTCTCTTGTGTTTGGAACGTGGATGATGAAAGAGAGAATGGTGGAAAATCAACCGGTTCTTCTTCATCAAAACAGTCCTCCAAATCTGACAGATAAACTGCCTCATTGTTGTCCTAATGCAAATGCTCAACTTCCTCCATGGTGTCCTCTTGATCTGTAACTTGATCACCATGGTTTCTTTCATCCTCCAACATTGAGTTTGAGAGATCAAACTCTTCTTCATCACTAGAACTTGAGAGAGATGAAGTAGAAAGAAGAACTGAAGGTTCTCTTATAGCCTGCTTTGTGCTCAAACCCCTTGGATCTGTAATTTTCTCCTCCATAACTAGAATGTTCTCCTCTTCTTTTGGATTTGGAGCAGCTTCTCCTTCCTCTACTACTTGAAGACAATCTTTCTCTTGATAGAACTCTTCCTCTAGCATGAAGTTTGTCAAGTCAAAATCTTTCGTCTGTTGCTCTAGAGAACAAGTTGGGACTACAAGATCTTCTTCAGATCTTTCTTCCTCCATGGCTGATTGTGCAAATTGAATTGGATCAGCATTTCCTTCAAATAGAGTGCCAACATGGACACTACATTATGAGCAAACTGATTGCTGATCTGCTTCTTCTTTTTGCTCCTCTTCTTTTACAACAAAACCAGTCATGACCACCATTTGTTCAACCTTAGCCTCTTCTACAGGCTTAACTATCAAGGGGATCTTTGTTATCCCAAATTTGGCAGCCCAAATCCTCAAGTTGTCTGTCATTTCTTTTCTGTCAGGCTCCTCTTCTTGCTGTCCTTCATGGCTGATTTTTGCAATTTCTTCTTCCCCGCATGGAATTGGGAATGCAAGAGGAGGGGTGGGTTGAAACTTGATTGATTTGGAAATTATGCTTGGTGGTAGAGGAGATGGAAACTCTTGTTTCTTTGGAGGAGGGGGTATTTCAGTTAGCTCTTGTGGAGGGGATGACTATCTGGAAGCAAAGGGGAATGAAGAATTGAGATGTGGTTTGAAGACTAGGGAATGGAGAAATGGATTCAACATTTGGGGCAGCAGATGGATTTAAAACTTGACACTTCCAAATAAGATGATGCTGCTTGAGAAATGAGGAAAAAAAAGGCATGAGATGGTGTAGAACTTACCCATTGACAAGGTTGTTGAACACTCAAGTTTATAGGCCTCTATTTCTGCTGTCCATTGTGCAAGTTGGGGCAGCATCTTCATCATGAAGTCCAGCTTCTCCTGAGGGCTGAAGTGTCTTGGAAAAGGGCCTCCCCATGGACAAGGAGCTCTACAACCAATTCTGAAAGCCTTCATTTGAGCTGTTGCTCTTGATTGCACCATTTTTGCCTCCATCTTTTGGATTTTCTCCACAAAATCAGCATCTTCCATTTGATTGTCTTCATTGCATGCGTACCCTTGCTCTTGATGTGCTGCACAACCAAATTGACTTTGGCACTGCTGCTCATATGGGTAGACATGCTGATTTTGAATTTGACCAAAATGCTGATTTGGAGGATTTGTAAAACATGTTGGAGGTGGGAATATGCTGCTGTTGTTGAAAATGTGAATTCCATGATGGAAATGAAGTCATGATTGCACAACTTCATGGAATGGAAAAGAATGAAAGAGATGGAAAGAAGGATGGATGGAAATGGATGGAAAATGGGTCTGCAACTCAGAGAATGAGTTATTTACCAGATGGAGTCGCCATATGTGTTTTTGAATATGCCTCTAAAAGGCTGGATTTTGCCAAGTTACACACCAAACCTGACAATATTAAAAATATAATTAAACTTTGAAGGACCTAGAGGATACAATCTTCAATTCGGAATTCGGGCCTTGTTGTACAGCTGCGGATCCCCGAAAAGTATAGGTGGAACTTAGGTCATGCAATGCAACTTACAAAACTCGAATTGCCCTGTGTCGGAACTTGGAACATGCTCAACATCCCTCAAAACCTGAAATGACTATTGTTGGGAATAGGACCATGCAACGCATTCCCCAAAACCCAAAATGATTGTTGGGTCTTCTTTGATGTTCTTAGACCTCGAAAACCTGAAACAGTAAAAAGCATGAAATTTTGAAAGTCAAAATATCAAAAAACTAAGAATACCCTTTTGAAGATTATCTCCTGATCTAACAACTGGTGAAATTTTGACTTGTTTTGAGCAATTTAAGCCCTTGAAAATTGATTTTAGAGTTCAGCCTGGAAGGTGAAAAATCTGAAATTGTAAAACCTGCAATTTTTAGTCCAAAATTTCTTTAAAACTCCTTCAAATCCTGTGGAATGACCTCTTGGTCCCACCGGGCGTACCAAAACTATTGGTGATGAATCACAGCACCCCTGAATGTCTACAACTCGATGGGTTGAGACTCTCAGTGTGATTTCATAACATGGAGCTTTTCCCAAGTGTGGGACCTTGCGAAATCAGAAAAGCTCTCCGGATGAAGGCCGGTTCCTATTCCTCTATTCAGATGCACACATAAAAATGCAGAGGGTTTACTAAAAACCTAATCTAACTTTCCAATGAGACATGGTAAGAATATGCATAAAATAAAACCTAAACTACAAAGGTGATGTACCGAGGAATGAAGAACACCTGTCTTGCCAATAAACACACACCATTAAAATGCAATGCAAGATCATGCACAGATAACCAGATTTGCAGTGAAAGATCAGGAGGATGCAAATGAACATAGAGAGGGTTGAGAATCATCCACAGACATGCATTATTTGTTCCAAAGATTGATATAATACACTATAAAATGCCAAGAGGCAAAGTTGCATTACAGTTTTAAATGGGAGGTTTGGTCTCCACAAATTCACCTGCCAAAGAGAAGAAGGGAGGGGCAAAACAAGAATGTCCAAACTTTAAAAAGAATCCCCTCCTTACAATTTATAGGAAGAATGAGAGAGGGAAGAGAGAGGAAATCCAAATCTACCCCAACCACCTCCAGGTTGCATTTAATTCATCCCATTATGGTGGTCGGTGAGGACCCTAGCAAACCCAAAAAGTGGCGAGCTGTATTTTGCATTTTTAAGAACTTTTTCCAACCCAATTAAAAATATCAAATTGTAGATGGATAGAGGACCTTGTAAGCTTTCTGAAAAGTCCAACCTTGTGTGAATCTGAGCTCCCTGTCAAAAGTTATGGCCATCTGAATATCTTCGCCAGGGTCTGCTTCCTGTCAGCGCTCAAAATGTTGCGCCTCCTAAAGGTGCACCATAGGCGCATCCATGTTTGTGTCGACACTCTCTTACCTGCACCAACAGTGCATCCATGTTTTTGTTGACACTCTATTACCTGCACCAAAGGCGCATCCATGTTTGTGTCAACACTTTGTTACCTGCGCCAAAGGCGCATCTTTTGCCATGTCGACACTCTGTGTCATGCGCCATTTATGTGTGCCAAGGTGCAACTTTTACCATGTCGACACTCTATGTCATGTGCCATTTATGTGTGCTAAGGTGTAACTTTTACCATGTTGACACTCTGTGTTGAGTGCATCTTACGTGTGCCTTGGTGCATCTATTTACGTGTTGACATCCATTTTCATACACCCTTTACCTGCGCCTTTTACGTGTCGACATCCATTTTCATGCGCCCTTTACCTGCACCTTTTACCTTCGCCTTGGCGCATCTATTTTCGTGTCGACACTCTTCTTTCGTGTGCCTCTTACCTGTGCCAAGGGCGCATCCATTTTCATGTCGACACCTTCTATCGTGTGCCTCTAACCTGTGCCAGGGGCGTAACTTTTTCTATGTCAGCACCTCCTTCTGTGCACCTCTAACCTGCGCCAGGGGTGTAACTTTTTCTGTGTTAGCACCTCCTGCTATGCGCCTCTAACCTGCGCCAGGGGTGCAACTTTTTCTATGTCAGCACCTCCTGCTGTGCACCTCTAACCTGTGCCAGGGCACAAATTTTTCTGTGTCAACACCTCCTGCTGTGCACCAGGCGTGCAACATTTTCTGTGTCAGCACACTCTTTTCTGTGCGCCTCTTTACCTGCGCCTTGGGCGTATCTATTTTTTGGGTTTCCATATCCTTTTGCTTGTGCTACCCTTTACCTGCGCCTTGGCGCATCCATTTTCGTGTATGACACTCTTTGATACAAGGATGTGCCCTTGGTCAATCAAGAGAGGCACATAAAGAACTTGCAAGTCTTTGGTGACAAGTGAGTTGATTGTCAACCAAGTTAAGGGGACAACATGCTTTGATTTCAAGAATGATCTACTCAAGTGCTACAAAAATAGGGTATGGGACCTTATTACAATATTTTAAGGGATTTAAAGTATGAAATTTTATTCCTAGAAAAGAGAACCAAGATACTGACAGGCTTACAGCAGTTGGAGAAGCCTTTGATAGTTGTTGAAAGAATTAAGAAAGACAAAGTACAAGCCAAACATTCTGATGTGATTGTAAGGCCTTTAGTGCTAGATTAATAATGTAAGTTTGAAAGTGTTTGAAAATAGATCAACAAATCATCCATTTCTTGTGAAGAAGACACTGAGTTCTTAGCTAAAAATCAAGAAAAGTTAGAATAGTAGTAAAGTGATCAAGTGTTTCAATCGCAGCTGAGAACCAACAAACTACCAAAGGTACTTATCACTTTGGAGTCCATTTTCAATCCTAATGATCAAATTTAGGAAGGAGAAAGTAAACATCCAAGTCAAGGGAGAAGATTTAGTGTCCATCTCAGTAGAAGAAGGCAAATCACTCCAAGTTGGTAAAGTGACAACTAAGCAAGAAAGGTATGAGTTCATACAACTTTTTCAAGAGATTCCCTGATGTGTTTGCTTGGAGCTATGAAGATTTGAAAGGTTTTAATCCCAAGTTAGCTCAACACACCATTGAATTGGATCCAAGTACTAAACCCATCAGGTAACATTTCAAAGGCCAGACAATCCACACATGGAGCCTCTCATGAGGAAAGAATTGAATAAGTTGATAGAATCAAGAATCATATTCCCTATCAAGCATTCTAGTTGGGTGGCCAACTTGGTTCTAGTTAGAAAGAAGAGTGGGGAAATCAGATTGTGTGTTGATTTCAGAGATTTGAATAGAGCATCTCTCAAGGATCATTACCCACTTCCTTCCATGGAGTAAATTTTGCAAGTTATTACTAGCTCTGAGAAGTTTTCACTACTTGATGGCTATTCAGGGTATAATCAGATTATGGTGAAAGAAGAGGATTAGTTCAAGATAACCTTCACAACCAAATGGGGAACTTATGCATATAGGAAAATGCCATTTGGACTGTCCAATACTGGAGCTACTTTCCAAAGAGTAATGGACATGGCGTTCAAGGATTTGATTAACAACATGTGGTGCTGATATATCTAGATGATATAACTATTTTTTCAAAAAATGTAGTAGACCATCTCTTTCATTTGAGACAAGTGTTCCAAAGGTGCAGAAGATTTGGAGTATCCTTGAATCCTAAAAAGTGTATTTTTCTAGCCCATGAAGGAAAGCTCCTTGGCCACATTGTCTCCAAAGAAGGGTTAACAATTGATCCAGAAAGAGTTGAAGCCATAAGAGCACTACCATTTCCAAGCCATAAGAAGGCCCTTGCAAAGTTTCTTGGGGAGAATAAATTTTGTTCGGAGGTTTGTCCCAAATTTTGTAGCCCTTGTCAAGCCTATCACCAAGATGTTAAAGAAAATCATGGATTTCAAATGGATAGCAAAAGGTAAGGAAAGTTTTTTGAAGAAATAAAATAAGCCATCTCTCAAGCCCCAACTCTTATCAACCCAGATTTCTCCAAAGATTTCATCCTCTATGCATTTGGGGGTGATGATACTATTTCTATAATTTTGGTACAGCAGAACAAAGACAATGATGAGCATCCAATTTCTTTCTTTAGCCAAATCCTATAGGATTATGAGGTGAGATATTCTTTCATTTGAAAGCATGTTCTTGCAGTAATCAGAAGCTTAAATAAATTCAATAATTTAGTTTCAAACAACAAGGTTCGGTTGCTAGTTTCTCATGTGGGAGTTAAAGACTTCCTCCTCAACAAAGACTTGAATGAAAAGAGAGCAGGTTGGATTACTTGTGTCATGGAGTATGACATTGAGATCAAATTCACCAATTTGGTCAGAGGAAACAGATTGTGTGAGTAGCTGGTTTTGAGCAAACAAAAGGAAGCATGCAATGAGAAGGAGCCTGCTTTGGCATTGCAAGACAACCATGAGCAAGGAAGCACTCAAAAGGAAAATGATGGTGTCCTCACTCCTTGTTGGACCCAAGACATAATGCACTTCCTAAACATAGGTCTATGGTCTCCAGAGATGGACAAGACCAAAAGAAGACACTTCAGATTGCAGGTTGTCCCACATTCCCTTGTTGATGGCATTTTGTTCAAAAAGGACATGAATGGAGTGTTGCTGAGATGCATTAGCACAAATCAGATTCATAGGGTGTTAGAAAAATTCCATGGTGGATCAGCTGGTGGTCATTTTGCACCAAGAGTGACAGCTTTGAAGATTATGAGTGCTGGCTATTATTGGCCCAATATTTGTAGTGATTGTTATGCATGGATTAAGAGGTGCAATAATTGTGCATTCTTCACAGGTAAAGAGAGACTAGCTGCCCTTCCATTGCACCCAATTTCAGTTGACCAGCCATTCATGAAATGGGGTTTGGACTTCATTGGAGTCATTAATCCCAATTCAAGCCAAGGGCACAAATGGATTCTAACAGCCAACAGATTACTTCACCAAGTGGACTGAAGTAGTAGCACTCAAGGAAGCAAATGAATATAGCATCCTAGATTTCTATGAGGGAATGGCAACCAGATTTGGCATACCTACTACAATAATATCAGATAATGCATTGGCATTCATTGGGTCCAAGGTGACTGAATGGGCTGTCAAGAATGGGATCTACCTAAGCACTTCATCAAACTATTACCCTCAGGGTAATGGCCAGGCTGAATCTACAAACAAGAACTTGTTGAGGATCATTAAGAGGACTCTTGATGAAAATCAGAGGTCTTGGCATACTAAATTGAAATCAGCCTTATGGGCTGATAGGATAACTC
Source organism: Taxus chinensis (assembly GCA_019776745.2). Lineage (NCBI taxonomy): Eukaryota > Viridiplantae > Streptophyta > Pinopsida > Cupressales > Taxaceae > Taxus > Taxus chinensis. Next base: position 72,488 of record JAHRHJ020003680.1, on the reverse strand, counting down.
CCAAGAGATCTACAGGTAACTCTCCATTTAAGCTCGTTTATGGGAGATAGGTAATTTCACCCCTGTCACTTGAGTTGCCAATGTTGGAACTCATGAAACAGTTGGAGTTTTTGGAGTTTGGGCCCATGGAGGTTAGATATGCAGAGTTGATGGAGCTCCAAGAAATCAGAAATTAGGCATCCCAAGCAATGGAGAAGGATCAAGCTTTGATCAAGAAGACCTTTGATAGAAAGGCCAAGGATAGATCTTTCCAAGTTGGAGATCTAGTGTTAAAATGGGATGCAGATAGAGAAAAACCGGGAAGGCATTCAAAATTTGATGCCATTTGGAGTGGCCCATACATGGTCACAAAGTGCAAGGAAAACAATACTTTCCAATTGTATTCATTGGATGGTGAAGAACTACAAATTCCATTCAATGGGATCTATCTAAAGCATTGCTACTGAAGGTAATTCTCCACCTTGTACATATTAGCTTAGATTTTCATTCCTCCAAGTGCTTGTACACATTGTTTTGCTATAAATTAGCTTTGCTTTCCCTAAGTACTTTGGCACAAGCTTGTTGTTCTTAGAAATGTGTCTTGTAGGCCTTGCTCTAATCAAATGGTGTTCCATCCTCCATCTTCCTCCTTGCAATGTTCTAGTCAGTTGGGGTACCAAACAGAGAATTTGATGACTCCATGCCCAATGGATTGCTTCAGGAAACTGGTAACTTCATCTAGTAGGTAGATGACCCTCTAAGTCACCAAAATTGTTATTCAAAATGTAACCCTTACCCATTTTGTGGCTAACTCCTTTCATTCTTCCCTCTCTTGTGCCTCATTCATAATTTTTTTCTTTTTAGGAACTCAAAACTTTCTGGAAATGGCATCATTGGATATAGCTCTTTCTCATCTTTCTAGAAAGGTAAAGTTTTCCTCCTAACTCCATGTATTTTTGAAGTTATGGCTTGGTGGAGTTTCTTTGGGAAATTTTCCCTTGAAAGGCCCACAGCCAATAATATTGTGCCACGTGTCCTTAGAAGTGGTGGGGGTGGGAGGAAGACTTGGATATTTTACCAAGTATTTGGCAAAAATTTCAAAAGGGATATTTTGCCCCGCAGGCCCGCCAGCGAATCAGATTGTGCCAAGTGTCCAAAGGGGAGAAAATTAAAGAATTCGACTAAGTGTTGGTGCATGGAAAATTTTGAAGGAAAGGCCCATGCCCAATCATGGCCCATGTCCTAAGGCATCGAACCGGCACGAACATGGAGGAAAAGTTTTTTGGTGAAGTGTTTTTGCCAAATTTCAAAAGGAGAAGTTTTTGGCTCATACCCCGCCAACTCAATCACGATGCCACGTGTCCCCTCAAAGGGGACATCGGAGCTTTAGAGCATGGGTGAAGATTGGTAGGAATTTTCCCAAATTTGCGCAAAAGGAAAAATGTTCACGCCAAGGCCCTACGTCCAATAAAGATCCTGCCACGGTCCCGGAGCTGCGAAGGTGGGGAAAGTTTGGGAAATTTTTCTAAAGCAAAATCAAAGGAAATTTCAAAGGAAGAAGTTGGAGCTCCCCCAAAACCCGAATAATGGAAGCACACACGTGTCCATATCAGGTAGAAAAAATGGGACAAGGCCCGTAGGAAAAATGGCTGAAGGAAAGAGCCCATGTTCAATAGGGTTTTGTCCATGTGTCTAAGTTTAAATGGTCAAAATGTGATGGAAAGATTGAGAGAAAATGTCCCCGGTAGAATCACATCATGCCACATGTCCTCAAGTCATCGGCCCGACAGGAGGATTTTTTGGAAAATTTTCCAAAGGCCAAAACGATGGAAAATGAAGCAGGAAAGGCCCAACCCAATCAAATCATGCCACGTGAGACTTAGAGAGTGGTGGAGCATAGAGATTTTTGGGGAAAATTTTCCAAAATGACAAAAAGTGGAAAATTTCAAATTTTCGGCCCATTGCCAACCCATTGAATTGGCCTTGTTTTGCCCTAAATTTCAAACGGCCATATCTTTCGATCCAGAGCTCAGTTTTTCGCGTTCTTTATATCAATGGAAAGCTGGTGAAATTATCTACAATATTCCAGGGTCATTTTTACATTTTCATATATTCTAGAGAGATAAAATTAAAAAAAACCTCTGGCACGTGGTCATGGACAGAAATGACATTTCAACCACCATTTTTAATGAAGAATGGCTCGCATTCTCTCCCAGCATGGTGAAAAATGTTAGGGGATGGGCATGTAAGGATGCCCATGCTATTTTACTACATTTTTGGTTGGTGGTTGAAGCTCTCCCACATTTTCCCGCATTTCTCTCTCCTGGGGTCGTGGTTTTACACTGTAAAAGCCAGATTTGGCTCTTTTTTCAAAGGTTGACCATTTTTTATGTATTGCAAGCTCCCTCTTTCTTCCTAAAAAAAAGTTATTGTGGTGGAAAAATTAGACCTTTTCCAATACTACAACCTGTTTTTCCTCTCAGGTCATTGTAATGCAAGTGGTTTTTGACCTAAAAATGATAATACAAGCTCTGTGAATGAGTTTTCAATCCTCTTCATTGTGTTATTTGATTCATTTCTAACCCTCCATTACAGTTATCAGTTTGTGCATGAAGTTTTGTTACATTTTTATGAACTATGTCAATCTGCAGAAGTAAGAAATGCTCACCACTCCTTTGGTGCATCACCTTATTAGCACTAGTTTCAGTTTTTTTTGCATTCTCTATCTCTGTCCACTTTGAAATTTAGAGTAGGATTTTGAGTTTGAAACCTCTATATAACTTGCAAGTAATATATCTGATTAGAGAAGTTGAGGAACTAGCCTCTAATCTAGAGATTCCTCTCCCATTTTTACAAGTCCCACACTTGCGGAGAGGATTCAATGTTGTGCAAACACACTGGATGCCCAAGATGTCAACTAGAACTCTGATCAACATCCAGGGGTGCTACTGATTTACAACAATAGGTTTAGTTGTTAGTTTTTAGGGTTTAGGATTTAGGGTTTAGACTTTAATGGTTTAGGGCTTAGGATTAGGGTTTAATTAAGGTTTATGGTATTCAAGGTTTAGTTTTTAGGGTTTAGGGTTTGGAGTTTATGGTTTAGGGTTTAATTATTTAGGGTTTAGGGTTTATGATTTAGGGCTAAATATTTAGTATTTATGGGGATTAAGGATTTAAGGTTTTTTTTTAGGGTTTAGGTTTTAGGGTTTAGGGGTTTAGGGTTTAGGGTGGTTTAGTTTAGGGCTAAGTGTTTAGGGTTCAGTGGCTAGGGTTTAAGGTTTAGAATTTAGGGCTTAAGGTTTAGGGTTTAGGGTTTAGGGTTTAAGGTTTATTTTTAGGCCTAGGGTTAATGGTTTAGGGTTTAAGTTTATTTAGGGTTTAGGAGGATTTATTAGGTTTAGGTTTATGGTTTAGGGTTTAGTTTCAAGGTCTAGTTTAGGATTTAGGGTTTAGGATTAAGGGTTTAGGTTTAGGTTTTAGGGTTTAGGGTTTAGGTTTATGGTTTAGGGATTTATGATTTTTGGTTTAGTTTTTAAGGTTTAGGGTTTAGGGTTTAGTTTTTAGGTTTAGGGTTTTAGGTTTAGGGTTTATGGTTTAGGATTTAGGGTCTATGGTTATCAGTTTTAGGTTTAATATTTAAGGGTTTAGGGTTTAGGGTTCCCAGGGTTTATAGGTTTAGGAGGGCTTAGGGTTTAGGGTTTAAGGTTTTAGGCTTTAGGGTTTAGGGTTTAGGGTTTTGAGTTTATTTAGGGTTAAAAGGTTTACCCACATTTTAGGGTTTAGGGCTTAGGGTTTATTTAGGGTTTACAACTTTTTGGGTTTAGTGTTTAGGGTTTAGGGTTTAGGGTTTAGGGTTTAGTTTTACAATAGGGTTTAGGGTTTAGGGTTTAGGGTTTAGGTTTAGGCATTTAGGGTATAAGGGTTTAGGGATTAGTTTTTAGGGTTTTTGGATGCAATTAGGGTTTAGGGTTTAAGGTTTAGGTCTTAGGGTTTAAGGTTTAGGGCTAAGGGTTTAGTTTAAGGCTTAGAGTTTAGGGGGTTTAAGGTTTATGGTTTAGGGATAATTTTTATGGTTTAGGGGTTTAGGATTCAGGTTTAGGTTTTAGGTGTTAGGGTTTAGGGATTAGAATTTAGGGTTTAGGGTTTAGGGTTTCAATTTTAGGGATTAATTTTTAGGATTTATGGTTTATGGTTTGTGGTTTAGGTTTAATATTTAGTTTAAGGGCTTGGAGATTTAGTGCTTTAAGGTTTAGGGTTTAGGGTCTAGGGTTTAAGGTTTATGGCTAAGGGTTTAGTTTAGGTTTAGGGTTTAGGTTTAGGGTTTAATGGATTTAGGTTTAGGGTTGAATGGTTTAGGGTTTAGGGTTTAATTTTATGGCTTTAAGGGGATTTAGGGTTTAGGGTTTAGGTTTAGGGTTTTCAAGGCTTTAGGGTTTAGGGTTTATGGATTTATGGTTTATGGTTTAATGGTTTAGGGTTTAATATTTAGTGTTTAGGGTTTTAGGGTTTAAGGTTTAGGGTTTAGGGTTTAGGGCTCAACATTAGGGTTTAGGGTTTAGGGATTAAGGTTTAGGGTTTAGGGTTTAGGTTTATGGTTTAGGCTTAAGGGGTTTAGGTCTTAGGGTTTAAGTGCTTAGGGTTTAGGGATTATAGTTTAAGGCTTAGGGTTTAGGGTTTAGGGGTTAGGATTTATTTTTTAGGGTTAAGGTTTAGGGTTTTTAGGGTTTAGGGTTTAGGGGTTTAGGGTTTAGGGTTTAGGGTACAAGAGTTTAAGGTTTTTATGGTTTAGGGTTTAGGTTTGTTTAATATTTAGGGTTTAAGGTTTAGGGGTTTAGGGTTTAAGGTTTTAGAGTTTAGGGTATAGGGTTTAAGAACCGATTAGGGTTTAGGGTTTAGGGATTAAGGTTTAGGATTTACTTAGGGTTTAGGGTTAAGGAGATTATACTTTAGGGCTTTAAGGTTTCAGGGTTTAGGGTTTATAGGGTTTAGGGGTTTAAAGTTTAGGGTTTATTTTAGTGTTTAAGGTTTAGGGTTTTAAGTTCTTAGGCTTAGGGTTTTTAGGGTTTAGGGTTTAGGGTTTAGGGTTCAATGGTTCAAGGTTTATGGTTTATGATTAGGGTTTAGGGTATTATATGATTCAGGGTTTAGGGTTTATGGTTACAAGTTAGAGATAAAGGTTTAGGGTTTATGGGATTTATGATTTAAGGTTTAATTTTTAGGGTTTATGATTTAGGGTTTAGGGTTTAGGGTTTAGGTTTTAGGGTTTAGGATTTATGGTTTATGGTTTACGGTTTAGGGTTAATGGTCTAGTTTATTTATGGTTTAATGTGTTTAGGATTTAGGGTTTAGGGTTTAGGGCTTTGGTTTAGGGTTTAGGGTTTAAATGGTTTATTAGGTTTAGGGTTTATGGTTTAGGGTTTAGGGTTTAGGGTTTAGGGTTTAGGGCTCAGTGGTTTAGGATTTAAGGATATTTAGGGATTAGGGTTAACATTTAGGTTTTGAAAGTTTAGGGTTTAGGGTTTACAATTTAGGGTTTAGGGTTTATGGTTTAGGGTTGTTAGGGTTTAGGGTTTAGGTTTTAAGGTTTAGTTTTTAATGGTTTAGGGTTTAGGGTTTAGGGTTTCACAGTTTATGGTTAAGGGTTTATGGTTTTGGGTTTAGGTGTTTAGGGCTAAAGGTTTAGGGTTTATGGGGTTTAGGATTTAAGGTTTAGGGATTTTTAGGGTTTAGGGCTTAGGGTTTTTAGGGCTTTAGGATTTAGGGTTTAGGGTTTAGGGTTATGGTTTAGGGTTTATGGTTTATGAGTTTAGTATTTAATGTTTAGGGTTTAGGGTTTAGAAGTTTGGGGTTTAGTGTTTAGGGTTTAGGGTTTAGGGTTTAGGTTTTAGGGTTTATTTGGTTTTATAGTTTTGGTTTTAGGTTTTAAGGTTAGGGATTAATGGTTTAGTGCTCAGGGTTTAGGTTTATTTTAGGGTTTAGGGTTTAGGATTTAATATTTATGGTTTAGGGTTTAGGGTTTAGGTTTTAGGGTTTAAGGTTTAGGTCTAAGAGTATTACATTTTAGGGTTAATTCTTTAGGGTTTATGGTTTAGGGTTTAGGGTTTAGGGTTTAGGATTTAGGGTTTAGGATTTAGGGTTTAAGGTTTAGGGTTTAATATTTAGGGTTTAGTGTTTAGGGTTTAGTACTTAGGGTTTAGGGTTTAGGTTTATGTTTAGGGTTTAAATATAGGATGCTAAGGGATTATAGTGTTAGGCGCTTAAGAGTTTAGGGTTTAGGGTTTATGGTTTAGGGTTTATGGTTTAGGGGTTAATGTTTATGGGTTTAGGGTTTTTAGGGTTTAGGGTTTAGGGTTTAAGGGTTTAGGGTTTATGGGGTATATGGTTTAGGGTTTAGGATTTATGGTTTATGGTTTATGGTTTAGGTTTAAGGTTTTTGGATTCAGGGTTTAGTGTTTAGGGTTTAGGGTTTAGGAGGTGATTAATGGGGTTTAGGGTTTAGGGTTTAGGGTTTAGGGTTTAATTAAAGGTTTAGGGTTTAGGGATTAGGGGGTATCACAGTAGCTGAATTAGGGCTTAAGGCATCAAGGTTATAGGTTTTAATGGTTTAGGTTTTAGGGTTTTGAGTTTAGGGTTTAGGGTTTAGGTTTTATGGGCTTTATAGGTTTAGGGTTTAGTGTTTAGTGTTTAGTGTTTAGGGGTAAGGATTTAGGGTTTAGGTGGTTTAGGGTTTAAGGTTTAAGGGTTATCTAGTTTAGGGTTTAGGATTTAGGGTTTAAGGTTTAGGGTTTTGGGGTTTAGGGTTTATGGGTTTAGGGCTCAAGTGGTTTAGGGTTTATGGTTTAATTTAGGTTTAGGGTTTAAAATTTAGGGTTTAGGGTTTATTGAGGGTTTAGTTGTCTTAGTAATTTAGGGTTTAGGGTTTAGGGTTTATTTTTTGGGTTCATATAGTTTTTAGGGTTTAAGGCTTTTAGGTTTTAGGGTTTAGGTTTTAGGGGTTTAATGTTTGGGGTTCTGGTTTAGGGTTTAAGGGTTTATTTTTTAGGGTTTAGGATTTAGGGGTTAAGGTTTAGGGTTTTTTAGGTTTACGATTCAAGGTTTAGTTTTTATGGTTCAGGATTTTGAGTTTAGGGTTTAGGATTTATGGTTTAGGGTTTAGTTTAGTGTTGAGGCTTTATGGTTTAGGGTTTAGGGTTAGGATTAAGGGTTTAGAGTTTAGGGTTTAGGTATTAGGATTCATGGTTTATGGGGTTTATGGTTTAGGATTTAGGGTTTAGGGTTTAGGGTTTAGGGTTTAGTGCTTAGGGTTTAGTGTTTAGGGTTTACGGGTCTAAAGGTTTAATGTTTAGGGCTAAAGGTTTAGGGTTTAGTGTTTAGGTTTATGATTCAAGGTTTAGTTTTAAGGATTTAGGGTTTAGGGTTAAGGGTTTAGGATTTAGGGGTTCAAGTTTAGGGTTTAGGGTTTAGGATTTATGGTTTAGGATTTAATTTTTAGGGTTTAATTTTTATGGTTTAGGGTTTAGGGTTTATGGTTTAGGGTTTAGGGTTTAAGGAATTTAGTTTAGGGCTCATAGGTTTAGGTTTAGTGCTGATATTTAGGGTTTAGGGTTTTAGGGTTTAGGTTTAGGAGTTTAGGGTTTAGGGGTTAGGGTTTAGGGTTTAGGGTTTAAGGGTTAGGGGTTAGGGCTTAGGGTTTATGGCTTAGGTTTAGGGCAAAAGGTTTAGGATTTATGGGGTTTAGGGTTTTAAGGTTTAGTTTTTAGGGTTTAGGGTTTAGGGTTTAGGGTTTAGGGATTAGGGTTTAGGGTTTAGGATTTAGGTTTTATGGTTTACATTTTAGGGTTTAATATTTAGGGTTTAGGGTTTAGTGTTTATTCAGTTTTTGATTCAAGGTTTAGTTTTAATAATTTAGGGTTTAGGGTTTAGGGTTTAAGGTTTAGGGTTTATGGTTTAGGGTTTAGGGTTTAGGGTTTAGGGTTTAGGGTTTATGGTTTAGGGTTTATTAATTAGGGATAAAGGTTTAGGGTTTACGGGGTTTACGATTGAAGGTTTAGTTATTAGGTTTTAGGGTTTAAGATTTAGGGTTTAGTGTTTAGGGTTTATTGTTTAGGGTTTTGAATTTATTGTTTAGGGATAAGGATTTATTATTTATGGTTCAGGGTTTATGGTTTATGGTTTAGGGTTTATGGTTTATGGTTTAGGGCTAAAGGTTTATGGTTTACAGGGTTTATTATTCAAGGTTTAGTTTTTAGGGGTTAGGGTTTAGGGTTTAAGAAAGATATAACCATTTTTTTGTCCTTACTCATAAACAAATTCAAACTCATTAATTACATCATTGACTCAGGAGCCTCCAATAATGTGATTCCCGTAAAGGTATTACATGCCCTTATAATTACTTTGACTAAATCATATGGACGGTGTTACTCCATGGAAACTAAGCAATTCCCCTTGATTGGTCAAATCAAAGATGCACAATTTGCATTCATCGCCTTCCCGGAGAAGAGAGTGAAAATGACCATTCTGGTTATTGATATTCAGGATACTTATGGTATTCTTGTAGGAAGAGGTTTTTGTGAAGATGTTAGGGGAGAGATCAACATGGAATAGACCAAGGCTAAAATCTTAGTTAATGGAGTTTCTCGTATTCTCCATCCTGAACCTCAAGTGAAGTATTTGGTCACTAAATCAGATGACCCCAAGGCTCAAATTATTTTTGAAGATACTGGCTTGGGAAATTACTTCATGACATCAGAAGTACCAGCTGTAGATGTCAAAAAAGAGGATTCTAATGCTATTTGGACCCTTGAATTTGACAGGAGCTGTTTAACTACCGGATTGGGGGCTGGTGTAGTTCTTATATCTCTAGATTATGAAATCTTTCCCTTCATTTTCAAGCTAAAGTTTAATAACACTAATAATACAACTAAGTATGACGCCTTGTTATTAGGATTAAAAATGGCCAAAAAAAAGGGAATTCAAAATCTCAAGGTTTAAGGAGATGCAAAGCTGATTATTAACGAGGTAAAAGGGATCTATTAAGTGAAAAATGATCTCCTAAAGCATTACAGGAATAAGGTATGGGATAGTATATAATGCTTTGATGCTTTTTCCATCAAGGAAATTTTGAGGGATCATAATGACAAAGCCGATTCTTTAGCCATATCTACATCTCTTCTCCTTCCTCATCCACAGTTCAAATGGAACACGTACACCATTGAAATTGTATATCATTCCAGTGTTCCAGATAACTCAGCACATTGGCAAGTATTTAATGACGATCAACAGATATTTTATTTTCTAGAGAAAGTCGATAATTTTAGTGAATTGTATTTTGAAGGGTCAGAATCAGCTTTCTGTGAATCCATTTTGAATTCATATCAAGAGGTTGATGGTGATTTTATTCAACTAAAAGGAAACAAGATTCCCAAGGGATTTCTCTGGAGCATCTGTTTGATAAACATGATCATTTTATCTAGGATAAAAGGTAGATTGAAGGAACCTCCTCATCAGAAGTAGATCAAGTTAATTTGGGCTCTCTAGATCAACCATGGATGGTGAATATCAAGAAATGTTGTTTCCCGAAGGAGAAAGTAAAATTCACTTCATTCCTGAAGAGATACATGGATGTCTTGGCTTGGTCTTATGTAGATTTAAAATCCTTCAAGCCTAAAGATGTGTAACATATTATTCTATTGAAGCCTGAAGCTAAACCCCATAGGTAGAAGCAAAGACATTACAACCCTAAGATCTCAGGAACTATTCTTACAGAAATTCAGAAAATGTTAGATGCAAGGATTATCTTCCCAATCCACCATTCTACCTAGATTGCTAACATCTTCCCTATCAGGAAGAAGAATGGAGAAATCAGGATTTGTGTGGATTTCTAGAATCTGAATCAATCTTCATTAAAAGACAACTATCCCTTGCCTATCATATATCAAATGTTATAAACCGTTACTAGATTAGAAATTTTATCCATGCTCAATGGATTTTCTGGATATAATCAAGTTGAGGTAGCTGCTGAGGATCAACACAAAATGACCTTCACAACCCCATCGGAGACCTTTACTTACAGGAGGATTCCTTTCGGTTTGATTAATGCTGGAGCCACCTTTCAGAGAACTATGGACTTGGTATTCAGATATCTGATGGGAAAGTTTATAGTTGTATATTTGGATGACTTGACCATTTTCTCTAAAAATAGAGTGATCATTATGATCATTTGGAGCAAGTACACTTAAGATGCATGCGTCATGGGATTTCATTAAATCCTAAGAAGTCCATGTTTGGAGTGACAGAGGGAAAATTGTTGGGTCATATTGTGACTAGATTCATATGAAACTCTTCTTTTCAACTCATTTTGGGAGAGTCTTTGCCATTCAATAGACATCTTGTGACATCCTACGCCTCAAGATTAAAATAGAGTTCATTCCTTGGGTGACTAGAAAGGTCAATTTGCTAACACCATTTTTTGGTACCTAACTTTAGTGATAAAACTCAAGGATATCCCTTTTGGATGATCAACAGGTAAAACTCCATTTCGATGCAGTAATGATTTGGGATCAGGATCACCCCAAATCATCGAATGTCATTAAGTTCTAATTCATGCTCAAATTATGGTATGTCTGGATTTCAAGAAAGATATTCATCATGTTGAAACTATGCTTCCACACACACAGGTGTCATTCCTTCCTTATTTTGTTTACTTTTACAATTTATTGAAGCTCTCATCGCTTTCATGATTTACCCAGTTTCAAGGATACATGAACTAAAGATCTTACAGATTGAAAGTTTTATTCTTTTTATGTACATTAACTAGGACTCTATGTTACAGGTTTCACTATGGATACTATGTGTCAAGCAATCACACCCTGAATCAGGAACCTCGATACTGCAAAGACAAAGTCCATGTTTGACTCAACATAGAGCTATATATTCTTTTAAGTAACTAGCATACTTCAATTTCCTAAGAGTATTACTGGGGGACATGTAGACTAACAAGTTGATTTTTGTAAGGGTCCTATGCCAATTGATAATTTTCATTATTATCTTAAGACCTAAGATCATGAATGTGTACATGCATTATAATTTTACCTCTTCATATCTTTCATCCTATTATATGACTTTATCTCCTCATTTGAACAACTCAATCACTGGCAAACACATATTGCTTATATCAATCCAAAGTATGTTTAATGCCACCTCTGAAGTGTTACACCTAAAAGTTTCAGAGTAAAGTTCACTCTTTACCCATATACAAGATACATCCTATGGGATACATGGACCATATACCACCAAGGTAGTTGATGTTAGAATTCCTAGTTTGTGTTCATTCCCAATCTCACCCAAAATTATTTATGCTCAGAATCCTTCCATAGTCTAGCTTTATGTAGTTGGTAATTTCTCTTCATGGGCCATCATTAATGTTATAAGTATACCTATGAACCCATATATACTACGAGCTAAAATTCAATCATTTACGAGACTCGACAGAATGTGTATCTAAGAGTGAAGCTTGTTAAAATAATACATTGGTCATTCCCTAAAGCTAGCAGGCCTTATCCCTAAAAGCCTGTCCTGATCAATAGTAACACACTCTCCATTGGGGTAACCCCTACAAATTTACAAATGGAAAGCTCAATCCAAGTTCCTCTAGATGTCATGAGCATAATTAGATGCTCTCTATTATAGAATATGTCAAGAAGTGGGTGGAAACATATCAATCCATTTCATAGCATTATCAAGTTATAAAAGTCATGTGTAAGTTAGTTAAAGTATCCATACAAATGTCACATGCTAGGTGTGCCTCACTATATATTATGGCTGATAAGGCATCTTCATAGTATTCTCATCACATGTAGCTAACTATATAGATTACACTTCATGGATTTAACCAGATAACCTTTTTGCTCAGGGTCATCTTGACTATTACCCCTAAGGTTAATGGTTTTAATTTGATTTTAGGACATAAAAAAGGTTGGTTACACATTTTTAGAAACCTAGGATTTCATAGTGAAGTACATTTTAGAGGTTCACATATGTACCAAGTAGTTATAAAATGCATTATGCTTCAACATCACATAACCTCCAAAAAAAGTATGGAAGCTACCAGGATGGCTCCTATACATGTGTTTAATAGTTTTGATGCCAATTTAGTTTGGGTTCTAAATCCGTAGAACTGAAAGCATTTACAGTATGGCCAAAGTAGTTGAGCATTTTCACCCTTCTATCACTATTAGAACATATTCTTGAGCATCCAGTCAGCTAATGTAAATCTAGCCTTATTGTTAGAAGATCATATTTAGTAAGGTTATTGATCACATTACAGTTTATCTTCTATATTCTTAAAGTAAAGTATATCTTTGATGTGAATATTGATATCAACACTAACTCTAAAATTGGAGACTACGGTGCTTTCTTTGGGATAAAGAGAAGGGATCAGAAAGGGAATGTATAAGTAAAGTTTGACTCTTTGCATGAAAGGACCTTATCTTTATTCATTTTTGGGTCATTTGTTGAAAAAAACTTATGTCTATCATACATTTCCCAGATCCATAGTTTCTCTACTTTACCCTTTAGTGGTCACCCTAAGAAGCTATTCCATCATTATGCAAGATGCTCTCTTGCATTGTATTAAATTTATTTTCTGTCATGTGCTTGTGCTCTTTTATAATTACATGGCTTACTCTACTCATGTTTTGGTCTTTCTTCTTTTTTCTCCATAGCCTAATGAACTAAAGCTCCATGATCTTATGAGTTCTAATATAACATTATATAAGGACAATATTAATAGCCCCCATTTTTTTCCAATATGACTTTGATCCCATATATATAAGTGCATAGTCCATGTTTTTTCAATCATGGTACTTATACCCATATGAAATTTTTGATATTTATTTTGACTAATGAATGTGACCCGTTTATAATTAGTCCCTTTTCCAGTATTGATATAGGTTTCAATATACATGTACATACTCTCATGTTTCAATCTTTGTTGCATATTATTATGACTATATTGTTTCCCAAAAACATCTTATGATCCTAATGCCAACCCCCTCATTGAATAGGATGAGCAGGAATTTATATAATTTATAAATAAAAATAATCAAGCATATTGACATATCACTTCTCTATATAGTCATGGGTTGACTAAAACCTTCAAGCATTTAAACATACATATGAGATTCATGTATTTAATATTCCTGTAGACACTCTAAACATGATGAAATGGCATTAACTGCTTCCCTGTCAAGAGGTAATGGCACATGTGTCCAGTGAGATGCAATACATGTGGCATCTCTATGAGTGGGTGGGATTAGTATGTTACCAAGTTTTTTTTTGGGACCTTGTTCAGACTTCTTACTCTAGTCCATGGATCTTGTTCTCACTGCATTTGCTGCTCTTATGCTAATGAACCTGATTTCATCGTGAGGATTATAAAGCTCACATTCATATCATTCATAACATTCTTCTACTTTTTTCAGAACATCCTGATGTGTATGGTACTTTACCTTTTCTTTGTCAAGTTATTTTTAGACACCTTTGTCCCTTTTCATATTCTTTGTATCTTCTCCTTCCTTTCCTATTTTTCTTTTTAGGTTTAGGGTTTTGGGTTTTTTTTCTTCTTTTGAGTTATATTCCAATGGAAATCATTTATTAAAAGTTTACCCTTAGGGTTTTTTCTTATTATATTCCTTGGAATATACCTTTTATATTTTAAATAAAAGGAGAAGAATACAAAAAATCTTAACTATTGAAATGGAAGGAAAATTTCATGTCTTGACATCTCAAAAACCCGATCCCTTATTTTTGGGTTTTGTAGGGTGTTTTGTAGATTATAATTTATGTAGTGTGTTAGGTCTTGAGTCTAACCAGATAGATAACATCTTCTAACATCCATTTTCCTTTGTGTTAGGTATGCTGGTGTGTCTAACATCTTCCACTTTCCAAAGTGTGGTGGGTTTCTATAGGTTTCTAACATCTAATATCTTTCGACACATTCAATTGTCTATCAGGTTTTCCATAATGCTTGAAAAATCCTAACTTCTGACACATTCTCTCTAGTACATTAGGTTTTGCATAGTGTCTGAAAAATCCTAACCTCTAATAGACTCACCAGTGCATAAGGTCTGTGGGGTTGTTCAACAAGTTTTCAAACCTGACTGTTCAAACTAGAAGTGATTTATGAAGTCCTCCTCCAAGACTCCTCATGTCAAATCCTGGTTCATCACAAGATAAGTTAGATAAATTAGGGAAGATGAAGTACAAATTTCAGGAAGTGTTGTGCCTCCTTCAAAAATTGAATCAAATTTTGATATCTAAAGATACAGAAGTTAGGGCATGTAGATATGGGATTAGATTTTTGGAGTAGGGTGCAAGAGTAATTCACAAAATTCATGGATGTAGTCCATCTGCAATAACTAGTAGTGGCCTCTGGCTCAGTATAGTAGGATTCCCCATTTCTTCCCAATGCACTCGAGTTTAATCTTGGCATGCACTAACCAGTTACAACTCAGACATCTCAGGTTCAGTCCGGAAATCAAACATGTGAAGAGGTATAGTCAAGTTGGATACCAAGGTTATTTCAATGAAATTATAAATATTCCCAAACAATTTCAATATTATCGAGATGAAATACCTCAATTAATGTCAGCAAGCCTGGGATAAAGAGATGGATGATTGCATCAAACATGTCAAAAAAAAGTACCTAATTAAAGCCTAAGCCGATTTGTGTCTAGGTTTCTCAAGATAATTTACCTAGAAGTGAATTTCATCCATTGTAGATTAATGATATCATGTCACACTTACTCAGCCAGAGTATTCGGGCTCCCTGAGTGCTAAGGAATTTTTCCATGGATAGATGGATCGGTGTCATGGTCCATCATTAAGAACAATTCAATAGGGGATTAATTGGGGAACATCTTATTAGTTATGATTATTGATACTCCCAAAGGAAAATAAGTCTTAGCTTACAGGTAAGTTATACATGATCCTCATATATTACTTACGTCAGCAGTGGGAATGAGGAGTTATCCCATGGGTTGAATCACAATAGGGGAATAAGGTCTTCTGATCATATTTATAAGTTGTATCCTCCTTTGTCTAACTAAAGAAGAGGTCTAAGGACACATTTTATAAGGGTTGATGACGCTTTATTATATGAGAAAATATATAGCATTTGAACCCCAAACATTATGAAGTGAAGGGTCTCTGATGAGTTATGCATGGTAATTTTATGAAGAAAATGGGGTTGTATCTTTTTACAATTCTGGAAACTCACATATCTTCAAGTGGGTTGCATCGTGTCAAGGTGATCACTTTCATGCACCTTACCTAGGTATCCAAGCGATAAGTTGGATCCTCATGGAATTGGTGTAAGAAACTCTTAGATTTTTAGAAGGTCTAATAGAGAAAGCATAAGGTTATAGTTTCCTTTCCTATATCTATTAGAAGATATAATTGTTCTTACATGGTGGTAAAATCCAAGAACATAGTGGTGAATGAAATGTAATATAAGCTTGAGAAGATCACATGAAGCACCAGAGATCCAGTGTTTTGATTATTGAGGTGTTCTTAATTCCCATGGGGACCATCTGCAACTTCATGTTCCTAGACATTGGAGACATATAGGTTAGATCTATTGCAAGGATGAAGTCACTGAATAAGTTAGAGAGGAAAATAATAGCATTGAACCTAAAGGAAATTTAGACATGTCAAATCTTGTTGATATTTCTAGAGGGTATGCGGTTGTCAACAAAAATGTTATAGAATCCTATCATACGAAAAGACTGGATGAGTGACCATTATGGGGGTTCCTAGCCATTGATTGAGTGTATCAGTAAAATAATCAACATCTATCTATAGACAAAGCCAGCTCAAATTCTCGCTTATTCACACTAATGAATGACTCATATTCATGGGGAATTCAGTTACAAAGTAGATCCAAATTTCCAAAACTTCCTATCACATCAGCGTCGAAAGCGGGCCCCTCTCATGGGGAAAAGGATAAGATGCTGGAAGCTGACATAAAAAGGCCTATAAAGGGTCAATTTTGTTCATTAAGGGAGGAGAACAAGTCTCACCCTTCAATTATCTTTTATTCCTAATTCAGTTTTTGAATGGTTCTCAAAATCTCCTTCTCCTTCACATACCAATTGGGGAACATCAGTGAGCACTGTAGTGGTACCAGCTTGTTCCTCTTCCTCTAATTGTCACTTACTTGGTTCCTATTATAACTCAACAACCCTAGGTAACCTCTTTTGTTTCCTCTCACTTCCTCAGGCATTGGCATATTCAGGAGCTATATTCTCCTACTTTCAGATCCCAAAAAAACTTTAACCTATGTTTCTCTTTCTTATCCTTCATCTCCTTCATCCCCTTCATGGCACAACTTTATTTTATCTTAAATGGAAATAATTTTCTCATCCTCATCCCTTGTTTCGATTGGAACCAAGATTGACTTTAGGACTATGCCATCAGTCACTTCTAGAATTCCAATTTTAATGAATCCACATTCCTCACTTGTAGTATCGTCTTCCATCGTTACTAGTAATTTTTTTTTGTCAACCCTACTAGTGTTCCAAACTAATGCTTGCATCTCCTCCCCTAGTAGGATAACTTCCTCCTTATCTCACCTCAATAGTTAATTGAGTCAAACTCCAAAGAAGAGGAAGGTAACTTGTTCCCATCCCAAGGATTTTGAATTAAATTCTCTCAAGGATCCAACACCTTCCATATCAACCATGAAACCTAAGACCAGTCTTCAAGTGTATCTCTATTGGATGGATCTATTCATAAGGTTTTGCAGATATTTTCACTGCCCACCACTGGTTACAAGACCAAAGAAGACATTAGTGGCCTGCTATACTATAAAATTACAAAGGTAGATCTTGGGAAGGTCACCATTAGAAGGAGCTCAGTAGGATGCACAAGTTGCTATGAACGTGTTATGTCAGACCTTAAAAAAAATCAGGGAAATTAAGGTCTCCAAGGAAGAACTGAAAAAGAAAGTGGTTAAACAATTGACAGATGTCTTGCTCAAACTCTCCAAGCCCCCTAAGTCAGCATCCATTATCCTCTATCTCCTACTCGGGTACTCAAAATTCACCCCCCAAGGTAATTTTGATAACATGCATCAGATTATTCAGTCCCGAGAAAGTATATTGATTCAAGGCAAAAAATCATGTTTCTGGGGTCCCCTCGGGTTCTTTCTAACTCTCCTGTCCAAGAAGAAAACCCAACAAGTTTTAAAAATGTGAAAAAATTGCAAAAGCCAAGCTTGGTGCCGAAATATAGAGAAAATCGGCTAAGTCCTAGTCCAGGCAGCACTTGGGACAGTTGGGACGTCGGGGCGCGAATCGGCCGAAAAGCTGCCAGGTAGTCTGCTCAACATCCGGGACAGTTGGGACATCGGGACGCGTGGGGCGCGAAAAGTGGGGAAGAAAATTGTCTAAGTCTTGTTTCGCTGCAGTTTGGGACATGGGACAAAAGTACGCGCGGGACGCGGATCGGCCGGTTTGGCACAAGTCAATCCATTTCAGGCGGTCCGAAGAGATTTTTCCCAGGCAGTCCGGGACAGTTGGGACAGAAGTACGTGGAGGACGCGAACCGGCCGGTTCAGCCGAAATAGAGGACTTTCATTTGGGACATCCGACCCACTTTTGCCAAAATTACGCGTGGGATGTGAAAAATTGAAAGAGCCGAGAGAGAATGGAATCTTGCCACGTGTCTTCACCGCAAACAGGAACAAGGAAGCCCGAATCGGGCGGTTCAGAGAAATTTGTCCCAGACAGTTTGGGACATCCGGGCCAAAAGTATGCATGGGACGTGAAAAGGTGAAGTGGCCGAAAAGAGACAAGGAGGCCCGCAGATGAATCGCAGCGTGACACGTGTCACAAGGGGAAGCGCAATGGAAATTGGCTAAGTGTTTTTTGGCCAAAAAATTTCAAAGGGCAAGGTTTGAAGGGTCGGCCCGAGCTAATAGACACAGGACACGTGTCCTAAGGTGGGGAGTTCAGAGCCAGGGAAAGACTTAGGAAAATTTGACAAAAGTCTTGGGCCAAAAAATTAAAAGACAAGGATGACCCCGCACCCCTGTCCTCCAACCAGATCACGCCACGTGTCCCAAGTGGCGGGGGCGCGGGGAAAAAATGGAAAATTTTCCAAAGTTATAAAAAGTCAAAATTTTCAAAGGAAAACCCACGGAAAGGGAAGGAGAGAGAATTTCTCATCCAATCAGCACCCGACACGTGTCATCCAAGTGGCAGAGCGCGGGAAAAAATTCAAAATCCGTTTTGGCCTGTTTTTTGCCCTAAATCTTCAGATCGCCATATCTTTCGATCCAGAGCTCGGATTTTCACGTTCTTTATATCAATGGAAAGCTGGTGAAATTCTCTACATGATTCTAGGGTCAATCTTGCATTTTGGTTTAGTTTGGAGAGAGAAAATCAAGAAACGTCTCTGGCGTGTGGTAATGGCCAGAAGTGACGTTTCAACAACCAGTTTTAATGCAGAATGGGTCGCATTCTTCTCCAGCATGGCCAGAAATGTCAGGGCATGGGTCTGTAAGGATGCCCATGTTATTTTAATGCATTTTGCATTCAATGAGGAATGGCTCCCACGTTTTTATACGTTTTCTCTCTCCTGGGCTCGACCCATGCATTGTAAAAAGCCAGATTTGGCTCATTTTTCAAAGGTTGTTCATCTTTTCAGCTCTGCCCTCCCTTCTTTTCTTCTCCAGGGTTGAAAATGGAGTTCAAACCTCCTCCCCTTCTCTGTAATGGCATTTTTTCCTTTTACTATTGAAATGATGTTCTGTGCAAACTTCTGGAGCAACAAAAACATGTGTTTCGTGATGCATCTGTCCATCCTTGCTCGTTTTTTGCTTGTTTTCTTCTTGCCTCTCTTCATTGCAGGTATTTTTGCATGTTTGAATGTTCATTACAGGTTCGGAGCTGTGTTCATGGATTTTTGGGACATTTTCTGTGTGAAATCTATCCTTGGGCCTGTGATGCATCTGTCCATCCTTCCCATTGCTCACCTCTCCTTGTTCCATGGTAGTTTTGATAGATGTTTCAACATTTTCCTTCTCTGGTGTATCACCGTTTTAGTGTAGGCTTCTATTTTTCATCTTTTCTCTCTCTCTCTCTCTGTCTCCTTAGCATGGTTAGATTAGGATTAGATTAGCTTGCCTACACTGGAATAACTTATGGCAGGTAGTTTATGAAGAGGAACCAGCCTTCTCTGGAGATTCCTTTCTCATTTTCACAAGTCCCACACTTAGAGAAAGGATTCCATGTTGTGCAATCACACTGGATGCTAGCATGATCAACCTAGAAATCTGATCAACATCCAGGTGTGCTGTGATTTTGCACAATAACAGTTTTGGCATGCCCGGTGGGACCTTAGAGGTCTTCCACTTCATCTTTTGTAGGTTGGTGTGTTCCTGTGAAGATTTCAGCCTTTGGAGGCACTTGCAAACACATCTGGTGACTCCATCTGATCAACAACCCATTTCTGAAGTTGCAGACCTGTTTTTCATCCATTTCCATCCATCCTTCTTTCCATCCCTTTCATTCTTTTCCATTCCATGAAGTTGTGCAATCATGACTTCATTTCCATCATGGGACTCACGTTTACAACAGCAGCAATGTTTCCCACCTCCAACATGTTTTTTAAATCCTCCAAATCAGCATTTTGAACAAATTCAAAATCAGCATACATACCCATATGAGCAGCAATGCCAAAATCAGTTTGGCTATGGAGCTTTCCAAGAGCAAGAGTATGCATATAATGAAGACAATCAGATGCAAGATGCTGGTCTGTTGGAGAAAATCCAAAAGATGGAGGTAAAGATGGTGCAGTCCAGAGCAACAGCTCAAATGAGAGCTTTCAGAATTGGTTGCAGGACTCCTTGTCCATGGGGAGGCCCTTTTCCAAGACACTTCAGCCCTCAGGAGAAGCTGGACTTCATGATGAAGATGCTGCCCCAACTTGCACAATGGACAACAGAAATAGAGGCCTATACACTTGTTGTTGAACAACCTTGTCAATGGGTAAGTTCTACACCATCATCTGGTTTTTCTCTTCCCATTACTCAAGCAGCATCATCTCATTTGGAATTGCAAATTCTAAACTCCCCATCTGCTGTCCCAAATGTTGATCCCATGTCTCCACCTCTCAGTCTTCCACCACACCTCAATTCTTCTTTCCTTTTTCCTTCCAAACAGTCATCCCCTCCACAAGAGCTAACAGAAATACCCCCTCCTCCAAAGAAACAAGAGTTTCACCTCCTCCACCACCACAAAAATTTGCCAAATCAATTGAGTTACAACCCATCCCTCCTCTTGCATTCCCAATTCCATGTGGGGAAGAAGAAATTGCAAAAATCGTCCATGAAGGACAGCAAGAAGAGGAGCCAAAGAAAAGAAATGACAGATGACTTGAAGGTTTGGGCTACCAAATTTGGGATGACAAAGATCCCCTTGATGGTTAAGCCTACAGAAGAGGCTAAGGTTGAACAAATGGTGGTTAAGACTGATTTTGTGGCAGCAGAAGAAGAGCAAAAAGAAGAAGAAGATCAGCAGTCAGTTTGCTCAGAAAGTATTGTCCATGTTGGCACTCTATTTGAAGGGAATGCTGATTCAATTCAAGTTGCACAATCAGCCATAGAGGAAGAAAGCTCAAAAGAAGATCTTGCAGTCCCAACTTGTCCTCTAGAGCAGCAGATTGAAGAGTTTGACTTGACAAACTTCATGCTAGAGGAAGAGTTCTATCAAGAGCAAGATTGTCTTCAAGTAGTAGAGGAAGGAGAAGCTGCTCCAAATCCAAAAGAAGAGGAGCACATTCTAGTTGTGGAGGAGAAAATTGCAGATCCAAGGGCTTTGAGCACAAAGCAGGCTACAGAAGAACCTTCAGTTCTTCTTTCTACTTCATCTCTCTCAAGTTCTAGTACTGAAGAGGAGTTTGATCTCTCAAACTCAATGTTGGAGGGTGAAAGAAACCATGGTGGTCAAGTTACAGATCAAGAAGACACCATGGAGGAAGTGGAGCATTTGCAGCAGGACAGCAATGAGGTAGTTTATCTGTCAGATTTGGAGGACTGTTTTGATGGAGAAGAGCCGGTTGAGTTTCCACCATTCTCTCTTTCATCATCCACATTCCAAACACTTGAGTCTGCTGTCATGAAGGAGAACATTCATTTGCAGCAGCCTGCATCTTATAGCAGCTCTTTGGAACCAAGATTGGAAGATTTTAATCTTTCATGTTCTTCATTGGAGGAAGAGAAAGGATAGAGGAATTTCACCATTTCTTCCACACCATCCATTCAAGAAGGTCTACAAGAAGACTCCATTTTTGGAGTTGAAAATCAGAGCTATGGGCATATCAAATGGATCATACCTTGCCCAATCAGGTATTTGGCTTCATTGGAGCCAAAGGAGAAGTCACAACCAGTCATGCTTGCTTCTAAGCATGAGGATGAGCTACAAAGTACCAAGGATCAGCTGTCATACCTCTTCAATCCAAATGCAGAGCAACTAAAAGAGGTATTGAATTTTCCTTCAGCTGATACCTTGATGATTTGGGTGGAAGACCAGCTTCTTGTTGATTTTCCATTCATCCTAATCAGCCATGTTCAGCTGCCAAATCAATTGCATGGCTGCCACTTTTGAAGAAAGGGAAGCTATTTCTCACAACCAATTGCAGGGTTTGTTTAGCTTGCCTTTGCTTCCAGTTAGAGTAGAGTAGGTAGGTTTGCTTTCAGTAGAAGAAGTGCTTGTGCACACTCTGCATGTTCCATTTGGAGCATGTATGATTTTCAGTTTTGTACATAGTTTTTGTGGTGCTGGTTTTGCTCTTGCACAATCCGTTCCAGTGGCATTTTGGTGAGAACAACTTCATGTTCAGTGGGTTTCCAAGTGGCTCAGAGGGAGGTTTTCAAAGTTCAGATCAGTTTTCAGGCTACTACTCACGACTCCATGCCCAATGGATTGCTTCAGGCTACTGATCATTCATCTAGCAGGCAGATGACCCCGCTGAGTCGCCAAAACTGTTATCCAAAATTCACCCCCCCAAGGTAATTTTGATAACATGCATCAGATTATTCAGTCCCGAGAAAGTATATTGATTCAAGGCAAAAAATCATGTTTCTGGGGTCCCCTCAGGTTCTTTCTAACTCTCCTGTCCAAGAAGAAAACCCAACAAGTTTTAAAAATGTGAAAAAATTGCAAAAACCAAGCTTGGTGCATGAAATATGAGAGAAAATCGGCTAAGTCCTAGTCCAGGCGGTCCTTGGGATAGGGACAGTCGGGGCGGAACATGGTGGCCCAAATTAGGACAGTTGGGACATGACAAATGGCGAAAAGCCGAACCGGCCGAAAAAATGGTGCCTAAGTCTTGTTTCGCATCTGGGACAGTGGGACAAAAGTACGCGCGGGACGTGGATCGGCCGGTTTGGCGCAAGTCAGTCCATTTCGGGCGGTTCGGAGATATTTGTCCCAGGCAGTCTGGGATGCAGTTGGGACAAAGTACGGAGGACGTGAACCATGGCAGTTCGGCCGAAATGAAGACTTTTGTTTGGGACATCCGGGCCAAAAGTACACGCGGGATGTGAAAAGCCGAAAGAGCCGAGAGCGAATAGAATCTTGCCACGTGTCTTCACCGGGAAACAGGAACAAAGAAGCCCGAATCGGGTGGTTCAGAGAAATTTGTCCCAAAGTTTGGGACATCCGGGCCAAAAGTACGATGTGGGATGCGAAAAGGTGAAGTGGCCAGAAATGAGACAAGGAGGCCCACGGATGAATCACAGCGTGACACGTGTCACAAGGGGAAGCGCAATGGAAATTGGCTAAGTGTTTTTTGGCCAAAAAATTTCAAAGGGCAAGGTTTGAAGGGTCGGCCCGAGCTAATAGACACAGGACAAAGGGATTGTCCTAAGGAGGGGAGTTCAGAGCCAGGGAAAGACTTAGGAAAATTTGACAAAAGTCTTGGGCCAAAAAATTAAAAGGTAAGGATGACCCCACGCCCCTATCGAGTTCCAACCAGATCACGCCACGTGTCCCAAGTGGCATAGTGGGGAAAAAATGGAAAATTTTCCAAAGTTATAAAAAGTCAAAATTTTCAAAGGAAAACCCACGAAAGGGGAGGAGAGAGAATTTCTCATCCAATCAGCAGCCTGACACGTGTCATCCAAGTGGCAGAGCGCGGGAAAAAATTTTTCCCGCCGATCCGTTTTGGCCTGTTTTTGCCCTAAATCTTATAATCGCCATATCTTTCGATCCAGAGCTCATATTTTCACGTTCTTTATATCAATGGAAAGCTGGTGAAATTATCCACAAGATTCTAGGGTCAATATTATATTTTGGTTCAGTTTGGAGAGAGAAATCAAGAAACATTTCTGGTGTGTGGTAATGGCCAGAAGTGACGTTTCAACAACTAGTTTTAATGCAGAATGGGTCGCATTCTTCTCCAGCATGGCCAGAAATGTCAGGGCATGGGTCAACCAATGTAAGGATGGGTCCATGCTATTTTAATGCATCTAGAGGTTCAATGAGGAATGGCTTTACGTTTTTACATGTTTTCTCTCTCCTGGGCTCGACCCATGCATTGTATAAAGCCAGATTTGGCTCATTTTTCAAAGGGTTGTTCATCTTTTCTACTCTGCCCTCCCTTCTTTTCTTCTCTAGGGTTGAAAATGGAGTTCGAACCTCCTCCCTTCTCTGTAATGGCGTTTTTTCCTTTTACTATTGGAATGATGTTCTGTGCAAACTTCTGAAGCAACAAAAACATGTTTTGTGATGCATCTGTCCATCCTTGCTCGTTTTTCACTTGTTTTCTTCTTGCCTCTCTTCATTTTAGGTATTTGTGCATGTTTGAATGTTCATTACAGGTTTGGAGCTGTGTTCATGGAGTTTTGGGACATTTTCTGTGTGAAATCTATCCTTGGGTTTGTGATGCATCTGTCCATCCTTCCCATTGCTCACCTCTCCTTGTTCCATGGCAGTTTTGATAGATGTTCAACATTCTCCTTCTCTGGTGTATCACCATTTTAGTGTAGGCTTTATTTTTCCCTTTTCTCTCTCTCTCTCTGTCTCCTTGGCATGGTTAGATTAGGATTAGATTAGCTTGCCTGCACTGGAATAGCTTTTGGCAGGTAGTTTAGGAAGAGGAACCAGCCTTCTCTGGAGATTCCTTTCTCATTTTAAGTCCCACACTTGGAGAAAGGATTCAATGTTGTGTAATCACACTGGATGCCTAGAGTGATCAACCTAGAAGCCTGATGTGCATCCAGGGGTGATGTGATTTTGCACTAACAGGTTTAGGTTTTAGGATTTAGGGTTTATAAAGGGTTTAAGGTTTAGGGTTTAGGGTTTAATATTTAATGGACTTAGGGTTTACTTCAGGGTTTAGGGTTTAGGTTTATTGTTTAGGGGTAAGTTTAGGTTTATCTTTAAGGTTTATTGTCAAGGTTTAGGGTTTACATTTTGAGGGTTTAGGGTTTATCATTTAGGGTTTAGGGTTTAGGGTTTAACAAAGGTTTAGTGTTTAAGGTTTAATTCCATAGTGGTTTATGGTTTAGGCTTTAGGGCTAAGGGTTTCTCATTTAGGGTTTAGGTTTTATTTAGCTGTTTAGGGTTTAGATTTAGATATTTAGGGTTTAGGGCTTGCAGGTTTAAGAGTTTAGGGCTTAGGTTTTATTGGTTTATGGGTTTAAGGACTTGGAAGGTTTAGGTTTTAGGGTTTAATTTATTTAGGTTTAGGGTTTATGGTAAAGGGGTTTAGGTTTAGGGTTTATGATCTTTACAAAGTTCCAAGATTTTTAGCATTTAACCATTTATGGTTCATGGTTTAGGGTTTAGGATTTGGGTTTATTTTTAGGTTTGTAAGGGTTTAACATTCTTAGGGTTTAGGCTTTAGGGAAAGGTTTAGGGCAAAAGGGATTGAGTTTTAGCTTTAGGGTTTAGGGTTTAGTGATTCATGAAACCTAGTTTTTAGTTTTAAGTGATTTAGGGCGCCTTAGAAAATGATTAGGTTTAATGTTGTCAATTCCAAGAATTTAACAAGTAGGGTTTAGGGTTTAGGGTTTAAGAGTAAAGGTTTAGGATTTATGGTTTAGGCTTCAAGGTTTATGGTTTTCAATTTGAGGGTTTAGTATTTATTTTTATTTCTGTTTATCACATTAGGATTTAGGGCTTTTAGTTGGTCTTAGAGAGTTTAGGATTTAGGGTTTAGGGTTAAAGATTCACTATTTTTAGGGTTTAGGGTCCTAGGATTTAGGGTTTATGGGGTTTAGGATTTATAAATTAGGTTTAGGCTTATGGATTTAAGGGGGTTGAGGGTTTAGGGTTTAATGGTTTATAGGGTTTACTATTGGAAGAAGTTTAGTTATTTAGTGTTTAGGGTTTTAATTTTGGGTAATAGGAGTTTATATTATTTAGGGTTTAAATTTAGGGTTTAGGGTTTACATTTAGGGCTCTTAAGATTTGGTTTAGGGTTTAGGGTTTAGATTTATTTAGGGTTTAGGTTTCAGGGTTTAATGTTTCAGGGTAAGGGATTACATTTAGGGTTAGAGTAGGGTTTATGATTTTAGGATCTACGTTTAGTTTAAAGGTTTACGGTTTATGGGGTTTCCTTTCAATTGTTTAGGGTCTTTTAGGGTTTATGGTTTAGGGCTACAGGGTTTAATGGTTTATGGGTTTAGGTTTTAGGGTTTAGGGATTTAAGGGATTCCATTTTATGGTTAGGGTTAGTGTTTAGGGTATAGTATTTATGGTTTTGATTTATGGTTTAGATTTAGGGTTTAATGTTTAGGGTTAGGGTTTATGGCTTAGGGTTTAATTTTATATACTATTTATGACCTCATATTTTGGGTTTTGATTTAATATTTCCAACCAACAGGGTTTAGGGCTTAAGGTTTAGGGTTTATGGTTTAAGGTTTTAGGTTTAAAGGTTTAGGGTTTAGGGTTTAGGGTTTAGTGTTTATAGTTTAAAGTTTAGGGGTTACGATTTAGGGTTAAAGGTTTAGGGTTTAGGGTTTAGGGTTTGTGGTTTAGGGTTTAAGGTTTAGGTTTTATATAGGGGTTTAGATTTAGGGTTTAGTTTTTAGGGTTTAGGGTTTAGGGTTTACTTGGCTTAGGGTTTAATGGATTTAGGTTTAAGTTTAGGGCTTAGGGTTTAGTGTTTAGGGTTTAGGGTTTATGGTTCATGGTTTAGGTTTAGGGTTTAGGATTTAGGGTTTAGGGTTTAGGGTTTAGGGTTTAAGGTTTAGGTTTAGGGTTTAGGGTTTAGGGTTTAGGGTTTAGGGTTTATGGTTTATGGTTAAAGGTTTAGGGTTTATGGGGTTTATATTTAAGGTTTAGGGTTTAGGGTTTATGGTTTAGTTTAGGTTTAGGGTTTAGGGTTTATGTTTTATGGTTTATGGGTTTAATATTTAGGGTTTAGGTTTTAGGGTTTAGGGTTTAGGTTTAGGGTTTATGGTTTAGGGTTTAGGGCTTTAGGGTTTAAGTTTTAGGGCTAGGGTTTAGGATTTAGGATTTAGGGTTTATGGTTTAGGGTTAAGGGTTTAGGGTTTAGGGTTTAGGGTTTCAGGGTTTAGTTTTTAGGGTTTAGGGTTCAAGTGTTTAGGGTTTAGAGATTTAGTGGTTTAGGGTTTAGGGTTTAGGGTTTAGGGTTTATGGTTTAGGGTTTAGGGTTTATGGGGTTTATGATTCAAGGTTGAGTTTTTAGGGTTTAGGGTTTAGGGTTTAGGTTTTAGGTTTTAGGGTTTTGAGTTTAGGGTTTTGGATTTATGGTTTATGGTTTACGGTTTAGTGTTTAGGTTTTAGGGTTTAGGGTTTAGGGTTTTGAGTTTAGGGTTGAGGGTTTAGGGTTTAGGTCTTAGGGTTTAAGGTTTAGGTTTAAGGGATTACAGGTTAGGGCTTAGGGTTTAGGGTTTAGGGTTTATGGTTTAGGGACAGTGTTTATGGGTTTATGGAGTTTATCAATTTTAGGTTTAGGGTTTAGGGTTTAAGGTTTAGGGTCTTTAAGGATTAAATGTTTAGGGTTTAGGGT
Source organism: Taxus chinensis (assembly GCA_019776745.2). Taxonomy (NCBI): domain Eukaryota; kingdom Viridiplantae; phylum Streptophyta; class Pinopsida; order Cupressales; family Taxaceae; genus Taxus; species Taxus chinensis. The sequence goes on along the minus strand of JAHRHJ020003680.1, from coordinate 45,464 downwards.
TTAGGGTTTATGGTTTACGATTCAAGGTTTACTTTTTTATGGTTTAATGGTTTACGGTTCAGGGTTTAATATTTAGGGTTTAGGGTTTAGGGTTTAGGCTTTAGGCTTTATGGTTTATGGTTTAGGGATTAGGGTTTAAGTTTTAGGGTTTTGGTTTACATTAAGGTTTAGGATTAAGGGATTATGGTTTAGGGGTTAAAGGTTTAGGGTTTAAGGGTGGTTAGGTTTAGGGTTTAGGGTTTAGGGTTTAGGTTTAGGGTTTAAAGTTTAGGGTTTATAGGATTTAGTTTAGGGTTTACTGGTTTAGGGTTTAGGGTTTAGGGTTAAAAAAAAGTTTTAGGGTTTACTTTATGGTTTAGTGTTTAATATTTAGGATTTAGGGTTTAAGGTTTAGTGCTCACGGTTTAGGGTTTAGGTTTTAGGGTTTAGGGTTTAGAATTTAGGGTTTAGGGTTTATGGTTTAGGGTTTAGGGTTTATGGGTTTATGGTTTTATGGTTTAAGGTTTATTTATTAACGTTTAGGGTTTAGGGTTTAGGGTTTAGCTCTCAGGGTTTAAGGTTTAGGGTTTAAGGTTTAGGGTTTAGGGTTTATTGTTTAGGGTTTATGGTTTAGGGTTTAATAGGGTTTAAGGGATTAGGATTTAGTGCTTAGGGTTTAGGGTTTAAGGTTTATGGTTTAGGGCTAAGGGTTTAGGGTTTAGGGCTTTAGGGTTTAAGGTTTAGTTTTCAGGGTTTTAGGGTTTATTTAGTTTTTATGGTTTATGGTTTAGGGTTTATAGGGTTTACTTTAGGATTTAGGGTTTACGGTTTAGGGTTTAGTCTAGGGTTTAAGGGATTTTTAGTAGGGTTTATGGTTAGGGTTTAGGTTTAGGGTTATGGGGTTTATGATTCAAGGTTTAGTTTTAGGGTTTAGGGTTTAGGGTTTCAAGTTTAGGGTTTATGGTTTATAGTTTATGGTTTAGGGTTTAGGGTTTATTATTTAGGGTTTAGGTTTAGTGCTTAGGGTTTAGGGTTTAGGGTTTAGGGTTTAGGGTTTAGGGTTTAGGGTTTAGGTTTAGGATTTATGGTTAGGGTTTAGTGTTTGGGTTTAATATTTAGGGCTAAGGGATTACAGTTTAGGGCTTAGGGTTTAGGGTTTAGGGTTTAGGGTTTAGGGTTTAAGTTTATGGTTTAGGATTTAGGGTTTATGTAGTTTATGATTCAAGGTTTAGTTTTTAGGGTTTAGGGTTTAATATTTATGGTTTATGGTTTAAGGTTTAGGGTTTAGGGTTTAGGGTTTAGGGTTTAGGGTTTATTTTAGGGTTTATGGTTTTAGGTTTAGGGTTTAGTGTTTAGGTTTAAGGTTTAGGGCTAAGGTATTACAGTTTAGGGTTTAGTGTTTAGGGTTTAGGGTTTGGGTTTTAGGGTTTATGTTTAGGGTAGCAAATAAAGGTTTAGGGTTTATGTAGAAATAATTTAGTAATTTAAACCCACTTTAGGTTTACATTATAGGGTTTAGGGTTTACGGTTTAGGGGTTAAAGGTTTAGGGTTTATAGGGTTTACGATTCAAGGTTTAGGGTTTAGGGTTTAGGGTTTAGGGTTTATGGTTTAGGATTTAGGGTTTATGGTTTACAATTTAGGGTTTAGAATATTTAGGGTTTAGGGTTTAGGGCTTAGGGTTTAGTGTTTAGGGTTTAATGTTTAGGGTTTAGTATTTCAATTTCAGGGTTTAGGGTTTAGGGTTTAGGTTTAGGTTTACCTAACTTTTATGGTTTACGGTTCAAGGTTTAATATGGATTATGGTTTAGGGTTTAGGGTTTAGGGTTTAGGGTTTAGGGTTTAGGCTTTAGAATTTATGGTTTATGGTTTAGGGTTTAGGGTTTAGGGTTTAGGGCTTAAGGTTTAGGGTTTATGGGGTTTATGATTCAAGGTTTAGTTTTTAGAATGGTTTAGGGTTTAGGGTTTAGGGTTCAGTTTTAAGTTTTAGGGTTTAGAAATTATAGTTTAAGGTTTACAGTTTAGGGTTTAGGGTTTAGGGTTTAGGGTTTAGGGTTTAGGGTTTAAGGTTTAAGGCTTAGGGTTTAGGGTTTAAGGGTTAGGGCTTAGTGTTGAGTGTTTAGGGTTTAGGGTTTAGGAGTTTAAGTTTAGGGTTTAGGAGTTTAGAGTTTAGGTTTATGGTTTAGGGTTTAGGGTTTAGGGTTTAAGTTTATGGTTTAAGGTTTAGGATTTATGGTTTATGGTTTACGGTTTATGTTTATGGTTTATGGTTTAGGCTTTAGGGTTTTGGTTTTATTTAGTTTTAGGGTTTAGGGTTTAGGGTTTAAGGTTTAGGGTTTATGTTTAGGGTTTAGGGGTTTAAGGTTTAGGATTATGGTTTAGGGTTTAGGATTAAGGTTAGGGTTTAAGTTTAGGGTTTAGTGGGATTTAGGGTTTATTAGTTTAGGGTTTAGGATTTAGGATTTATGGTTTATGGTTTATGGTTTAGGGCTTAATATTTAGGGTTTAGGGTTTAGGTTTTAGTGCTGGGTTTAGGGTTTAGGGTTTAGGGTTTAGGGTTTAGGGTTTAGGGTTTAAGATTAAAAGTTTAGGGTTTAGGGTTTAGGGTTTAGGGTAAGGGATTAGGGTTTAGGGTTTAGGGTTTAGGTTTAGGGTTTAGGCTCAGGGTTTATTGTTTATGGGGTTTAGGATTCAAGGTTTAGTTTTTAGGGTTTAGGGTTTAGGGTTTAGGGTTTATGGTTCAGGGTTTAAGGTTTAGGGCTTTAAGGTTTAGGGTTTAGGGTTTGGGGTTTATGGTTTAGGGTTTAGGGTTTAGGGTTTATGGTTTAGGGTTTAGGGTTTACGGGTTTAGGGTTTAGGGTTTATCGGTTTAGGGTTTAGGGTTTAGGGTTTAGGGTTTAGGGTTTATGTTTAGGGTTTAGGGTTTAGGGTTTAGGTCTTAGGGTTTAAGGTTTAGGATTAAGGTTTATAGTTTAGGGTTTAGGGTTTAGGATTTAGGGGGTTTAGGGTTTAGGGTTTAAGGTTTAGGGTTTATGGGGTTTACGATTTAAGGTTTAGTTTTTAGGGTTTAGGGTTTAGGGTTTAGGGTTTAAATAGGGTTTAGTTTAGGTTTATTTATGTTTATGGTTTAGGGTTTAATATTTTGGGTTAAGGGTTTAGTGCTTAGGATTTAGGGTTTAGGGTTTAGGGTTTACAATTTAGGATTTAGGTTTAGGGTTTAGGGTTTAGGTTTATGGTTTAGGGATTTAGGGCTTTAAGGTTTATGGGTTTAGGGTTTAGGGGTAAGGTTTAGTGTTTAGGGCATAGGGTTTGGGGTTTAGGGTTTAGGGTTTAGGTTTTATGGTTTAATGTTTAAGGGTTAAGGGATTAAGGTTTAGGGTTTAGGGTTTTAGGGTTTAGGGTTTAGGGCTTAGGGTTTATTGGTTAAGGTTTAGGGTTTAGGGTTTAGGATTTAAGGTTTATGGTTTAGGGTTTAGGGTTTAATATTGAGGATTTAGGGTTTAGGTTTAGGGTTTAGGGTTTAGTGTTTAGGGTTTAGGGTTTAGGGTTTACGGTTTAGGGTTTAATGGTTTAGGATTTAGGGTTTAGGTTTTAGGGTTTAAGGTTTAGCGTTTAAGGCTTTAGGTTTAGGGTTTAGGTTTAGGGTTTAGGATTTATGGTTTAGGGTTTAAGGTTTAGGGTTTAGGCTTTAAGGTTTATGGGGTTTAGGGTTTAGGTTTTAGTGTTTAGGGTTTAGGGTTTAAGGTATTATAGGCTTTAGGGCATTAGGGTTTAGGGTTTAGGGTTTAGGATTTATGGTTTAATGGTTTATGGTTTAGGGTTTATATGGTTTAGGATTTAAGTTTAGGTGCTTTTTAGGGTTTAGGGTTTAAGGTTTAGAGTTTATGGTTTAGGGTTTAGGATTCAATGCTTTTTGGTTTAGGCTTTAATAATTTAGTGTTTAGGGATTTTAGGGTTTAGTTTTTAGGGTTTAGCATTTAGGATTTAGGGTTTAGGTCTTAGGGTTAACATTTAGGGTTTGTGTTAGTGCAAAATCACAGCACCCCTGAATGTTTATCAAGGTTCTATTGATCACTTAGGCATCCAGTGTGATTGGATAACATGGAAACCTAAGGCTCCAAGTTGTGGGACTTGCTGAAACTGAGAGAAGAATCTCCAGAGATTAGAGGCTGGTTCCTCAAAATCCTCTGATTTAGATCTATATTTAAACTGCAGAGGTTCAATCCTAATCCTACTCTAAATTGCAAGGGACCAGGGATAGAAATGCAAAAATTGAAACTAACTAAAGATGGTGATGCACCTAAAGGAGTGGTGAACATTTTTGTTTGCAAATAGACACAGACCAAAGATTGCAACATAAAATCATACACAGGCTGATAAGATATAATTTAGGATCTGAAATGAAGCAAATAATACAAACAAAGGACTGAAACTCATTCACAAAGCTTACATTATCATTTCCAATGTCAAAAACACTGCAGTACAACCTTAGAGAGATAGAAGAACTGTTACAATCTTTGAAGAGGTCTGATTCTTACAAAAAATCACTTGTTGGAGGTGAAAGAAGAAGTTTACTCTACCAAAAAGTGTTCCCCCCTTTGAAATGAGCCAAATCTGGCTTTTTACATTGCATGGGTCGAGCCCAGGAGAGAGAAAATGTACAAAATGTGGGAGCCCATTCCTCATTGACTGTAAATGCATTAAATCAACATGGGGACCTTACAAACCCATACCCTATCATTTTTGACCAAATTGGAGGAGAATGTGACCCATCCTACATTAAATTTGGTCGCTGAAAGCGTCATTTCTGGCCATTACACGTGCCAGAGGTTTTTTGAGTTTTATCTCTCCAAACTAAACCAAAATTAAAGATTAACCATGGAATCTTGTAGAGAATTTCACCATATTTCTTTGATATAAAGAACGTGTAAATCTGAGCTTTGGATCGAAAGATATGGCGATTTGAAGTTTTAGGGCAAAACAGGTCCCAATCGGGTCGGCGGGTAAAACTTTAAATTTTTTACCTTTTGGTTTTTTGGAAAATTTATCAAATTTTCCTCGGCTCTACCACTTGGATGACATGTGTCAAGTGCTGGGTTCATCTGAGGGTTAATTCTCTTAGGCTCCTTAGGACCACCTTTTTATTGGCTCGGGCCTGGGGGCGCACTTTCCCTTTGAAATTTTGGCATTTTTCACTTTAGGAAAATTTTCCAAGTCCCCCCTGACTCCACACTCCCTTAGATGACACGTGTCAAGATTCCATATGGTAGTCAGGCCTAACCTTTTAGGGTTTGAAAACTTTGCCCTTGGAATTTTTTTGGTCCTCTTATCCGCACCACTTGGGACAATTTCCACATGGCTTAGGGCTTCCTTGTCCCTTTAGATTTTTCACGTTTTCACATGTCTGACATCGTTGGCGGCTTTTGTCGGGTCTATCCGCGATCCCTGAACACGTGGATTTTTGGCCCCGATTGTCCCAAACTGTCCCAGGACAAATTCTTACCCGAGTTTATCTGGTCTTATCGGCTAATTAGGATGATCACATCCCATGCATACTTTTTTCCTAGGTCCCAACTATCCCAGACAAAATATTGGTGATTTTTTACACCTTTCGGCTGGTTCAGCCCTTTCGTATCCCGACGTCCCAACATGTCCCAGGGCTCCTGGGCTCAGACTTGAGGATTATGGCCCCAACTTTTCAGCCTCATTACGACCCGAACCCTTCAACCCGAAATCAGGGTCCAACTTATTTTTTCTATGGTTTTCCAAACTTGTTAGGGATTTCAACTTGGATGGGAGAGTAAGAATAAGCTTAGGGGGCACCAAAAATAGGATTTTCAGGATTTGAATCAATCCTTTCCCGGGAAGATAATCTGATGCATGTTATCAAAATTGACCCTGAGGGTGAATTTTGGATAACAATTTGGCGACTCAACGGGGTCATCTACCTGCTAGATGAAAGACCAGTTGCCTGAAGCATCCATTGGGCATGGAGTCACTTGAGTTTTCTATTTAATACCCTAACTAACTTAGAATGTTACAAGGAGGAAGATGGAATATCACCTGATGGAAGCAAGGACTACAAAACATCTCCAGGGATTAGCAAGCTGTGCCAAAGCACTTAGGGAAAGGGTAAAACTAACCTACAGCAAAACAATGTGCACAAGCACTTGGAGGAATGAAAATTTAATCTAATATTTACAAGGTGATAAATTTCCCTCTAGAAGCAACGCTTTAGATAGATTCCATTGACTGGAATCTACAGTTCTTCACCATCCAATGAGGCCAATTAGAAGGCATTGCTGTTCATTGCACTTTGGGACCATGTATGGGCCACTCTGAATGGGTATCAAATTTTGAATGCCTTCCCAGTTTTTCTCTATCCACATCCCATTTCAACACTAGATCTCCAACTTGAAAATATCTATCCTTGGCCTTTCTATCAAAGGTCTTCTTGATCAAAGCTTGATCCTTTTCCATTGCTTGGGATGCCTGATTTCTGATCTCTTGGAGCTCCATCAACTCTGCATACCTCACCTCCATGGGCTCAAACTCTAGCAACTCTAGCTGCTTCATGAGTTCCAATGTTGGCAACTCAAGTGACATGGGCAAGATTACCTCTCTTCCATAGACAAGTTTGAATGGAGAGTTACCTGTGGATCTTTTGGGAGTTATCCTATCAGCCCATAAGGCTGATTTCAGTTTGGTATGCCAAGACCTCTGATTCTCATCAAGAGTCCTCCTAATGATCCTCAACAAGTTCTTGTTTGTAGATTCAGCCTGGCCATTACCTTGAGGGTAATAGTTTGATGAAGTACTTAGGTAGATACCATTCTTGACAGCCCACTCAGTCACCTTGGATCCAATGAATGCCAATGCATTAGCTGAGATTATTGTAGCAGGTATGCCAAATCTGGTTGTTATTCCCTCATAAAAGTCTAAGATGTTAGACTCATTTACCTCTTTGAGTGCTACTGCTTCTGTCCATTTGGTGAAGTAGTCTGTGGCTGTCAAAATCCATTTATGCCCTTGGCTTGAATTGGGATTAATGACTCCAATGAAGTCCAAACCCCATTGCATGAATGGCTTGTCAACTGAGATTGGATGCAATGGAAGGGCAGCAAGCCTCTCTTTTCCTGTGAAGAATGCACAATTCTTACACCTCTTGATCCATGCATAGAAATCACTGAAGATTTTAGGCCAATAATAACCAGCCTTCATGATTTTTAGAGTTGTCACTCTTGGTGCAAGATGACCACCAGCTGGTCCACCATGGAACTCTTCCAACACCCTTTGAATCTTATTTGTGCTGATGCATCTCAGCAGCACTCCATTCACATCTTTCATGTACAAAACTCCATCAACAATGGCATACGGGATAACATGCAATCTGAAGTGTCTTCTTTAGGTCTTGTTCATCTCCAAAGGGCATAGGCCTATGCTTAGGAAGTGTATAATACCTTGGGTCTAGCAGGGAGTGGGGGTAGTATTGTCTTCCTCTTGATTGCCACTTGGCTCATGGCTGTCCTAGACTGTCAAAACAACATCTTCTTCATTTCATACTTCTCTTTACTTCCCCAAAACCAGTTGCTCACACAATCCTTTCCCTCTTACCAGCTTGGTGATCTTGATCTCAATGTCATACTCCATGACACGGGAGATCCAACCTACCCTTTTCTCATTCAAATCCTTGTTAAGGAGGAAGTCCTTAACCCCAGCGTGTGAGACCAGCAAATGGACCTTGTTGTTTGAGATTAAATGCCTTAATTTCTTTAAGCTTCTAATTACTGCCAGCACATGCTTCTCAATAAAAGAGTACCTCACCTCATAGTCATCTAGGCTCCGGCTGAAGAAGGCAATTGGCTGATCATCATTATCCTTGTTTTGCTGTACCAAAATGGTAGAAATAGTGTCATTACCTCCAAATGCATAGAGGATGAAATCCTTGGAGAAGTCCAGGTCGATGAGAGTTGGTGCTTGGGAGATAGCTTCTTTGATTGCTTCAAAACTCTCCTTGCCTTCTGCTTTCCACTTGAAAGCCATGCTCTTCTTTAACATTCTGGTGATGGGCTTGACAAGGGCTACAAAATCTGGGAAAAACCTCCAAACAAAGTTTATCCTTCCCAAGAAACTCTGAAGGGCTTTCTTGTGGCTGGGAAATGGTAGTGATCTTATGGCTTCAACCCTCTCTAGATCAATTGCTAATCCTTCCTTGGAGAGAATATGGCCAAGGAGCTTTCCTTCATGTGAAAGAAAGATACACTTCTTAGGATTCAAAGACACTCCAAATCTCCTGCACCTCGTGAAGACTTACCTCAAATGATAGAGGTGGTGTACTACATTTTTTGAAAAAATAGTGATATCATCAAGGTAAATCAACACCACATTGTTAATCAAACCTTTGAATGCCATGTCCATTTCCCTTTGGAAGGTAGCACCAGTGTTGGACAGCCCAAATGGCATTTTCCTGTATACAAAAGTTCCCCATTTGGTTGTGAAGGCTTTCTTGAACTGGTCCTCTTCCTTCACCATAATCTGATTGTAGCTTGAGTAGCCATCAAGTAGTGAAAACCTCTCGGAGCTAGCCACATCTTGCAAGATTTGCTCCATGGAAGGGAGTGGGTAATGGTCCTTGAGAGAGGCTCTATTCAAGTCTCTGAAGTCAACACACAATCTGATCTCTCCACTCTTCTTTCTAACTGGAACCAAGTTGGAAACCCAACTAGAATGCTTGATTAGGAATATGATCCTTGACTCAATCAACTTGTCTAATTATTTCCTCATGAGAGGCTCCATGTGTGGATTGACTAGTCTTTGTTTCTGCCTGACAGGATTAGTGTTTGGATCCAATTCGATGGTATGCTGAGCTAAATTGGGATTGAAACCTTTCAAGTCTTCATTGCTCCAAGAAAACATGTCAGGGAACTCTTGACACAGCTGTATGAACTCATACCTTTCTTGTTCAGTTTTCATCCTTCCAATTTGCAATGGTTTGTTCTCTTCTACCAAGATGGATACTGAATCCTCTCTCTTGACAATATTTTCTTTCTCCTTTCTAAACTGATCATTAGGGTTAAAAATGGACTCCAAAGTGATAAGTCCTTTGGGTAGCTTGTTAGTTCTCAGCTGTACCACCTGGTCACCATACTGTTGTTCTATTTTTTCTTGATTCTTAGCTGAGAACTCAGCTTCTTCTTGCAAGAAATGGATGATTTACTGGTCATTCTCAAACACTTACCAACTAACATTGTTATTTGGCACTGAAGACCTCACAATCACATGGATTTTTGGCTATACCTTGTCTTGTTGAATACTTTCCACAATGTTAAAGGCTGCCCCTACTACTACAAGCATGTCAGCAGCTTGATTCTCTTTCCTAGGAATGGATTTGATGCCAAAACCCTCAAAATCTTCCATGAGGTCCCACACCCTGTTCTTGTAGCACCTGAGTAGATCATTATTGGTAGCATGTTGTCCCTTGACCTGATTTATAATCAATTCACTGTCACCAAAGACTTACAAGTTCTTTATTTTCTTCTTTATTACCCAATGCATCCCTTGCGCCAAGGCTTCATATTCAGTAGTGTTATTAGAGCATGCAAACTGAAATCTAAAAGATGAATAGTACTTTATTCCTTGAGGTGAAACAAGCATAACTCCACCTCCTGCACCTTGTCTACTCCTTGATCCATCAAAAAATAGCTGCCATACCTCATTGTCATCTTTGTGGTTTGGCTTGGTGATGCTAGGCATAGGCTAATTTTCTTCGTGTATACAATAGACCCCTAGATCAGATTCTTCCACTTCTTGATAAGGATCAAATGCATGTATCTTATTTTCCCATTCATCAAGAGTTAGATCCGGGATGATTCCAACCTTGGTGTTAGCCTCATCAGTGCTTGGGTGGTCTTCTTGATCAAATGATGAATAATTGGTGTTGATATGACTTGGAGTGTAAGGCTCAATGTGAAAGTTTGCAATAGGTCCAGAATTGATTGTAGCCTTAGTTCCATACCTCGTTCTGAACAACATGTGTGACTAATCAGCAGAAAAATATCCCTCAATCTTGACTGTGAAGTCCCTTGACAAGCATAGGGCAAAGAGTGGTGGAAGGTCTATGAATGATACATCTTGTAAAACAACAACATTTGGACATGCGTGCAAGGTAAGACTCAAGTTTCTAATCACCCCAACTATTGTTACTACCATCCCATCCAGCTGCACTACCCCTTTGGATATAGTTTCATACTAGAGCCCTAGCTGATCAGCTATTTGTTTAGGCATTACTGAGCTACTTTCCCCGGAGTCTATCATGCAATTGTGCACTAGCTGATTTCCAATGATCAATGAAACATAGAAAGGAGGGGGTTTCAAAATTTTACCTTGCTGTCCTCCATGATTTCCCTCAGGCTGGGCAGCATTTGTAAGCACTTTGTCTTGCATCTGAACTTGCTAATTCGAATTTGGCCAGTCCTTCATGGCAGCTTGCAACAGATCTCTTTGGCCTTGGATAGATAGGGATTCCCACATTGATATATTGACGTTTGTCTTCTTCATCTGATCAATGATATTGAATGGGGATGAAGTATCCTTTTACTATCCCTTTACTTGTACATTCACTCCTTTCACATGGGCAGCAATAATTGGTATTTGAGTTGGTCTAGGAGCTGTTATTGGCTACCCTTGTGCATTTGAAATTAGGTTTTGCTTGCCAATCATTTGTGGAGCCATGGAAGGTTGTGGATTGGATGGGGCTAATGGATGTTCTTCACCCAAATTCCTCCTTTTTGACCTTGTGTTGGCTGCAACACCTTGAGAAACTACCTGGTTCATGCCACAAAAATCCTCTGCTTTCCAATTTACCAATGTGGTGTCATTTGGGGCTGATTGTTGTTGGAATGTTTCTTGTTGTTGACTATTTTCTTGACTGCTCTCACCCTCCACACCAGTAATGCTTGATTCAAAGCACCATTGAAGCACATGGATTGATTATGAGGCTCATTGCATGGAAAACACCAATCGTACTCCTGGGTAATGTTGTTTTGTGTTGACACCAATGCCTTAGAGGCAGATATGGAATTTGGATTATAGGGCTGGAATGGTCTATTGGCAGGAGGCCTTATTTGATTTATATTTGTAGCTAGATTAGGAGGCCTTTGTGGTTGGTATGGCTGCCTGTTAGGCTGAGATTGGGGTTGATAAGAAGGTCTAAAACCTTGGGCTTGTTGCCTCTTGAGAGTAACCAACTCATTTCCTAGGTTTTGTAATTATTTCATGACTTCTTGAAGCTCATTTGGGGAACTTGGAGATGAAGTGGAAGCTTCATTTGAACTCTGATTTCTAGGAGTGGGAGAAGGAGCCAAATTAGGTGCTTGATTAGTGTTTGGACTCTCTAAACTTGGAAACAATGGCATAGGAGGTCTAGGGGCAAGTTTTCCACCTTGGATCAAACAATTTTCAGCCCTAATGGCAATGCTATAAGCCATAGGGATAGTTATGCCTCCCATGGATTGAATCAACATAGAAATATTAGAATTTAGAGCTTTGAGATAGTAGAGAAAAGCACCTTCTGCGGTTGACCTGACTGCCACTGGAATTCTCTCCCAAGTCTTTTGAAATTTGAAGTTGAAATCAGTCAGCTATTCATTGGGAGCTCTCTTGATGGTTTTCAACTGCTCCAAAAGAGACAAGTTGTCTCCCTTTTCTCCAAATTTCTCATGAAGTGCTATACACAACTGATTCTAATTTTTGATAGAACCAGCTCCAAGGCTCCTAAACCATTTCAATGATTTACCCTTGAATGAAGATGCTAGTAACTTGACAGCCACTTGCATCTCATTGATTTCATGAATTACACAAAGGTTAGCAATATCTTTAACATGATCACCTGGAGTAGTCTGATTTTCTCCAGTGAAGTACGGAATGTTCTTTAAGGCTGCAATAGGAATTGGATGTTGTGCATTCAGGGCAAGTGGGCTGTTGCCTATGAAGTTGACATAGGGGTTGTTTTGTGCCGTTTTAATTGGTCTTAAAACCCTTGTATACTGAATGAAAGGCCTACCAGGTGGAGGAGTTGAGAGAGTTCTGTTTGGTGGAGATGGAGACCTTTGAGTCCTTCTTCCTCTTTGCCTTCTTCTTGGAGATAATTGCAGGTATTCAAACAACAATTCTTCTTCTCCAACTCTTGACCTTGTGGTGACTCTTCTCATGAGTTTTCAGGCCTGCACTGCTGAAACTTGTTGATTCTTCCCCTTGGAGTCACCAGATATGCAAATAATAGCTCTTTTCAAGCAAGAAAATTATAGCAGATGCACATCAACTTTACTGCAATAAAAATGAGACCTCTAGGTCCTACCGGGCATGCCAAAACTGTTAGTGAAAAATCACAGTACCCCTGGATGCAAATCAAGGTTCTAAATGATGTCTTAGGCATCCAGTGTGATTGCACAACATGGAAACCTCTCTCCAAGTGTGGGACTTGTGAAACTGAGAGAGGAATATCTAAATTAGAGGTTGGTTCCTCAAACTCCTCTAGATTTAGATCTATATTTGCACAACTACAGAGGTTCAGATCCTAATTGCTACTCTAAATTACAAGGAGACAAGGATAGAAACGTACAAAAATGAAGCTAACTAAAGATGGTGATGCACAAAAAGGAGTGGTGAAACATTTTTTGTCATGCAAATAGACACAGACCAAAGATTGCAACATAAAACATACACAGGTTGATAAGATATAATTTAGGATCTAAAATGAAGCAAATAATACAAACAAAGGACTAAAACTCATTCATAAAGCTTGCATTATCATTTCCAATGTCAAAACCACTGCATTACAACCTCAGAGAGGTAGAAAAACTATTACAATCTTTGAAGAGGTCTGTTCTTGCAACAATCACTTGCTGGAGGTGAAAGAAGAAGTTTGCTCTGCTAAAAAGTGTTCCCCCCTTTGAAATGAGCCAAATCTAGCTTTTTACATTGCATGTGTCGAGCCCAGGAGAGAGAAAACATACAAAATGTGGGAACCCATTCCTCATTGACTACAAATTCATTAAATTGGCATGGGGACCTTACAAACCCATACCTTGTCATTTTTGACCAAATTGGAGGAGAATACAACCCATCCTACATTAAATTTGGTCGCTGAAAGGTCATTTCTACCCATGGACACATACCAGAGCCGTTTTTTGAATTTTCCCTCTTCAAACTAAACCAAAATTAGAGATTGACCATGGAATCTTGTAGATAATTTCAAAATATTTCTGATGATATGAAGAATGTGTAAATCTGAGCTCTGGATCAAAAGATATGAAGGTCTGAAGTTTTAGGGCAAAACGGCCCAAAAAATGGATCGGTGGGCAAAACTTTAAAAATTTGACCTTTTTACATTTTGGAAATTTTTTAAAAAAATTTCCATGCTCCACCAGTCGGATGCCACATGTCAGGTGCTAGTTCACTGAGCAATTCTCTCTCCTCCACCTTTCCGCGGGCTTTCCTTTGAAATTTTGACCTTTTTAACTCTTTGGAAAATTTTCCATTTCCCCCCCGTGCCCCACCACTTGGGACGCGTGGCGTGATCTGTTTGGAGGACAGGGGCGCGGGGTCATCCTTTACCTTTTAGTTTTTCAGTCAAACTTTTGCTAATTTTTCCATGTCCTCCCTGAGCTCCGCACTCCCTGCTCCATTGGACACATGTCCTATGTCTATTAGCTTGGGCCGACCCTTCAAACCTTGCCCTTTGAAATTTTTTGGCTAAAAAACACTTAGCCAATTTCCATTGCGCTTCCCCTTATGACACGTGTCACATTCTGATTTGTTGGCAGCTTTTTTGGGTCTCCACGTCCTTCACGTATTTTTGGCCCGGATGTCCCAAACCGTCTAGGACAAATTCTTCCGATTCACCTGATTCAGCCGGTTTGCGTCCGCCACGTACTCTTGGCCCAACTATCCCAGACAAAACTTGGTGATTTTTTGCACCTTCGGCTGGTTCGCCCTTTTGCGTCTTGTGTGTCTTGATGTCCCAATTACTCCTGGACTACCTGGTGGCTTTTCGGCTGATTCGCGCCCCAACGTCCCAACTGTCCCAACTGCCTGGACTTAGGACTTAGCTGATTTCATGATTTTTCCTGGCCCCCAAGATATGATGCATGTTATCAAAATTTACCCTAAGCGGGTGAATTTTGGATAACAAAAGGTTTAGGGTTTATGGGGTTTATGATTAAAGGTTTATTTTTTAGGGTTTAGGTTTTAGGGTTTAGGGTTTTGAGTATAGGGTTTAGGGTTTTAGGGTTTAATTTTTAGGGTTTATAGTTTAAGGTTTATTGCCCATGGTTTAAGCTTTAGGTATTAGGTTTTAAGGTTTAGGGCTAAGGGATTACAGTTTAGGGCTTAGGGTTTAGGGTTTATGGTTTAGTGCTAAAGGTTTAGGTTTTATGGGTTTTACAATTTAATGTTTAGTTTTTAGGGTTTAGGGTTTATGGGGTTTACGATTCATGATTTAGTTTTTAGGGTTTATGGTTTAGTGTTTAGGATTTAGGGTTTCGATTTTAGGGTTTAGGATTTATGTTTCATTGTTTACAGTTTAGGGTTTAATATTTAGGGTTTATAGTTTAGGGTTTATGGTTCAGGTTCAGGGTTTAGGTCTCAGGGTTTAGGGTTTAGGGCTAAAGGTTTACGGTTTAATGGGTTTATGATTTAAGGTTCATTTTTTATGGTTTATGGTTTAGGGCTCAGAGTTTAGGGTTTAGGGTTTAGGATTTATGGTTTATGGTTTATGGTTAAATATTTAGGGTTTAGGGTTTAGTACTTAGGGTTTAGGGTTTAGGTTTTAGGGTTTAAGGTTTAGGGATTATGATTTAGGGATTAGGGTTTAGGGTTTAAGGTTTAAGGGTTAAGGTTTAGGACTAAGGGATTACAGTTTAGGTTTTAGGGTTTAGGGTTTAGGGTTTATGCAGTTTACAATTCAAGGTGTAGTTTTTAGCATTTAGTGTTTAGGGTTTAAGGGTTAGGGTTTTGACTTTATGGTTTAGGGTTAAGGATTTATGGTTTATGGTATAGTGTTTAGTGTTAGGGTTTAGGGTTTATGGTTTAGGGCTTAATAGTTAGGGTTTATTGGGTTTATGATTAAGGGTTTAGTTTTTAGGTTTTATGGTTTAGGGTTTAGGTTTAAGGTTTTAGGGTTTTGATTGTAAGTTTTGGGGTTTATAGTTTAGGGTTTAATATTTAGGGTTTAGGGTTTGGGGTTTATTTTTTAGGGTTTAGAATTTACCGTTTAAGTTTTAGGGCTAAGGGATTACACATAGGGCTTAAGGTTTAGGGTTTATTATTTAGGGTTTAGGGATAAAGGTTTAGGGTTTATGTGGTTTACGATTCAAGGTTTAGTTTTTAGGGTTTAGGTTTTTGAGTTTAGGGTTCAGGGTTTCGGATGTATGGTTTATGGTTTATGGTGTCAGGTTTAATATTTAAGATTTAGGGTTTAGGGTTTAGTACTCGGGGTTTAGGGTTTAGTGTTTAGGTCTAAGGGTTTAAGGTTTAGGTCTTAGGGTTTAAGGTTTAGGGTTAAGGGATTAGGGTTTAGGGTTTAGGGTTTAGGGTTTAGTGCTAAAGGTTTAGGGTTTATGGGGTTTATGATTCAAGGTTTAATTTTTATGGTTTAGGGTTTAGGGCTTAGGGTTTATGATCTTAGGGTTTAAGGTTTAGGGCTAAGAGATTATACATTTTAGGGCTTAGGGTTTAGGGTATAGGGTTTAGGGTTTAGGGTTTAGGGTTTAGAGTTTAGTGTTTAGGATTTATGGTTTACGATTTACGGTTTAGGGTTTAGGGTTTAGGGTTTAGGGTTTAGTGCTTAGGGTTTATGGTTTAGGGATTAGGGATTAGAGTTTAGGTCTCATGGTTTAAGGTTTAGGATAAAAGGATAACAATTTAGGGATAAGGGTTATGGTTTAGGGTTTAGGGTTTATGGTTTAGGGCTAAAAGTTTAGGGTTTATGGGTTTAACGATTTAAGGTTTAGGGTTTAGGGTTTAGATTTTAGGGTGTTTAGGGTTTAGGAAGGATTTATGTTTAGGGTTATTAGTGTTAAGGGATTAAGGTTTAGGATTTAATGGGTTTATGGTTTAGGTTTTAAATTTATGGTTTATTGATATTTAGGGTTTAGGGTTTAAGGTTTAGGGCTCATGGATTTTGGCTTAAGGGGGTTTAGGGGTGGTTTAGGTTTAGTGATTTAGGGTTTAGGGTTTAGGGTTTAGGGTTAAGTTTAGGTTTAGCTTTAGGGTTTAGGGTTTATGGTGTTTATGAGGATTCAGGGCTTAGGTTTATTTTTTAATGGTTTTAGGGTTTAGGGGGATTTATAGGATTTAGGGTTTAGGTCTCAAGGTTGATGGTTTAAGGTTTAGGGCTAAGGGATTAAAAGGTTTTAGGGTTTAGGGTTTAGGGTTTATGGGGTTTACGATTCAAGGTTTAGGGTTTAGGTTTAGGGTTTAGGGTTTATTGATTTATTGGGCTATAGGGTTTATGGTTTAGAGGTTTTTGGGGTCTTACTTTATTAGGGTTTCAATGTTTAAGGTTAAGGGGGTTTATTCTTTAGGATTTATGGTTTTGGGTTTAAGGTTTAGGGTTTAATGTTTAGAGGGTTTTATGGTTTAGGATTTAAGGAGTTTTAGTGTTCAGGATTTTTTTAGCATTTAAGGATTAGGGTTTAGTTTAGGGGATGTTAGGGTTTAGGGCTTAGGGTTTATGGGTTTAGGGTTTATTTAAGGGGTTTATGGGTTTAGTGTTCAATGGTTTAGTTTAGGGATTATTTATGGTTCTAAGGTTTAGGGTTTAGGGTTTATGTTTCATGGTATAGTTTAGGGTTTACGATTAATGGCTTATTTATGGTTTAGGGTTTAAGGTTTAGGTTTTAGGGGTTTAGGGTTATGATTTAAAGATTAGGGTTTAGGGTTTAGGGCTCAAGAGGTTTTATAGGGAATAGGGTTAGGGTTTAGGTTTAGGGTTTAGGGGTTTAGTAAATAGTTTAGGAGTTTAGGGTTTAGGGTTTAGGGCTAATGATTTTATAGTTTAAATATTTAGGGTTTAGGGTTTAGTCTAGGGTTAATTTTATTTAGGTTTTTAAGGGTTTACTTTATGCCTTAAGGTCTTAGTGTTTATGGAATTATTGCTAAAGTTTTAGGGTTTAGGGCTTTATGGTTTAGGGTTTATGGTTTTGAGTTTAGGGTTAAGGGTTTTAGAATTCATGTTTAGGGTTTAGGGTTTAGGGTTTAAGGTTTAGGTTTTAATTATCAGGGATTAGGGCTTTAGGGTTTAGGTTTTAGGGATCATGAATTAGGATTTAGCATTTAGTGCTTTAGAGTTTAGGTTTTAGGGCTAAGGGTTTAAGGTTTTAGAGGGTTTACAGGGCTAAGGGTTTAAGGTTTTTTATGGGAGCTCAATGTTTTAAGGTTGAGGGTTTAGGGTTTATTAGTTAGGAATCAGGGTTTAGGGTTTAGGGTTTAGGGTCTTAGGGTTTAAGGGCTTGAGGGCTTTAGGGGTTTGAGGTTTAGGGTTTAGGGTTTAGGTTCTGTGGTAGGGTCTCAAGGATAAGGGTTTAGGGTTTAAGGTTTTTAGATGTTTAAGGGTATTTAGGGTTTAAGGGGTTAATTTTTCAGGGGGTTTGTTAAGGTTTAAGGATTTATACAATTAATGGTTTAGGGTTTAGTGGATAAGGTTTATAGGTTAAGGATTTAAAGGGCTCGAGATTTAGGGTTTAGGGTTTAGGTGTTTATGGTTTTAGCGTTTAGGGTTTAAGGATTAGGTTTTAGGGCTAAGGGTTAGGGTTTATTACCTATGTATGGTTTAGGGTTTAGGATTATAGTTTAGAAGTTTAGGGTTTAGGCTCAAGTTTTAGATAATTATGTTTTAAGGTTTAGGGGGTTTAAGGTTTATGGCCAAAGGCTTAAGATTTGGGGTTTAGGGTTTAGGGATCAAGTTTAGAGTAGTTTATGGTTTATTTAGGGTTTATAGTTTAGGGTAGGGTTTTGGGTTTAGGGTAAGGGTTTATGGGTTTCTACAAGGTTTAAGGATTTATATTTTAGGTTTGTCTAGGACTTACGGTTTAGGGTTGAGGGTTTAGGGTTTATGGGTTTACATGCTTTAGGGAATGAAATTATGGTTGAGGGCATAATTTTAGGGGTTTAGGGTTTAGGGTTTATGGCGTTTACTATTGAAGGTTTAGTTATTAGGGCTTAGGGTTTAGGGTTTAGGTTTTAGGGTTTAGGGTTTAGGGTTCTAATTTTAGTGCTGAGGGCTTTAGGGTTTAGGGTTTACTTTAGGGCTTAGGTTTAGGTTTTTAGGGTTTAGGTCTTAGTGTTTAGATGATTTTGGTTTTAGGGTTTAGGGTTTAGCCCTCAGGGGTTAAATTTTTAGTTTAGGGTTGATCATTCACGGCTAAGTGTTTAAGGTTTACGTATTAAGGTTTATAACTTAGGGTTTAGGGTTTAACGAGGGCTTTAGGGTTTAATGATTTAGGGTTTATTTAAGAGTTTAGGGTGTAGGATTTAGGTTTATGGATCATTTTAGGGTTTAACATTTAGGGTTTAGGATTTTAGGGTTTAGGGTTTAGTTAGGGTTCAAGGTTTAGGTCTTAGGTTTAGTTTAGGGTTTAGGTTTAATTTAGGCCCATAGGTTTAGGATTTAGGATTTAGGGTTTAGGGCTCAAGGATCAGATAATAGGGATCATGGTCTAATATTTAGGGCTCATGGTTTAGGGTTTAGTGTTTAAGGTTTAGAAATCAGGGTTTAGGGCTAAAGGTTTACGGTTTATGGGGTTTATGATTCTAGGTTCAATTTTTATGGTTTATGGTTTTAACTTTATTGTTTAGGGTTAAGGAATTATTGTTTATTGTTTACGGTTTACGGTTTAGGGTTTAAAGTTTAGGGTTTAGGGTTTAAGGGTTATGGCTTAGGGTTGATGGGGTTTATGATTCAAGGTTTACCTTTTAGGGTTTAGTGGTTTAGGGTTTAGGGTTTAGGGGTTTATAATTTACGGCTCAACGTTTATGGTTTAGATTTTAGGGTTTATGACTAGGGTTTTAGGGTTTAGGGTTTAGGGTTTAGGGCTCATAGGTTAGGGTTTAGGATTTAACATTTAGGGTTTAGAATTAAGTATTTAACATTTAGGGTTTAGGGTTTATTGTTTAGTGTTTAAGGTTTAAGTTTAGGATTTAGGGTTTAGGATTTAGGGTTTATGGTTTAGGGTTTTGAGTTTAGGATTTAGGGTTTAGGGTTTAGCTCTCAAGGGTTTAGATTTTATGGTTTATGGTTAGGGTTTAGGGATCAGTGTTAAGGGTTTAGGGTTTAGGGTATATGGTTTAGGGTTTAAGGTTTAAGGTTTAGGGTTTAGGGTTTAGGGTTTAGGATTTAGTGTTTATGGTTTATGGTTTAGGTTTGAGGGTTTAGGGATTAGGGTTTAGGATTTAACATTTAGGGCTTAAGGTTTAGGGTTTAGGGATTAGGGTACATGGTTTAAGGTTTAGAGTTTAGATTTTAGGGATCAGAGTTCAGGGTGTAGGGTTCAAGTATTATCGTTGAGGGCTTATGTTTTAGGGCTTAGGGTTTAGTGTTCATGGTTCATGGTTTATAGCTCAGGGTTTAGGGTTTAGAGTTATGGGTTGAGAGCTCAAGGATTTGGATTTAGGGTTTAGGGTTTAGGATTTAGCATTTAGGGCTCAAGGTTTAGGGTTTAGGGTTTAGGGGTTTAGGGATCAGGGTTCAAGGGATTTAGGGTTTAGGGATTAGGATTTACATGGATTTAGGGTTTAGAGTTTAGATTTTAGTGCTCATAGGATCAGGGTGTAGGGTTCAAGGATCGGGGTTTAGGGTTTAGGGTTTAGGGTTTAGTGATTTAGGGTTCAGGGTTTATAGGCTCATAGGGTTTAGGGGTTCAGAGTTACAGGTTTAGGGTTGATGGCTTAGGGCTCTTAAGTTTTAAGGGTTTCGTTTTAGGGCTCATGGTTTATTGTTTAGGGTTTAGGGTTTACAGGGTTAGGGTTTAGGTTTTGGGGTTTAGGATTAAGTGTTTGAAGGTTTAGGGTTTAGGGTTTGGGGTTTATAGGGTTTAGGGTTCAAGGCTTAGGGTTTATGGTTTAGGGTTTAGGGTTTAGGGTTTAGAGGCTTTAGGGTTTAGGGTTTATGGCTCTCTAGGGATCAGGTTTAGGGTTTCAGTGTTTGTCAGGTTGATGGTTTAGGGTTTATGGTTCAAGGTTTAGGGTTTAGTATTTAGGGTTCAAGGTTGAGAAAAGTATAGGGTTTAGGGAATTAGGGTTAAGGGTTCAGGGTTTAGGGTCAGGTTAATAGGCTTTAGGATTACTAGTTTAGGGATTATGGTTTAGGTTTATGAGTTTAGGGTTTTAGGTTCTTAGGGTTTATGGTTTAGGGCAAATTAAGGGATTTAACATGGTTTAGGGCTAAGGGTTTAGGGTTTAATTTCCTAGCTGAGGGTTTAGTGTTTAGGTTTTAGAGTTTAGGATTTAGTTGGTTAGAGCATTAGGGATTTCCAGGGCTTAGGGTTTATGGTTTAGGGTTCATAGGGTTTAGGGTTTAATGCTTATGGTTTAGGGTTAGGGTTAAGGATTTAGGGGTCATGTATGGGGTTAGGGTTCAAGGTTTAGGGTTTAGGATTTAGGGTTTACGGTTTACAGGTTTAGGGTTTAACTAGGCTCAGGTTTCAAGGTTCAGAGGATGACTAGGGTTTATGGTTTATGGTTTAGGGTTTAGAGTTCAAGGTCTTTAAGTGTTGAAGGTTTAGGGTTTAGGGCTTAGGGGTCAAGGTTTAAGGTTTAGGGTTTATGGTTTAGGGTTAATGTTTAAGGGTTTAAGGGTTCAGGTTTTAGGCTTAGGGTCTTATGTTTAAGGTTTAGGGTTTAGAGTTTATGGTTTTGAGTTTAGGGGTCAAGGTTTAGGTTATAGGATTTAATTTAGGGTTGAGGATTTAGGGTTTAGGTTTAGGGTTTAGAGTTTAAGGTTTAGGGTTTAGGGTTTAGGTATATGGTTTAATGGTTTAGGGCTTAGGGTTTAAGGTTTAGGTTAGTGGATTTAGGGTTTAGGGTTTAGGTTTTAGGTTTTAGGGTTTCAGGTTTAATAGGTCAGTGTTCATGGTTTAGGGAACTTAAAGGGATTAGGATTTAGGTTTAAGGATTTTGGGCTTAAGGTTTATGTTTTAGGTTTAAGGGTTTAGTGGGTAAGGGATTGAATTTTAGGGTTTAGGGTTAAGGGCTTAGGAAATAGGGTTTAGGGTTTAGGGTTTAGGCTTTAGGGCATTAGGGATTAGGGTTTAGGGTTTAGGGTTTGGGGTTGAAATTTGTAGAATTTAAACGGAAGGCTTTAGGGTTGAATGTCCCCCATTTCCTAAAAAATTTACCTATGTTTAGGGTTTAGGGACATTTAGGGTTTATACTGGTAGGCATTATGGTCCTAAACCATGACATTACTTTGTGATGACTTAGGGTCCATAGGGTTTAGTGCTTTATGATTTCTTTATTTACTAAGGTTAAATTTAGGGTTTAAGAAATTAAAATTATAGGTTTATTCAAATGAATTAGGGGTTTAGTTTAATGGTTTAAGGTTTAGGGCATTAAAAGATTTAATGTTACTCTATGGAACATGTAGGTTTAGGGATTTAGGACGTTTATTGTTTAGAGTTTAGCACTCAAGTGTTAGGGTGTAAGGCTTGGAGGGCTTAATGGTTTCCCAAATCATGCGCCTCTGGACCTACAATATGAACCAAAGAACTACATTGTAGTTTTGAAAATTATGTAGAAAATCAGCTTCCACCATTATAGACTAAATCCAAGTTACAAAACATTCTCTAGTTTTCTTAAAACTTGTGGGTTGTAGTAAAACCTATTTACTTTTTGTAAAATTTAATTTTTTATTTTTAAATACTATTCGCAAGGTTTCCATTTTAGGGTTCAGACTAATTTTGATATAGGTTTAGGGATTGTAAATGCTTATCCCCATTTTGGTTTATGGATTAGAGTTTCAACTGGATTTAAATTTTAATGGCTCATTTTAGGGTTTCGTCGGCTTCACAAAATTTCCCCTAAATTCTATACATATTAAAAAAAATTAATTTTCATATTTTTTGGGTAGTTAGGGGGGGGCATGGTTGTAGAACTCAAGATTATTTTTCAAAATTTAAGCCTTTTGTAACTGTGAAATCCCCTAAAAAATACTTTCTAAAAAATTCTAAAATGGGCCCCAAAGCACAAACCCTGAATGGGTTCCTAGCTACGAGGTTCTACCAAAGGGTTTTCATCAAAAATACTAAAGTGCTAAAAAAATGGCTGTGCCTCCGGGGCCTCTAAAGTCACTCTATTATGTTTTTTAACAAAAACAAGAGCACCTGAATCCTATTTTAGTTATTTTCCCCACTTAAACAAACCTTAAACCCTAAATAAAATTCAGTAGGTTATAAACCCATAGACTCCATAAACCATGAATATAATTCATGTTATCCACTTAACATCTTCCCTAATGGAGTGGTAAACCCTGATTCAAATAAGCCCTATAGCACTAAACCCTTCCTAAAACCTAACTTAGAACTCTAAACATCTAAACCACTAAAGAACCCTTTTCTAGGGTGAGGGTGGGGTTGTGGTGCCATAATTTCATTAGAAAATTTCCAAACTAAAAACCCTGAACCCTAAACCTAAGAGGTGACTAATACCTTTTGAGCACCCAAACTTTCCACCCTGGTAGCCTAATGGTGGCATGTAGAGGCCATGACAATGAGTGATAAACCTGAAGAGATAAACCTTTCAAAATAGAGGATAAGAGTTAGAGAAGGGCAAACCATTGGACATAGCCCCTAAAGGGATTGAGGGTGTTCCCTAGACCCTAAACTTACAAAGCAGAGGAAAATGTGAGCATTTTCCCCAAAGTCCATAAACTTTTCCCAAACATCGCTTTCCTAAGACTATTTATGACCCTAAATTTTGATACTATAGGGCCTGCTAAAAATGATCCCTAAATTTTCCCACCAAGGCATAAACCTTGACAAATTTCCTTAACCTTGAGCCCTAGAACCATAAATCTTTCACCTAAACCGAACTTGATAATTAAACCTCTTCAACCATAATTTCAACGGAAGAGCCATAAATGTTGAACTATAAAATTTTTAATGATTTTAATTTTGCCTAAAAAGGATCCTACAATGCTTTATAATCCTAAAATAAACCAGTTTCTTAACTTCTCAACTTTGTGTTATTAGATCACTTTGGCATCCTTGACATTGTACAAACCCTAACATGAAGTCTTAACCTTGTGAGCCTCCAACCCTAGACTATTTAAACAATTAAATATTTTAGTAAATAGTATTTCAATTTGTAGCCTTAAGAAATAATACACTAAACACTGAACCATGAAGTCCATTGATTGATCTATGTTAGGTGGTTATAATTGAGACACTAAAATTAGTGGTATTTTCAGGGTCCTGATGGATTTAAATACCATAGCAAATTTTGATCATTCTAGATTTACTAAAGTTTATAGGTTGGATCTCTACATTTTTATTCAGAATTTAAGCTGTCAGGTATATAAACAATGATCTTTCATTTTAAGTGACTTTAGATCCAATTTTACATTTACATGTAAGTATTGTCAATTTGAGAGGAATTCTCCGATCTTTCAAATTCAAACATTTGTACAAGATGTGAAAAACTATTCCCATCACTTTACAGATTTTTTCTACTCTAGATGTCAACGACATTCTGATAAGCATTCTTCTTTACAAACAAAGATAATAAACAAATCCATGATTCCTGAATGTCCAATTTTGATCCTACTTCAATACTTTATTATTCCTCAATTTTGATGTACATATTCTATATTGGGGCACTTCATCTTCCTAAATCAAATTTAATGACAACTTATTAGAAAATATAACATTCTATAGAAGAGTTCAAAGAAAATTAGAAACCATCTTTATAGAATGCATAACACCCTTACATTTATACTCCAACTTTACAATTTCCATTATTACAAATATCATTCACATTAACCACTCAATTATCTACTAAATCTTCCCAACTGTATTAGACAAATGATAGTATGAAGGATTACAATGAAAATTCTTGAAGCACCTTTAACAAGATAGTGAGCATCCAACTGCATTCTTTTAATTTTCTCCTTCATTTTGCTCCATTTCTTCCTCTTTATAGACTTGATCCACAACTGGAAAGACCAAAGGAAACACTTCCAAGAATTGTATAAGGGTTTCTAATGGAATGAGGAATCCATAGTCTTAAATGATAAGTTCAAACATAGGATTAAACCACATCAACTAAACTACATTATTAACTGAAGATTCTAAGAACCTAATATAGTTATAAATGGCCATTCACGACTTTGTCAAGATCACACAAGTTTGGAAACTCTGATGTTTCAACTACATTGGAGAGACACATAGACACTAAAATTGATGGTAACCTTCACTAAATCAATATAGAAGATTATAGTCCAACTATGCTAATAAATATTTGTCACATTATTTAGAATCTAAGTTGTTCATGTCTCGATAATTGGGCATCTTACCTGTGAATCTTTGGTAAGCCACCCAATTTTGTTAGTCACATAAAGAAGTAAAAACCTTATGTCTCCTTATCACATCCTCTTATTCAAATTTTCCATGCCCTTATTTACTCTCAGGACATCAGTACCGTAAGAAATCAAGATATTTCATCTCCAATTTAAGATTTTCACCTATAAATTCTACATAGTTTAAGTTAATGCATTGGAATTCCCTTATATATATATATGATATATATATATCATTCTTCCTAAGTCCATATATATATATTATAACCAATATCGTAGACACCTATAATTATGCCCAAGCAATTTAAATACTTAAATTGCACTAATTATCCCCTTTCTCGCAAATCAACGACATATCGTCAAAAGCACTCATTTTCCCTCATATCATCATTAATTAATTACACTAAGCTAATTAATTAAGTTTCCTATCCAACAAATACCCTAATTAACGACCTTCCGTTAATAAATCACCCCTTCTACCTAGACTAATTAATTATTATTAATTAATTAGCTTTCCCTTCCATTTAACCAATAAATCAATATTTAATTGATTTAATCCCCTTTTAATAGCCTAAATCATACTAATATTCCTCTAATTATCTTCTATAAGCTTACATCTACCTATTAGTTAATCACCTTTGATTAATTAAAACACCCCCAACTCCCATGACTTGCTAAACATGTATTAAACCCTTCTAAAGTAAGGTTACCTTTAATAAAGCAACCTTATCCATTCCTAATCATGTTTTACCTTTATCCCACATTCATGAGAATGTGTTGAATCCTTTATCCTTTGGGCTATATAAAGAGCCCTCCACCTACCTTTTTACTTACACCTAAACTCCTTAGAGAGCAAATGCAAAGCATATAGCAAAGAGACTAAGAGCTTGCACCTTGCCCTTTTGAGAGTTCATCATCTTGAAGAGTTAAGCCTCTTTCTTAAAGTGCTTGGGTCATATGGGAGGTGTCAAAAGGGTCTTGTAGCCCAACTTTGATTAGCCCCCATTCCTAGGTTCTTGGAACATTAAGGACAACTATTTTGATAGCCATGGAGCTTACTTAGGTCCATTCATTTATTTGTTGTTAGAGAATAGAGGAGTTTAGATATTTAGCATTGTTAGTTTCAAAGTTTGTATTTATGAATGCTAGCATCTAACCCTTGTTTAATTCTTATCATGATGGTGTTTATGCTTTGTTTTAGCTAAATTGTAGAACTATTTTAGGTGGTAGTTCTTGCTTCATTTGATTTAGCATTAAGCAAAGTATACATGCACACATTTGGCATGCCCGGTGGGACTTACTCCATTGTCCTTTGCACTTAATTTCAAGTTTTTGTAGTTAAGTTTTATTTTTGGTTACTAACCCTCTTTTACACATGTTGATCTAACTTGTTTTTCTTAACTTGTTTTGTTGAGTTTGCATGTGTTGAGTCTTCCTTGTAGGTATAAAGGAGGTGAAGTGCTATCAAAATTGGAATTGATGGGAAAATTTCAAGATTTCTCCATGTTTTCATTTTTAGAGCTTACTTTTTCAACATTTTACATGCTAGTTTTGTCAATTTCTTGAAAATTTTCAATTCTTGAGCATGTAGGTTAGTGTTTGATAGTGCTGAGTCTTCTATTTACATATTAATGTGGTGGGTTGCTGTTAAAATTTAATCTTGGTGAGAAAATTTCAAGATTTCATCATGTTTTCATTTTTAGAGCTTACTTTTTCAACATTTTACATGCTAGTTTTGTCAATTTCTTGAAAATTTTCAATTCTTGAGCATGTAGGTTAGTGTTTGATAGTGCTGAGTCTTCTATTTACATATTAATGTGGTGGGTTGCTGTCAAAATTTAATCTTGGTGAGAAAATTTCAAGATTTCATCATGTTTTCATTTTTAGAGCTTACTTTTTCATCATTCTACATGCTAGTTTTGTCAATTTCTTGAAAATCTTAAATTCTTGAGCATGTATGTTAATGTTTGATAGCGTTGAGTCTTCTATTCATATATTAATGTGATGGGTTGTTGTCAAAATTGAATCTTGGTTGGAAAAATTTGCCCATTTTGCAGATTAAGGGACGTTTTTTTTTAGACATTTTTTGAGTGCATGTCAAGTGCATACCCATGAGCATAAGAGCATATGCGTAACCCATCTTCCGAAGGCCATAACTTTTTCTCCCGAACTCAAAATGACTCCATTTTTTTTGTGTTGGAAAGGTATTGAAGTTAAATATGCAATGAAAACATAAATTTAGGATTTATACTTACAGAAATTGTAGGTTTTTCTGTTATTTTAAAACTGGTCATTTTCTAACATGTCTAATGTTTTGATGAATGTTGTATTTCCATGCTTACTCGATTTAGACCAAAGCATGTGCATGCTCTTCTCTTGCACCTTTTGGTGATCTTGAGAATCAAAAACAACTTTGATCTCTATCTTGTTAACATTGGGATTAAACTTGGAAACTTGATTATTCATTTTGCTTAAGGGAATGAACCTTTTACAAAGCATTTTTCAATGGTCCTTTGATTTGAAGTTTTCCATTTCTATATAGTTGGGATAAAGTTTGTGTATGCTCTTCTCTTGCACCTTAGGGTGATCTTGAGAATCAAAAGCAACTTTAGTCTTCATTTTATAACATTTGGTAAATTGGAAACTTCATCTTTCACTTTTGGTTTAAGGGAATGAACCTTTTACAAAGTATTTTTCAATGGTCCTTTGATTTGAAGTTTTCCATTTCTATATAGTTGGGATAAAGTTTGTGTATGCTCTTCTCTTGCACCTTAGGGTGATCTTGAGAATCAAAAGTAACTTTAGTCTTCATTTTATAACATTTGGTAAATTGGAAACTTCA
Organism: Taxus chinensis; assembly: GCA_019776745.2. Taxonomy (NCBI): domain Eukaryota; kingdom Viridiplantae; phylum Streptophyta; class Pinopsida; order Cupressales; family Taxaceae; genus Taxus; species Taxus chinensis. The sequence continues at coordinate 18,077 of JAHRHJ020003680.1, read as the reverse complement.
TCTTTCACTTTTGGTTTAAGGGAATGAACATTTATCAAGAATTTTGTATGGTTCATTGATTGAAAAGATTTTCTTTACTTTTTAGTTGGATTATTTGTTGTGTATGCTCTTCTCTTGCATCCTTGGATGATCTTGAGAATCAAAAGCAACTCTTAATCCTCTTTTAAATAATGTGATTTTCTTGGAGAACTACTAACGCTTGAGTGCAGGACCTAAAAACGCTTGTCAAAGAAAGGAGGAACCAAAACAAAATCAAAAACTACTAATACAGTTGTTATACAGGTTGCCAAAAGGTGTTCAAGCAAACCACACCTAATTAAACAAGATAAAAAGAACAACATATTCAAAACACTGTATTGCAGGTTTCGAAAAGGGTACGTCCCTCTCCGCTCAACTGGAACATAACCCCTTTGGCATAACGCCTTAAGCTACAACAATGGGGGTGGTTCCAGGAACCCCAAAGTAGTCCACACAAGAGGGAACCTTGTGGATGAAACGGGAAGTGCTCCGCACTACCTACTTGACTAGTGATTCCTTTGTGAGATAGCGTTACAAGTTGTCCATTGTGGCGACCCCAGTGATAGTACACGTAGATGCACTAGTTGCCTACTGTTCTTGAAGGGGGTAAAGTAAAGCCGAGATACTCCCAAACTAGTCAGTGTGACTTTTTGGGTAAATCGCGCTCGCTCGTGGAAACTTTGTAACACCTAGGGTGAGAGAACCACCTAGGAGAATATACTTTGGCCAGGAGCCCACTTTGACCATTTTAAAAATAGTGTTGAGTTGTGAACCTTCTTTTTGAGAAACGTGTGACGTATTACTTTTGCCTAGTTTTTACTTGCCTTAGGGCGAGGCGAAACTCTGCCGAAGTGAGGCTAACATTTTTCATCTTTTTTTGATTTACTTCCTTCACATTCTTTTGACACTTTGTTGATCAAAAGAAGGGTGACTACCTTTGTGTTACCAATCGACTGTTTCTCTCACTTTTATGTCCGTTTACGCCCATCCATGTTTGCGGCTGGGTTAGTTAAACGTCTAAAGTGTGCGGAGGTGTTTTCACGTCATTGGTAGCCATTGTGATCTTGATACCCATGTCAAGGTCATCATTGTAGTTAGGCGTGGTTCATCACCGCAGACTTCCTTAGAAGAGTTAGCTTGTTTGTATCGTATCACTACAATTTCGATATTTACGTCTTGTTTCTTGTAAACTCGACATAAATACCTATATTGTATGGTTATGTTGCACACATTTTTAACTATTCCTAGCTATACTTTGAGCTTTTTAGTTCGGTTCTATTATTACCTTGATTTCAAAGAGTGCTAGGTGTTACTATTTGTGCGTGTTATATCAATAACACCTCGATATCAATACTTCACTTTCTCGCAAAGTGGGTTAACATATCTTGGTGATATTGTTGTGTCATTCACAAATTGTAATTGGCACTTTTTGAGATATAGGTCTTAATCAAGTTTGAGCTCACTCATCGTATATCTTGATTGGGAGATCACATTGACTTCTTGTTTTTACTTACGTTTTGTTCATTTCCTTGAACTTGGCATAAGTGAAAACATCTTGTTGATCATCTTTGCATCGCATTTTCATATGGTGTATTTCTTTGTTGATTGGCTTTGGGTTTCACACTCGCATGATTGTTCCTTGTGATTATTCATTCAGAAAACTTATTTTCTAGGACAATCCCTTTTTATCTCATCGATATTACGTCGTCACGATGTCTATTTTCCTTAGACCTTCTTCAAAAAATCACGCACGCATCCCCATACTTACACAATGTCTAGTTGGTTGTCCTTATGCTACCCAAATTGACATGTCACTTCCTTCCCTTTGAAGGAGTTCCATCACACTATCTAGATCTAGACATTTGTGCTTAAAACAGTGCCAAAAATGACTAACTATCATGTGGTTCCCCATACTTACAAAAATACAGAACCTAGGTTCAGCAATTCAAATCATAGGATTCCCATCACAACTAAACCTCGTTTGGTTCTTCATGCTAGAGAGCCCATACGGGTAACTCGTTCCCCACCTTCATCTCATAGTCGGTGGTATGATTTGGACACGTCTGATCCAAATTATTATTCGAGTTCCCCCCACTCTTCTTCTAATTCTAATCCAAACATTTCCTCTTCTTCTGAGGATTCCAATCCAAATATTTCCTCTGACTCTTCTGAGGATTCAGATCCAAACTACTATTCAGATTCATCTAATTCGACTCCTAAGTCATCTAATGTGACTCCTAAGTCATGGTCCTCCCTTTCTTTGCAGGATCCTCTTCATCAATCATCTAATGTGACTCTTATGTCAGCGGTCCTCCCTTTCTTCACATGACCCCTTTTATCAGTCACCCCAATGACGTCTTCTTCCTTTGAAGATACACGACTCCAAATCCCTCCAATCAGAAGTATAATACAATTCTTGAATCACGGTCCTCTCTTTCTTCGCAGGACCCTTCATCATCATTCATCTAATGTGATGCTTGAATCACAGTCCTCCCCTTCTTTGCAGGACCTTCTTCATAAATCACCCCCACAGAATCTTCCTTCTGTGAAGATTCGTGTGACTCAAAGTCCTTCGAGACAAACATCTGAATCGACCCATGTGTCGCAATCTACAGACTTTGGACTTAATCCTACTATTTTACATACGACATACCATTGTATAAGTAGGTCCACACCACCTTCTTCTACTCCTGAGACATCTAGCTACACATATTCTTCGTCCCCCACACCATCTTCTTCTATCAATAATCATCAAACATCTTCTAAGCCTTCCACACCAAGTGAACCTATTTCTTCCAATAAACCCCTAGGGATCGATCAACAACTCATACCGATTGATCTCTTTCAGAATGAAGAAACAATCAGGGCATTTATAGGGGCATATGAAGATATTCCTTTAGTAGATTACAAAAAGGGATTCTCTTTAGACTTTGATGCATCTGCATATTGTGAGGAAAAGGTTGATTCCTTTAATCAAGAAATGGAGGAAGAGCCTCAGATCATGCAACTTGATCCTCCTCTTATTCTTCCATCTTCACATTCTTCATTATGTGATGAAACTCCTTGGTCTTGCATAGATCCATGGCCTATCTTCTCATCACCCAATAACTCTTCGTCTATCATAATTCCTCAATCACAATCTCTTGTGGGGTCAGCGCCAAGTAGCCCTTCATCTTCATCTAGGTGTGGGTCACCTTCTAGTAGCCCTCCCTCTTCTATTTGTGGGACATTTTCGAGTAGCCCACTATCTTCGATTATTGGGGCACATCTAACTAGCTCCTTATCTTCTATGTATGAATCACCCCCGGGTAGTCCATCATCTTCTATTCTTGGGCCACATCCCGGTAGTCCATCATCTTACATCTATGGGTCACGTCCTAGTAGCCCTTCTTCTTCTATTCTTGGGCCACATCCTAGTAGCCCTTCATCTTCTATTTATGGGTCACGTCCTAGTAGCCCTTCTTCTTCTATTCTTGGGCCACATCCTAGTAGCCTTTCACCTTCTATCCGTGGCTCACCTCCTGGTAGCCCATCCTCTTCAATTCTTGGACCGTATCCTTTTCATCTATCACATATTTCTTCTATCAATGGTTGTGGCAAGCCCACTACCATTCCTATCGTTCCTATCATCAATCGTAAATTTTCACATTCTTCTCCTTCTCAAGGTCAGAAAATTCAAGCGTCAGCCTATAAGAAACCCAAACAGGTTCATTATCAAGCTCAGGTCAAAACTTCCAAGAGCTCAAAATCCCCCAACAACTGGAACAATCTCAAAGTTGTAAATCAAGCGCGATTCAAGAACGCACATCAACATAACCATCAAGTATGGCGTAAAGTGCATAAACCTCTGGATAGGGAACTCAAGCTTCCACATACAAAATCCATGTTTCAGGATAAATCACAGTCCTTTGTTGAGTGTGAACTCACCACGATTATCGAGATTGGGGAAAACATGACTCTTGATAAACAAACACGCTTAGTCTCCCTTATCAAGGAAGTCGCAAACATCGTTGTTGGATCCTATCACACAGAGTGACTTTGTTAGTAACAACGGTTCAATATATATATATATATATCAAAAATCTAAAAAATTAAAAAAAAAAAAAAAAAAAATCAAAGGTACAAAGATCAAACATTGCAATCAGGTGTTGCAAACACATGGATATTTCTTTCTTCCCTTCCTTGCTATTCTTCTGCAAGTCTTCCTACCATTTTCATCCCTTCGGTGATATTTTGGTTAGCTTATTTGCATGCATTTTGTGACATTTATCTCTATGGTATCTGTTTTCCCCTGGTCTTTTATCACCTTGGTAAATTAAAGAACGACTGACCTCATGGAGATCCTATCACATTCAAACATCTAATAAACTTGTTGCGAAGAAATTTTGGACATATTTGTTGACACTAGCCAATGTCGTCATCACAATCACTTCCACCTCCTTCCATCAAGCCATCAGTGGTTCTTAACCCCTTGTCAAACAAGAGAGCTGAAATAAGTTTTCAGAAAGTAAAAGAATCAAACAAAACTCAAAAGCTAAAAGCTACAAATCAAAAGAAAATTAATATATAACTCTCTCTTGGGGTATTTCCAATAATCTCTATCGGGGCTATGGATGCCTGACTGGCAGTAGAGCAATGTTGTGATTAGAATCAAATACATCTCCGTCGGGGCTATGGACGCTTGGCTGGCAGCGGAGCAATGTACGGCTATCCTTTCACCCTCCATTCACAAAATCACTTATCAAAATAAATCATTCCTACACATTGGCTAGGGTCTCTTCACTTGTTGTCTATTAAATCTTCACTTCAAGAGGTAATAAAATCCACGTGCACACACTGGATCTCTATGAGTAAACAGGATTAGTATGTTACCAAGTGTCTTTTTTGGACCTTGTTCAGACTCTTACTCTAGTCCATATATCGTCTCACGATTTATGCTTTTGGCTAATCACTTCTTCATCGTGAGGCTTCTAAGCTACATTCATATCATTCACATCATTCTTCTCCTTCGTTCAGAACATCCATGTGTATAAGATTACTTATTTTCCATGTTTGTGGAAACCTTTGTCCCCTTTCACAAAAACAATCTTCTCCTTCCTTTCTATCATGTGCTTGTAGGCCAACTTACGCTGGGGGCATCCTTGCTTCTTCCCAGCACTTCATTGGTTTACGTTCACCATCATGTTGAACCTATCCATAATGGCCTTGGGTCCCACTTCTACCTGTGAAGAGTTTACCTTTGAATACTCCCACCTAATGAAAACCACGTTGGGGGAATTTTTTTCCGGCACATTCATTCACCTTTCTGTATTAGTAGTTGTCTTTGTCCTGGACGCACGTGGCCTTATGCCCTTGTAAGGGACATTTCCCATCTACGCTCAACTCAATGGGCATCCATTGCTTTCTAACGTCATTCCTTGGTTACCTGCACATAGCTTTGGAAAACTATTGAAAATACAAAAATAATAGAAAATTGTTTCAGACAACACAAAAACAATAGAAAATTATTTCGAGAAAACACAAAAACAATAGAACATTGTTTTGAGAAAACACAAAAACAATATAAAAGTGTTTCACAAAACACAAAAACAATAGAAAATTTTTTCGAGAAAAACACAACAACAATAGAACATTGTTTCGAGAAAACAACAAAAATAATATATATATAAACAAAAAATTCAAAAACAAGGCAAAATTTTTCAAAAAATTCCTAAAAAGTAAAATACCCTACAAAATGGTAACTTGCTTCTTACGGCTGAAACTTGTGTCTTGCGCATGGTATTTTCTCCATATCCTATTGGTTTGTCTCACATCTTCCCCGATTAATACGACTCATAGATCACCAGATTCACAACCATTCACAAAAGCTAGCTGCTTGCTTCGTCTGTACTCTGGGGCACTTTTGGTTGCCTGGTGCTGTTTCGTTGCGCACAAACACTTTTCATGGACCCCGTGTCCATTTTCATTTCCCCTTGCATGTATCCTTGCTTGGGGCATCATTTTTAACCCTTGTCATCAATCACGAACTTGTGGATCTCTTCAGCACTGATAACAAAACATTTGTACAACTGTCTTGACCGTTGTTGGGTTGGATATGTGCGTTCGTACTTGTTTTCCCTGTTATATGAGCTTGTTTCCTTCTCGTATTGCATTGCATTATTGTATGTTGCATGGAGTTGGTACTTTCAGCAATGGACAATTGTTCGTAGTATGGCTTTTCATGTCATTCTACCTTTGTCGTATGCTTATATTTTTCATAAGGACCGATGATGTAGTTCCTATGGCAATATGATGACATCAAATTTGTTCCAAACAAATAAGCAGCTAGAGGTTAAGCTCTTCTCTCCCCTCATCCATATTTCTTCTACACCACTTCCCTTTCACCCCTAATTCTCCCTCTCCTGGGGCATCCTGCCTCGTCCCCATTCTTCTGCCTACTTCTCATCTTTTTCGATTTTCGATCGAATTCCTTCATCACCCCATCGACACTCGAGGGGGCATCTCTCCCTCCTACTAATTTTTCTTCTATCCCTTCAAAATCTCTTCTGTCTACTATCTTTGAAGTGGCATCACTTACGCCACCCCAAAGAGGGGCAAATGTAGACACCTATAATTACACCCAAGCAATTTAAATACTTAAATTGCGCTAATTATCCCCTTTCTCGCAAATCAACGACATATCGTCAAAAGCACTCATTTTCCCTCATATCATCATTAATTAATTACACTAAGCTAATTAATTAAGTTTCCTATCCAACAAATACCCTAATTAATGACCTTCCGTTAATAAATCACCCCTTCTACCTAGACTAATTAATTATTATTAATTAATTAGCTTTCCCTTCCATTTAACCAATAAATCAATATTTAATTGATTTAATCCCCTTATAATAGCCTAAATCACACTAATATTCCTCTAATTATCTTCTATAAGCTTACATCTACCTATTATTTAATCACCTTTGATTAATTAAAACACCCCCCAACTCCCATGACTTGCTAAACATGTATTAAACTCTTCTAAAGTAAGGTTACCTTTAATAAAGCAACCTTATCCATTCCTAATCATGTTTTACCTTTATCCCACATTCATGAGAATGTGTTGAATCCTTTATCCTTTGGGCTATATAAAGAGCCCTCCACCTACCTTTTTACTTACACCTAAACTTTTTAAGAGAGCAAATGCAAAGCATATAGCAAAGAGACTAAGAGCTTGCACCTTGCCCTTTTGAGAGTTCATCATCTTGAAGAGTTAAGCCTCTTTCTTAAAGTGCTTGGGTCATATGGGAGGTGTCAAAAGGGTCTTGTAGCCCAACTTTGATTAGCCCCCATTCCTAGGTTCTTGGAACATTAAGGACAACTATTTTGATAGCCATGGAGCTTACTTAGGTCCATTCATTTATTTGTTGTTAGAGAATAGAGGAGTTTAGATATTTAGCATTGTTAGTTTCAAAGTTTGTATTTATGAATGCTAGCATCTAACCCTTGTTTAATTCTTATCATGATGGTGTTTATGCTTTGTTTTAGCTAAATTGTAGAACTATTTTAGGTGGTAGTTCTTGCTTCATTTGATTTAGCATTAAGCAAAGTATACATGCACACAGGGATAACAATTTAGGGATAAGGGTTTTGGTTTTAACAGTTATGGTATAGGGTTTAGGGTTTAGGGCTAAAATTTTAGGGTTTATGGGCTTAACAATTTAAGGTTTAGGGTTTAGGGTTTAGGGTTTATGTTTTATGGTTTATGGTTTAGTGTTTAATATTTAAGGTTTAGGGTTTAAGGTTTAGTGCTCAGGGTTTAGGGTTTAGGTTTTAGGGTTTAGGGTTTAGGATTTAGGGTTTAGGGTTTATGGTTTAGGGCTAAAGGTTTAGGGTTTATGGTGTTTACGATTCAAGGTTTATTTTTTAACGTTTAGGGTTTAGGGTTTAGGATTTAGGTCTCATGGTTTAAGGTTTAGGGCTAAGGGATTAAAGTTTAGGGTTTAGGTCTGGGTGTTTAAGTTTTAGGGCTAAGGGATTATAATTTAGTTCTTAGGGTTTAGGGTTTAGAGTTTATGGTTTAGGGCTAAAGGTTTAGGGTTTATGGGGTTTATGATTCAAGGTTTAGTTTTTAGGGTTTAGGGTTTATTATTGATGGTTTATGGTTTACGGTTAAGGGTTTATTCTTTAGGATTTAGGATTTAGGGTTTAGATTTTAGGGTTTAGGGTTTCGAGTCTAGGGTTTATGATCTATAGTTTAAGGTTTACAGTTTAGGGTCTAATATTTTGGGTTTAGGGTTTAATGCTAAGTGTTTAGGGTTTTGAGTTTAGGGTTAAGGTATTAGGATGCACATTTTATGGTTTATGGTTTAGGATTTATTATTTATTTTTTAGGGTTTTAGGATTTAGCACTAAGGGTTTAGGGTTAAGGTCTTAGGGTTTAATGTTTAGGGCTAAAGGTTTAAGGTTTATGGGGTTTATGATTCAAGGTTTAGTTTTTAGGGTTTAGGGTTTAGGGTTTAGCGTTTAGGTGTTAAGGTTTAATGTTTAGTGCTAAGGTATTACAATTTAGGTCTTTGTGTTTAGGGTTAAGAGTTTAGGTTTTAGGGCTTATGGTTTAGTACTAAAGGTTTAGGGTTTATGTGTTTTAAAATTCAAGGTTTAGTTTTTAGGTTTTAGGGTTTTGGGTTTATAGAGGATTATATTTTAGGGCTTAGGGTTTAGGGTTTAGTATAGGGTATAGGGTTTATATAGGGGATTAAAGGTTTAGGGTTTATGGGGTATACGATTCAAGGTTTAGTATTTAGGGTTTAGGGTTTAGGGTTTTGTGTTTAGTGTTTAGGGTTTCGAGTTTAGGGTTTAGGGTTTAGGATTTACGTTTTATGGTTTACGATTTAGGGTTTAATATTTAGAGTTTAGTGTTTAGGGTTTAGGGTTTAGGGTTTAGGTTCAGGGTTTATGTCTTAGGGTTTAGGGTTTAGGGCTAAAGGTTTATGGTTTATGTTGTTTACGATTCAAGGTTCAGTTTTTATGGTTTATGGTTTAGGGTTTAGGGTTTAGGGTTTTGAATTTATTGTTTAGGGTTAAGGAATTATGGTTTAGCGTTTAGGGTTTAGGGATAAAGGTTTAGGGTTAATGGGGTTTATGTTTCAAGGTTTACCTTTTAGGGTTTAGGTTTTAGGGTTTAAGGTTTAGGGTTTAGGTTTTAGGGTTTCAAGTTTAGGGTTTAGGGTTTAGGATTTATGGTTTTTTGTTTATAGTTTAGGGTTTTGGGTTTTGAGTTTAGGGTTTAGGGTTTAGGGTTTAGGATTTATGGTTTATAATTTCTTGTTTAGGGTTTAATATTTAGGGAATAGGGAATAGGGTTTAGTTTTTTGAGTTTAGGGTTTAGGATTTAGGATCTATTATTTATGGTTTATAGTTTAGGGTTTAATATTTAGGGTTTAGGATTTAGGGTTTAGTGCTCAGGGTTTAGGGTTTAGGGTTTAGGGTTTAAGGATTAGGGTTTAGGGTTTAGAGTTTAGGGTTTTAAGTTTAGTGTTTAAGATGTATGGTTTATGGTTTATGGTTTATGCTTTAATATTTAGGGTTGAGGGTTTACGTTTTAGTGCTCAGGGTTTATTGTTTAGGGTTTAGGTCTCAGGGTTTTAGGTCTAGGTCTCAGGGTTTAAGGTTTTTTGCTAAGGGATTAGGTCTTAGGGTTTAGGGTTTAGTGTTTAGGGTTTAGGGCTAAAATTTTAGGGTTTATGGGGTTTATTATTCAAGGTTTAGTTTTTATGGTTTAGATTTTAGGGTTTAGGGTTTATGTCTCAGGGTTTAAGGTTTAGGGCTAACGGATTACATTTTAGTTCTTAGGGTTTAGGGTTTAGGGTTTTGGGTTTTGAGTTTAGTGTTTAGGATTTATGGTTTACGGTTTAGGGTTTATTATTTATTGTTTAGGGTTGAGTGCTTAGAGTTTAGGGATTAGGGTTTAGGGTTTAGGTCTCTGTGTTTAAGGTTTAGGATGAAAGGATTATAGTTTAGGGATTAGGGTTTATGGTTTATGGTTTATGGTTTATGGTTTATGTTTTATGGTTTAGGACTAAAGGTTTAGGGTTTATGGGCTTTACGATTTATGGTTTTTTTAGGGTTAAGCCTTTAGGGTTTAGGGTTTTTACTTTTGGGTTTATTGTTTAGGGTTTAGGGTTTTGAGTTTAGGGTTTAATATTTTGGGTTGAGGGTTTAGTGCTCATGATTTAGGGTTTAGGGTTTACAGTTTAGGATTTAGTGTTTAGGGTTTAAGGTTTAGGGCTATAGGTTTGGGGTTTATGTGGTTTACGATTCAAGGTTTAGTTTTTAGCATTTAGGGTTTAGGGTTTATGGTTTATTGTTTAGGTCTCAGGGTTTAATGTTTAGGGCTAAGGGATTACAATTTAGGGTTTAGGGTTTAGGGTTTGGAGTTTATGGTTTATTGGTAAAGGTTTAGGGTTTATGGGTTTTACGATTCAATGTTTAGTTTTTAGGGTTTAGGGTTTAGGATTTTGAGTATAGGGTTTAGGGTTTATGATTTATGGTTTATGGTTTACGGTTTGGGGTTTAATGTTTAGGATTTAGGGTTTAGGTCTCAGGGTTTAAGGTGGATTACAGTTTAGGGATTTGGGCTTAGGGCTTAGAATTTAGGGTTTAGGGTTTATGGGGTTTATGATTCAACCTTTAGTTTTTAGGGTTTAGGGTTTATGGTTTTGAGTTTAAGGTTTAGGATTTATATTTTAAGGTTTATGGTTTAGGGTTTTGGGTTTTAGGTTTAGGTCTTAGGATTTACGGTTTAGGGCTAAGGGATTATAGTTTAGGGCATAGGGTTTTGGGTTTAGGCTTTATTGTTTAGGGCTAAAGGTTTAGTGTTTATGGGGTTTACGATATAAGGTTTATTTTTTACAGTTTAGGGTTTAGAGTTTAGGGTTTAAGGTTTCAATTTTAGGGTTTAGGGTTTAGGATTTATGGTTTATCATTTACGGTTTAGGGTTTAATATTTTACGTTTAGGGTTTAGTTTAGTACTCATGCTTTAGGGTTTAGGGTTTAGGGTTTTGAGTTTGGGGTTTAGTGTTTAGGGTTTTGAGTTTAGGGTTTAGGTATTAGGATTCATGGTTTGTGGTTTAGGCTTTAATATTTAGGGTTTACGGTTTTGGGTTTAGTTCTCAGGGTTAAGCGTTTAGGGTTTAGGTTTAGGTCAGGGTTTAATGTTTAGGGCTAAAGATTTAGGGTTTATGGGGTTTATGATTAAAGGTTTAGTTTTTAGGGTTTAGGGTTTAGGGTTAAGGTTTTAGGGTTTAGGGTTTTGAGTATAGGGTTTAAGGTTTAGGATTTATGGTTTATGATTTACTTTTTAGGGTTTAATTTTTAGGGTTTATAGTTTAGGGTTTATTGCCTAGGGTTTAGGCTTTAAGTCTCAGGATTTAAGGTTTAGGGCTAAGGGATTACAGTTTAGGGCTTAGGGTTTAGGGTTTATGGTTTCGTGCTAAAGGTTTAGGTTTTATGGGTTTTAAGATTCAATGTTTAGTTTTTAGGGTTTAGGGTTTAGGGTTTATGGGGTTTACGATTCATGATTTAGTTTTTAGGGTTTAGGGTTTATGGTTTAGTGTTTAGGATTTAGGGTTTCAAGTTTAGGGTTTAGGATTTATGTTTCATTGTTTACAGTTTAGGGTTTAATATTTAGGGTTTATTGTTTAGGGTTTAGGGTTTAGGTCTCAAGGTTTAGGTTTTAGGGCTAAATTTTTAGAGTTTATTGGGTTTATGATTCAAGGTTCAGTTTTTATGGTTTAGGGTTTAGGGCTTAGAGTTTAGGGTTTAGGGTTTAGGATTTATGGTTTATGGTTTAGGGTTAAATATTTAGGGTTTAGGGTTTAGTACTTAGGGTTTAGGGTTTAGGTTTTAGGGTTTAAGGTTTAGGGATTAGGGTTTAGGGTTTAGGGTTTAGGGATTAATGTTTAGGATCAAGGGATTATAGTTTAGGTTTTAGGGTTTAGGGTTTATGGGATTTACAATTCAAGGTTTAGTTTTTATGGTTTAGGGTTTAGGGTTTAAGGGTTAGGGTTTTGAATTTATGGTTTAGGGTTAAGGATTTATGGTTTATAGTTTATGGTTTACAATATAGTGTTTAGTGTTAGGGTTTAGGGTTTAGGGTTTAGGGTTTAGGGTTTAGGGTTTATGGTTTAGGGCTTAATGTTTAGGGTTTATTGGGTTTATGATTAAGGGTTTAATTTTTAGGGTTTAGGGTTTATGGTTTTGAGTTTAGGGTTTATGATTTATAGTTTAAGGTTTAAAGTTTAGGGTCTAATATTTAGGGTTTAGGGTTTAGTGCTCAGGGTTTAGGGTTTAGGGTTTAGGGTTTTGAGTTTAGGGTTAAGGTATTAGGATTCACATTTTATGGTTTATGGTTTAGGCTTTAATATTTAGTTTTTAGGGTTTTAGGGTTTAACACTAAGGGTTTAGGGTTTAGGTCTTAGGGTTTAATGTTTAGGGCTAAAGGTTTAAGGTTTATGGGGTTTATGATTCAAGGTTTAGTTTGTAGGGTTTAGGGTTTAATATTTATGGTTGATGGTTTACCTTTTAGGTTTTAAATTTTAGGGTTTAGGGTTTAGGGTTTATTACCTAAGGTTTAGGGTTTAGGGTTTAGGACTCAAGGTTTAAGGTTTAGGGCTAAGGTATTACAATTTAGGTCTTTGTGTTTAGGGTTTTGGGTTTAGGTTTTAGGGCTTATGGTTTAGTACTAAAGGTTTAGGGTTTATGGGGTTTATGATTAAAGGTTTAGTTTTTAGGGTTTAGGGTTTAGGGTTAAGGTTTTAGGGTTTAGGGTTTCGAGTATAGGGTTTAAGGTTTAGGATTTATGGTTTATGATTTACTTTTCAGGGTTTAATTTTTAGGGTTTATTACCCAGGGTTTAGGCTTTAACTCTCAGGATTTAAGGTTTAGGGCTAAGGGATTACAGTTTAGGGCTTAGGCTTTAGGGTTTAGGGTTTATGGTTTCGTGCTAAAGGTTTAGGTTTTATGGGTTTTACGATTCAATGTTTAGTTTTTAGGGTTTAGAGTTTAGGGTATAGGGTTTAGGGTTTATGGGGTTTATGATTCATGATTTAGTTTTTAGGGTTTAGGGTCTAGGGTTTATGGTTTAGTGTTTAGGATTTAGGGTTTCGAGTTTAGGGTTTAGGATTTATGTTTCATTGTTTACAGTTTAGGGTTTAATATTTAGGGTTTAGGTCTCAGAGTTTAGGGTTTAGGGCTTAGAGTTTAGGGTTTAGGATTTATGGTTTATGGTTTAGGGTTTAAGGTTAAATATTTAGGGTTTATTATTTAGTACTTAGGGTTTAGGGTTTAGGTTTTAGGGTTTAAGGTTTAGGAATTAGGGTTTAGGGTTTATTGTTTAGGGGTTAAGGTTTAGTACTAAGGGATTACAGTTTAGGTTTTAGGGTTTAGGGTTTATGGGGTTTACAATTCAAGGTTTAGTTTTTAGGGTTTAGAATTTACATTTTAAGGTTTAGGGTTTTGACTTTATGGTTTAGGGTTAAGGATTTATGGTTTATAGTTTATGGTTTATGGTATAGTGTTTAGTGTTAGGGTTTAGGGTTTAGGGTTCAGGGTTTAGGGTTTATGGTTTAGGGATTAATGTTTAGGGTTTATTGGGTTTATGATTAAGGGTTTAATTTTTAGCGTTTAGGGTTTATGGTTTCAAGTTTAGGGTTTATGATTTATAGTTTTAGGTTTAAAGTTTAGGGTCTAATATTTAGGGTTTAGGGTTTAGTGCTCAGGGTTTATGTATTAGGGTTTAGGGTTTTGAATTTAGGGTTAAGGTATTAGGATTCACGTTTTATGGTTTATGGTTTAGGATTTAATTTTTAGTATTTAGGGTTTTAGCGTTTAGCACCAAGGGTTTAGGGTTTAGGTCTTAGGGTTTCATGTTTAGGGCTAAAGGTTTAAGGTTTATGGGGTTTATGATTCAAGGTTTAATTTTTAGGGTTTAGGGTTAAGGGTTTATGGTTGATGGTTTGCCTTGTAGGTTTTAAATTTTAGGGTTTAGGGTTTATTACCTGAGGTTTAGGTTTTAGGGTTTAGGCTTTAGGGCTTAGGTCTAAGGTTTCAATATGGATTATAGTTTAGGGCTTAGGGCTTAGAGTTTAGGGTTTTGAGTTTAGGGTTTAATGTTTTGAGTTTAGGGTTTAAGGTTTATAATTTAGGGTCTAATATTTAGGGTTTAGGGTTTACTGCTCAGGGTTTAGGGTTAAGGGTTTAATGTTTAGGATTTAGGTTTTATGGTTTAGGCTTTAGGGTTTAGGTCTAAGGGTTTGAGATGGATTATAGTTTGGGGATTACGGTTTAGGGTTTAGGGTTTAGGATTTATGGATTTTACAATTAAAGGTTTAGTTTTTAAGGTTTAGGGTTTAGGGTTTTGAGTTTAGGATTTAGGATTTATAGTTTAAGGTTTACAGTTTAGGGTCTAATATTTAGGGTTTAGGGTTTATGGTTTACTACTCAGTGTTTAGGGATTAGGGTTTTGGGTTTTGGGTTTAGGGTTTAATGTTTAGGGCTAATGGATTATAGTTTAGGGCTAAGGGTTTAGGGTTTGGGGTTTGGGATTTATAACTAAGGGCTAAATGTTTAGGGTTTATAGGTTTTATGATTCAAGGTTTAGTTTTTATGGTTTAGGGTTTAGGGTTTCAATTTTAGGGTTTAGGATTTATGGTTTATGGTTAATTGTTTATGGTTTAGGGTTTACAGTTTAGGGTTTAGGGTTTAGGTTTTTGAGTTCATAGGATTCATGGTTTATGGTTTATATTTTAGGCTTTAATATATAGAGGTTAGGGGTTAGTGGTTAGGGTTTAGGTCTCATGGTTTAATGTTTAGGGCTAATGGTTTAGGGTTTATGGGGTTTACGATTCAAGGTTAGTTTTTTTGTTTTAGGTTTTAGGGTTAAGGGTTAAGGGTTTATGGTTTATTACTGAGGGTTTAGGGTTTATGGTTTAGGGTTTAGGTCTCAATATTTAATGTTTAGGGCTAAGGGATTAAAGTTTAGTGCTTAGGGTTTAGGGTTTAGGGTTTAGGTTTTATGGTTCAGTGCTAAAGGTTTAGGGTTTATTGGTTTAACGATTCAAGCTTTAGATTTTAGGTTTTAGGGTTTAGGGTTTAGGGTTTAAGGAGGATTATAGCTTAGGGATTAGGGTTTAGGGTTTAGGGTTTAGGGTTTTTTGTTTAGGGCTAAAGGTTTAGGTTTTATGGGGTTTACGGTTCAAGGTTTATTTTTTATGGTTTATGGTTTATGGTTTAGTGTATAGGATTTAGCATTTAGAGGTTAGGGTTTAGGGTTTTAGCTTTACATTTTATGATTTATGGTTTAGGGTTTAATATTTAGGGTTTAGGGTTTAGTGTTTAGGATTTATGGTTTAGGTCTCAGGGTTTAGGGTTTAGGATTTAGGGTTTAGGCTTTAAGGTTTATGGTTTATGGCTAAAGGTTTAGGGTTTATGGGTTTTACGATTAAAGGTTGAGTTTTTATGGGTTATGGTTTAGGGTTTATGTCTTAGGGTTTAGGCTTTAGGGCTAAGGGATTACATTTTAGGGCTTATGGTTTATGGTTTAGGGTTTAAGGTTTAGTGTTTAAAGTTTTGAGTTTAGGGTTTAGGGTTTAGGATTTTATTTGTTATGGTTTATGGTTTATGGTTTACTATTTAGGATTTGGGGTTTAGCGTTTAATGTCTATGGATTATGGTTTAGGGTTTACGGTTTATGGTGTAATTTTTAGGACTAAGGAATTACAGTTTGGGGTTTAGGGATAAAGTTTTATGGTTTATGGGGTTTACAATTCAAGGTTTAGTTTTGAGGGTTTTGGGTTTAGGATTGAGGATTTAGGGTTTAGGGTTTTAAATTTAGTGTTTAGTGTTAAGGATTTATCATTTATGGCTTACGGTTTAGGGTTTATGGTTTAGGGCTAAATATTTAGGGTTTATGGGCTTTATGATTCAAGTTTTACCTTTTAAGGTTTAGGTTTTAGGGTTTAGGGTTTAGGTTTTAGGGTTTTGAGTTTAGGGTTTACGGTTTAGGATTTACGGTTTATTGTTTACAGTTTAGGGTTTAGGATTTAGGGTTTTGGGTTTAGGATTTAGGGTTTAGGGTTTCTATCTCAAGGTTTAAAGTTTAGGTTTAAGGGATTACAGATTAGGGCTTAGGGTTTAGGGTTTAGGGTTTAGGGTTTAGGGTTTATGGTTTAGTGCTAAATGTTTAGGGTTTATGGGTTAGGGCCAAATGTTTAGGGTTTATTGAGCTTACGATTCAAGGTTTAGTTATAAGGTTTTATGGTTTAGGTTTTAGGGTTTAGTTTTTAGGGTTTCAAGTTTAAGGTTTAGGGTTTAGGATTTATGGTTTATGGTTTATAGTTTAGGGTTTAATATTTAGGGAATAGTGTTTAGGGTTTAGGGTTTTGAGTTTAGGTTTTATGATTTAGGATTTATGGTTTATGGTTTATAGTTTAGGGTTTAATATTTATGGTTTAGGTTTTAAGGTTAATGGCTAAGGGATTATAACTTAGGGCTTAGGGTTTAGGGTTTAGGGTTTATGCCTTAAGACTAAAGGTTTAGCGTTGATGGGTTTTACGATTCAAAGTTTAGTTTTCATGGTTTAGGGTTTAGGGTTTACATTTTTGAGTTTAGGGTTTAGGGTTTAGGGTTTACGGTTTAGGGTTTAATATTTAGGGTTTTATTGTTCAGGGTTTAGTGCTCAGGGTTTAGGGTTTAGGGTTAAGGGTTTAGGAATTATTGTTTAGGGCTAAAGGTTTAGTGTTTATGGGGTTTATGATTCAAGGTTTAGTTTTTAATGTTTAGGGTTTAGGGTTTAGGTCTGATGGTTTAAGGTTTAGGTTTGAGGGTTTAAGGTTTAGGGTTTAGGTTTTAGGGTTTAGGGTTTTAAGTTTATGGTTTCGGGCTAAAGGTTTCGGGTTTATGGGTTTTATGATTAGAGGTTTAGTTTTTAGTGTTTACAGTTTAGGGTTTAGGGTTTAGGTCTCATGGTTTAAGGTTTAGGCCTAAGGGATTAAAGTTTAGGGTTTAGGGTTTGAAGTTTATGTTTTAGGGGTAATGTTTTAGGGTTTATGGGTTTTATGATTCAAGGTTTAGTTTTTAGGGTTTAGGGTTTAGGTTTCAAGGTTTAACATTTAGGGATAAGGGATTAAACTTTAGGGTTTAGGGTTTAGGGTTTGAAGTATATGGTCTAGGGATAAGGGTTTAGGGCTTATGGGTTTCATGATTCAAGGTTTAGTTTTTAGGGTTTTGGGTTTAGGGTTTAGGGTTTCAAGTATAGGGTTTACGGTTTACGGTTTATGATTTAGGGTTCAATATTTAGGCTTTTGGGTTTAGGGTTGAGGATTTATGGTTTAAGGTTTAGGGTTGAAGGTTTAGGATTTATGCTTTATGGTTTAGGGTTTAGGTCTCAAGATTTAATGTTTAGGGCTAAGGGATTAAATTTTAGGGCTTAGGGTTTAGGGTTTAGGGTTTAGGGTTTAGGGTTTAGGGTTTAGTGCTAAAGGTTTAGGGTTTATGGGTTTTACGATTCAAGGTTTAGGGTTTAAGGAGGATTATAGTTTAGGGCTTAGGGTTTAGGGTTTAGGGTTTAGGGTTTAGGGCTAAATGTTTAGGGTTTATGGGGTTTAGGATTTAAGATTTAGTTTTTAGGGTTTAGGGTTTATGGTTTAGTTTTTCAAGTTTAGGGTTTAGGGTTTCAGATTTACAGTTTAGGGTTTAGGGTTTAGTGTTTAGTGTTTTGGGGTTTAGGGTTTAGGTCTGGTTTAGGGTTTAGGATTAAGGTTTTTGGCTTTAGGGTTTATGATTTAGGGCTAAAGGTTTAGGGTTTATGGCTTTTACAATTCAAGGTTAAGTTTTTATGGTTTAGGGTTTAGGGTTTATGTCTGAGGGTTTAAGTATTAGGGCTAAGGGATTACATTTTAGGGCTTAAGGTTTAGGGTTTAGGGTTTAGGATTTAAGCTTTAGGGTTTAGGATTTTAAGTTTAGGGTTTAGGGTTTAGGATTTATGGTTTAGGGAATATGGTTTAGGGTTAAGGGTTTA